>CADEHL010001498.1:2224984-2617484 GCA_902827135.1 Harpagifer antarcticus | reverse complement strand
GCGCTCTTCATCCTGAAGGTATTTAATCAGTATACCAAAGTATTGGTTGAATAGAAAGTCTCACTTGTGGCGCTGGAGAACAGTCAGAGGAACACCAAACAAAAACCCAAACAGCAGACTCACATGCAAAGGAAAACTGCAGTACTTTTTCTTATTTCATATAAACTTAGTTTCATTTACTCCGTCAGTAATGACTGTAGAGTGGTGAAGGAATGAGTCCTAAATAACTGGATTCCCTCTTCCCTCCGGTTCCCTCATTTCAAAGTCAATGTTTTTTTAAACATGATTTTGGTTAGATGCCTAAATTAAGATCTGTTATTAATAAAAGCTAAACATATTTGTATGTTTTATCCAACAACACAAAACACATCGGTAAATACCCCACTGGTAAATGTCCAAAGCCATATGTCATAAAAACTGCGGTTGCTAACAGTCTTAGCGGTGTTGTTATGCAGCCATGTGACAGTGATGTATTTACGCTTCCAGAATCACAAAGTGGTGTTAATACGTGGAGATAATCCTTCTGAACATTTAAGTATCATAAACGCATGTTTGCCAGCGATATTCCAATGGAAAAAACCTCTGTCTTTTTGTCGAGGGAGCCCTTGTATTACTAACTTTGGGTTCTGCCTACAAAAATATGTCATCCCTGCACCTCTCTGTGGTAGGAGCAGTTTAATTCAACAAGTACATGTTACTATTCAAAAGCCTCAACAAAGTAATAAAAATCACATAGGCAAACATATTTTATTTGACTTCATCCGGAGGAATTAAATGTAATTGGCATGTGTGTAGATTTCAGATGAGTGTTTGCTCAGATAATGATCTGATCCTCCAGATGGTGTGATGGTGACAGCAGGGACTCAAACACTGCTGCACCTCCACAGACACACACAGCATTACATCTGTATGGAATTAAAGCAGAAACAAGACTTCGATGTACTAATCTAAGCTCACAGGACTCATTCATTATCCGGTTAGCCAGGTAACATATGTAGCCAACATAAAGAGGAATCATATTTATTTATTACAACAAAACACATATTGTTGAATACATATTTTTCTTTAAAAAACTAGCTTTTACTGACTCTTTCTGTAAACATGGCATAAGTGAGAATCAAAAAAAGCTGGAAGTGAAAGACTGCACTGTGTGAGAGGCTCCCTTACGTATTACAAGTAAGGGCATCATCAAATATTGAAGGAGCAAAGGACGCATGCTTCAGTGGCTCCATTATAACCAAACGGAGCTCCTTACCTCCAAGGCCGATGGCGAGAGCCAGAGTGAGCAGCAGGACGAGGCCGGCAGCGAGCAGCAGCTCCAGCCGGTGAGCCAGCAGTCTGCTCCTCCAGCCTGGCTTCAGATCATCCTCTAGTGAGACACAACAGGTCATCTACCCTTTCACAGTGATTCAATATGAGCTGCACGCAGTTCAATCACCAAGGAATGATTCATTTTTTGTAAGTGACTTTTCTGTTTTCTGACATGACCAAAAGCAACATGTAAAACATGCTTTACAGGACCAAATGGTGTAAACACCTGTCAATATGTGTAGGGTAAATGCAACCTCAATACAAAGGTGAAGCTCATTTCCTGGTTTCTGTTTCTTTGGATTTAGTCAAATAAAGATCATAATGCGATCACGTGCAGCTCCTGGTGTGTGTCACACTGAACATTAGAAGACGTATGTTATTCTGACCGGCTCTCAGAGTTTTAGCAGTTTCGGCAAATCTTGTGTATTCCTGACCTAGTGTTAGTTAATGAGAAGGATTTTTAAATATCTGATTACTCTTAACCTATAATGTATGGCCCCAAGAAATCAGACGTCGCACTATTACACCTAGTCAAATTCCTCGTACGTGTGACCCTACCTGGTAATAAACCCCATTCTGATTCTGATTATCCTCCAAACACTGTGTCCGACACATCTTCTCACATTTCAAGCAGATCCTGTAACTAGCTGTGTGCAGTCCTCAGAATAAGAATGCCTTTATTGGTCCCACGGGGAACTTCTCCATATCTATACTTTCATGCTGAGACATGAAGAGTGTGAGGGGCTCACCGTGCATAAATGGCTGCACCTTGGTGATTGGCATGATGGGGCTGGGTGCAGCTGGAGGTTGGGTGTCTTCAGGTTTTGCAGAACTGTTCTCCGTTTGGAGGACAGCGACAAAGCTGCCCAGGGGGGTGACGTTCAGTGTGTTGGGGGTCTCAACGGTGGGGAGGTCTTCCTCCGTCACTGAAACCACCTCTATCCTGGAGGGGTGCGGTTGCTCAGGTGCCACTGTCTTAAGTTCCTTAGTAGGTGCAATAAAGAGGAAAATAATCCCTTAAATGACAATACATTTAGCTGAAGCTTTTTATCCAAAGCGATAAAACAATAAAACCACCATAATGATTCAAACTAAGGACAACAAGACCCGTGCTGACATGTTTACTTCAACAAGCAATACCATTGTAAGTTTAATGTTGGAGATGTTGGAGATGTTGGAGATGTTGGGGATGTTGGAGATGTTGGAGATGTTGGAGATGTTGGGGATGTTGGAGATGTTGGAGATGTTGGAGATGTTGGAGATGTTGGAGATGTTGGAGATGTTGGAGATGTTGGAGATGTTGGGGATGTTGGCGCTGTTGGGATGTTGGCGATGTTGGCGATGTTGGGAGCTGTTGGCGATGTTGGGGACTTTGGGGCTGTTGGCGCTGTTGGCGATGTTTGCGCTGTTGGGGCTGTTGGCGCTGTTGGGGCTGTTGGCGCTGTTGGAGCTGTTGTCGCTGTGGCGCTGGTTGGCGCTGTTGGCGCTGTTGGCGCCTGTGGGGCCTGTTGGCGGCTGTTGGCGCTGTTGGCGCTGTTGGCGCTGTTGGCGCTGTTGGGGCTGTTGGCGCTGTTGGCGCTGTTGGCGCTGTTTGCGCTGTTTGCGCTGTTGGCGCTGTTGGCGCTGTTGGCGCTGTTGGCGCTGTTGGGGCTGTTGGGGCTGTTGGCGCTGTTGGCGCTGTTGGCGCTGTTGTGGGCTGTTGGGGCTGTTGGCGCTGTTGGCGCTGTTTGCGCTGTTGGGGCTGTTGGGGCTGTTGGCGCTGTTGGGGCTGTTGGGGCTGTTGGCGCTGTTGGCGCTGTTTGCGCTGTTGGCGCTGTTGGGGCTGTTGGGGCTGTTGGCGCTGTTGGCGCTGTTTGCGCTGTTGGGGCTGTTGGCGCTGTTGGGGCTGTTGGCGCTGTTGGCGCTGTTGGGGCTGTTGGCGCTGTTTGATGTTTGCGCTGTTGGGGATGTTGGAGATGTTGGGGATGTTGGGGATGTTGGAGATGTTGGGGATGTTGGGGATGTTGGAGATGTTGGAGATTTTGGAGATGTTGGAGATGTTGGGGATGTTGGGGATGTTGGGGATGTTGGGGATGTTGGAGATCGTTTGAGATGTTGGAGATTTTGGAGATGTTGGAGATGTTGGGGATGTTGGGGATGTTGGGGATGTTGGAGATCGTTTGAGATGTTGGAGATTTTGGAGATGTTGGAGATGTTGGGGATGTTGGGGATGTTGGGGATGTTGGGATGTTGGAGATGTTGGAGATGTTGGCGCTTTTGGATGTTTGGAGATGTTGGCGATGTTGGGGTGTTGGCGCTGTTGGAGCTGTTGGGGATGTTGGGCTGTTGGTGTTGGGGATGTTGGGGCTGTTGGGGATGTTGGGTGTTGGAGATGTTGGGGGATGTTGGGGATGCTGGAGATGTTGGGGATGGTGGAGCATGTTGGAGCTTTGGAGCTGTTGGGCTGTTGGAGATGTTGGATGTTGGCGATGTTGGGATTTGGGATGTTGGAGTGTTGGAGCTATTGGGATGTTGGGGCTGTTGGAGATGTTGGGCTGTTGGGGCTGTTGGCGCTGTTGGTTTGGAGATGTTGGGTTGTTGGGGCTGTTGGAGTTGGCGCTGTTGGCGCTGTTTGGGTGTTGTGTTGGGGCTGTTTGGCGCTGTTGGGGCTGTTGGCGCTGTTGGCGCTGTTGGGGCTGTGTGCGCTGTTGGGGCTGTTGGGGATGTTGGGGCTGTTGGCTGTTGGGGCTGTTGGGGCTGTTTGCGCTGTTGGGGCTGTTGGCGCTGTTGGGGCTGTTGGGGCTGTTGGGGCTGTTGGCGCTGTTGGGCCTGTTGGCGCTGTTGGCGCTGTTGGGGCTGTTGGGGCTGTTTGCGCTGTTGGGGCTGTTGGCGCTGTTGGGGCTGTTGGCGCTGTTGGCGCTGTTGGGGCTGTTGGCGCTGTTGGGGCTGTTGGCGCTGTTGGCGCTGTTGGCGCTGTTGGGGCTGTTGGGGCTGTTGGCGCTGTTTGGGGCTGTTGGGGCTGTTGGGGCTGTTGGGGCTGTTGGAGCTGTTGGGGATGTTGGCGCTGTTGGCGCTGTTGGGGCTGGCGCTGTTGGGGATGTTGGGGCTGTTGGGCTGTTGGGCTGTGGCGCTGTTGGGGCTGTTGGGGCTGTTTTGCGCTGTTGGGGCTGTGGGCTGTTGGCGGTTGGCTGTTGGCTGTTGGGCGCTGTTGGGCTGTTGGGCTGTTGGGCTGTTGGGGCTGTTGGCGCTTTGGCGCTGTTGGCGCTGTGGGGCTTTGGCGCTGTTGGGGCTGTTGGCGCTGTTGGGGCTGTTGGGGCTGTTGGCGCTGTTGGGGCTGTTGGCGCTGTTGGGGCTGTTGGCGCTGTTGGGGCTGTTGGGGCTGTTGGGCTGTTGGCGCTGTTGGGGCTGTTGGGGCTGTTGGCGCTGTTGGGGCTGTTGGGGCTGTTGGCGCTGTTGGGGCTGTTGGCGCTGTTGGGGCTGTTGGGGCTGTTGGCTCTGTTGGCGCTGTTGGCGCTGTTGGGGCTGTTGGGGCTGTTGGGGGTTGGCGCTGTTGGGGCTGTTGGCGCTGTTGGCGCTGTTGGGGCTGTTGGCGCTGTTGGGGCTGTTGGGGCTGTTGGGGGTGTTGGGGCTGTTGGCTGTTGGGCCTGTTGGCGCTGTTGGCGCTGTTGGGGCTGTTGGGGCTGTTTGCGCTGTTGGGGCTGTTGGCGCTGTTGGGGCTGTTGGCGCTGTTGGCGCTGTTGGGGCGTTGGCGCTGTTGGCGCTGTTGGCGCTGTTGGGGCTGTTGCTGTTTGGCGCGTTGGGCTGTTGGGGCTGTTGGCGCTGTTGGGGCTGTTGGGGCTGTTGGGCTGTTGGCTGTTGGGGCTTTGGCGCTTTGGCGCTGTTGGGGCTGTTGGCGCTGTTGGGGCTTTGGGGCTGTTGGGGCTGTTGGGGCTGTTGGGGCTGTTGGCGCCTGTTGCGCTGTTGGCGCTGTTGGGGCTGTTGGGGTGTTGGCGCTGTTGGGGCTGTTGGGGCTGTTCGCGCTGTTGGCGCTGTTGGCGCTGTTGGGGCTGTTGGGGCTGTTGGGGCTGTTGGCGCTGTTGGGGCTGTTGGGGCTGTTGGGGCTGTTGGGGCTGTTGGCGCTGTTGGGCTGTTGGCGCTGTTGGGGCTGTTGCGCTGTTGGGCTGTTGGCGCTGTTGGGGCTGTTGGGGCTGTTGGGGCTGTTGGCGCTGTTGGGGCTGTTGGCGCTGTTGGGCTGTTGGGGCTGTTGGGGCTGTTGGCGCTGTTGGGGCTGTTGGCGCTGTTGGCGCTGTTGGGGCTGTTGGCGCTGTTGGGGCTGTTGGCGCTGTTGGGGCTGTTGGGGCTGTTGGGGCTGTTGGCGCTGTTGGCGCTGTTTGGCTGTTGGGGCTGTTGGGGCTGTTGGCGCTGTTTGGGGCTGTTGGGGCTGTTGCGCTGTTGGCGCTGTTGGCGCTGTTGGGGCTGTTGGGGCTGTTGGGGCTGTTTCGCTTGTTGGGGCTGTTGGGGCTGTTGGGGCTGTTGGTGGGTTTGTTGTTGGGGCTGTTGGCGCTGTTGGGATGTTTGTGTTGAGATGTTGGAGTCTTGGGGATGTTGGGGATGTGCTGTGCTCTGCTTCTTGAATCGAGTGCATTGGAAGGTGGATGCAGACATTACAGTAAGCCAGCTAAACTTGCAGGTTCCCTCGTACAATGCTGCAGTTTAAAATAAGGACTCTGACGTTTGTTGTGCATTCTGGGCAAATAATATAGAAGTTAAGAATCTGTGTGACATATGGCAGACCCTCACCTATTTAGGGGTTTTCACACACACACACACACACACACACACACACACACACACACACACACACACACACACACACACACACACACACACACACACACACATACTCACACACACACACACCACACATACTCACACACACACACACACATACTCACACACCACACACACACACACACACACACACACACACACACACACACACACACACACACACACACACATCACACACACACACACACACACACACAGTTACCATCTCCTTCCCTCAACCTGCTGGGCCTGACAACACGTCTCACTCCCCTGACTGGTGTGCTTCACATATTCACCCTGACACATTGATTACTCTGACTAATGTCTTGATAAGTGATTGAATGATTCAGTCAATGAAATGTTATAATACTAGCTCACATCAGAATGTCTAGTTTGGTTGAACCAACTTCCCAAAATATTTAATACATTCTTGATAACATTACACAAAGACCTTTATGTATATCAGTTCATGTTCCAGCACTCGTTTCAGAGGCGATATTTGTCCACTTACTGTTGGGGGAGCCGATGTGTCATCAGCGGCATTGGCAGCTGGATCTGCAGGAAAGAGATGAGAATAGAGGGATGAATGCATGAGACATTGATGAAAGAGGAAAGAGAGAGAACATGAAAGAGAGAGAAGAAGACACGATGAAGAAGAAGAAACAGGAAGCCTCAACAAAACTTTGGTTGAGTTCTCTTCCTGGGTAGGTCCAACGTACTGATCTCCTCAAAGCCTTTCGTCATGGTGCCATTGTGCACACACAGCGGCGCTTTGTCTAATACCATGTCTCCTCAACTCCCTTTATCCCCCCCGTTTTCCTGCCTTCTTCCTCCTCTCTCCGTCCTAATGGCTGCCTTCCTGCTGTGCCTATGCTTTGATACAAAGAGACACCTGAGCAGGTGAGTGCTGCTGGGGATCAGGTGACCCTACACCTCCCACTCTGGGGGTAGGGTGACATGCTCACGTGTCATTAAAGTGTCCTGGGAGTGTGTGAGGAGGCAGGTGGAGGAGGGGGGGGCTGCTGGGCAGACACCCTCCAGTGGCTTCACTGTCCAGCTGCCATACACATGCACTATAAGTTCATATCTGTTTACCCAGCCCCACATGTACTTCTGATTTTATGTGACAATTAAAATTAGCTGCTATATGAATTTATAAAGCTAAATCCAACCTCCAGACATTTCCTCATAGGACCAAGCACCGAACCTGGGGGGACAGAGCCTTCTCCGTCGTTGCCCCCTCCCTCTGGAGCTCACTCCCCGATCTCACCATGTTCAAATCACAAATCAAAAATCATCTCTTCAGAACTGCTTTTAATCTGTAATTAATGTTGTGTTTTATATATTTTAAGTGTGTTGTTTTAATTATGTTTTTATGAATTGTAACTCTGTTAAATCCAGAAATAAATAAAAAGTATTATTATTGTTATCATTATTGTTGTTATTATTATTATTCAATACAAGTTTAGCCGAGTTGATTTAAAGCAAGGCAAGTTTATTTGCCAGTGTAAACTTCCATTTTCAGAGGGACTATTTCTTGAATAGAAAGTAGTTCCTACACAAACTGTTTGTGGATTGTTTCTGTAACAACTTTCTGTAGAGTTTTTCAATTCTGTGAGCAATTCCATTTGCCTCCACTGCAGGGTCGACCCAAATATCAGAGCTTAAAACCTGCTTAAAACCTTGCTGGTGCTGCAGAATGTTGTGGTTAAGTGTGCCTTGAATTCTGAATACATCACCAACAGTTTCACCAGGAAATCCCCCCCACACCATCACACCTCCTCCTCCATGCTTCACCGTGGAACCACACATGCAGAACCCATCCGCTCACCTTCTCTGCGTCTCACAAAGACACGGCGGTTAGAACCAAACATCTCAAATGTGGACTCATCAGACCAAAGTACAGATGCAAAAGGGGGCTACTTTGAAGAATCTAAAATAAAAATCATATTCTGGATTTTTTAACACTTTTTTGTTAACTAGATAATTCCATATGGGTTCTTTCATAGTTTTGAGGTCTTCAGTATTAATCTACAAAGTAGATAAACATTTAAATAAACAAAAACCATTGAATGAGAAGGTGTGTCCCCACTTTTGACTCGTACTTATATATATATATACTTAGCGAGCTTTATTTCCAATCATCCAATACAATCTGATACAGACTACTTAAACACAATATGATTATACAAATATATATATTTCATTTATCATCACTGTCTGCAATGCATTATAAAACACAAATAAATAAATAAATAAACAAATACTTCAGAAACAAAATGTTCATGATAAATAATGTGCAGATTTACTCTGGTCGAAACCGATGCTGTATAAAAGCTGCACTGTCGCTTTGCCATCCATCAATACCATTCTTATTATTGCTACAAAGGATTTTGTGCGAACAATGCTTCACTCATTTGGAACACAACGCAGCACATTTAGTGGACAGCTTCACAGAGTTCCCTGTCCACATCACACAGAGTCATAGATCCTAATACAGAAATACTGATCAGCAGTAAAGGACTGAGGCAGTCACGCTCCTTTAAAAGGTGTCAGTCCTGCACTCTTGCGCTTCAGAAGACTCATCCTGTGCATTCAATGGCCTGACTCCTGTTCAGTGCCAGCAGCAGTGACGGTGCTGCTCAGACGGTCAGGTCTCAGCGGGCAGAGAGGTTGCAGTGTGAGGGTCTCAGTTCACTGTTCGTTCCTACAGGAAATAGGTATCACACAATCACACTCATTGTGTCTCTTGGATGTGGAACTAGTTTGACTTTTTGCATGTTGCAGTCTTAAGCCCAGCTGCCATGTGGAATTTCTACACTGTTGCTTTTTTCACCAGCTGAAGATACAATGTTGGCAACCATATTCCTAATTTGCCCCCAACTGAGAGGAAGCCGGGCCCTGATCAGCCTGTTCTCCGGGGTAGAAAGTGGGTGCAGGACTGGTGGCGGCCCACACTGTTGCCCCTCCGGAGAGCTCCTTTATGGGAAAGAGCCAGGTAGATGTCCGGGTGAGAGAGGGAGGAGTAGGTGTTGTAGTGATTCTCCTCCAGGTTCTCCTTTAACAGGCACTCGTCAGAAAACTTCTCCTGCAAAAGAGAAGTCAAAGATACATTTAATATATCTGATTGTATGCAGCCCTGTCATATATTAGAGTGGGGGAAGTCTAAATGGATTCCTATGTAACAGACTTGGTTCTGCATCACATTGTAATGTGAGATGTGTGAGTGTGCGGTGGGCTACATACCGCTCCATACGGCAGCCCCTCTGCACTCAAGCAGAGGTACAGGCCGCTCTTCACGCCTCTGACCCCCACCACTCCATGTTTCATCGCAAACACCTTCAGCCAACCTTGAGGAGACGGAGAAAGGAGGGATGGATGCATCACAGATAGTCTTCACATAAGCACTCAGTCTCAAATATGAATGTATAAACAAGCAGTCTGCAAACATTATATAGAAAGCAGCTTTTAACAGTTGTCACTTTGACACATGGCAGTGGTTAACTCACAATGCTCGGTGGGTTTGTGGACCCCTCCGACAGAGCCACTGGGCAGAATCTGGAGATGGTATCCAATCCCAACACGGCAGTAGAGCAGCTGCTGTTTGACCCCTCCTCTCATTGGATGAGGGTCAGAACCTGTGTACAGGTGATTGGTTAAATCACATACTGTATAGTTTCTTCCAGGAGGATTGGTTCTCTTTTGACAAAGAGTCTGTATTTGTTATTATGCAATAATGACATCTTGCCGTGTGGTTGCAAAACATTTGAGGGAATTCCCTTCAGTTCCAGTCAACTGCACACAAAGTGCTGCAGCTGCTTCGAGTACCGCAACACAACACTCACGTTCTGTTATTGTCATTATTCTAGAATCTGGAACATCCTGGCTGGGAGAGTTCTGGTTCTAGTTCTGAAGTCCAGCTCAGGCTAACATTAGCATTGAATAGCCTGAGTTAGACAGATCAAGTGAGTATCTTCATATTTACAATCTTCTTTTAGTGACATTTCTTCAGTTTGCACAGAGTTGCTGATAGAGGGACATTCGCTGGCAGTCTCATGTAGGTTTGCTAATGAAAGCAAACCCCAGACTGAACCCTTCACATAATAGCTTCATCTAATTCCTAGAATGCATTCTTATAAAGAATCAGTTGAATGAAGCAAAATGTGTCAAAATGTTATCAACACAAAAATGTCTGCGTCAGAGTTTTGTCACAGTTATATCAAAGAACCTGTCACAGTGCTGATGTGTCAGTGGTGTTGAGTACATTTACTACATCAGTTACTTGATGTACATTTTACGTACTTCTACCCCACTGGAATTCAGAGTTAAATATTGTACTTTTACTTCACAAAATGTATGCAGTACCTTAGTACTTAGTTACTTTGCAGATATAGATTAATAATAACCAATATGATCAACACTTAAATAAGATAAGTACGATTGTGAAATGGACCAATTTGAAGAATGAGTACTTTTACTTTTGGTACTTTAAGTATATTTCTATGCCAATACTTTTGCACTTTTACTTGAGTATCCTTTTGAATGCAGGACTTTTACTTGTAACAGAGTATTACTACATTGTGGTACTTCTACTTTTACTTAAGATCTTCCAGCTCACACGGGTAATCACCTTTTAGCACATCAAGATAACTTCTGTTGAATGATGATTTTCCTCCTAAACTAAAGCTAAAGAGTTTCTCAGGTGACTCTTACCTTTCCCTTTCAGCAGGGTGTCCCTCATGTGCAGCCTCCACAGGCCTCGGAGGCGGGTGCTGGGGTCCTCAGGTGAGCCCGCCACTTCCTGTTTCTTTGCGTCCACACCGAACATAAGGAGCAGCAAGAAGCCGGGCAGCAGCATCAGCAAGGAGACATTCATATTGAAACACATCAGACAGACAGATCGAGCCACTCTGTCCTACACACAGACATGTCCACTTGGGGGGGGGGGGGGTTAGTCCTGGGGTTAGTGTCTGTCTAACAGCTCCAGGTCAACCTCCTCTTCCTCTCCTGTTTAACTCTGAAAACACTTGAGCAGCACTGCCGTCTCTGCTCATTCCCTCCACACACACTTCCTGCTTTTATCTCCTCACCGCCTCTTTCTACCCTCAGCCACTGACTGACAGTGACACAGTGAGATACTCACCTTTATCAGTGCCATATCAGAAATCCTGCTAGCAACAGCCGTAACATGTGATGTTCTCTGAAGCTGCGGCACAGAGCAGCTTGTATTTCACTAACACCACATCTCTGCCTGAACGTTATAGTTTTGCTTTAACCACTTAAGGATGGAGGAAAGTTCAGTCATGTAAACGTATGCCCAATTGTAGCCTGCGTACATGAACATGTTTACATGTTTTTATGTTGCCCAATCAAGCCTCTGACGGCGAAGAGACATGCAAACTGTTTGTCCCGCATCACAATCGCTGAGATAGCAGAGCACAGAGCTGATAGAGGCAGCAGGGAAGAACTGCACTCATGATTCACACAAATACCAGTTCAAGATGAAAAGGTGGACTGAACTTAGTCACAGGTTTCTAGCCGTACACACACACCACATGGCCAAAGATACTGCCCTGTATGTGGATTCTGATCACAAATATTCATGTTCAACTGTGTGCAGGAGTCCTGAAACCTGGACATGAGTCAGCATTCTACCGTGTCTTCTCGTATCAAAGTCAATGGTTTTCTGAATGTATTTTTGGTTTTCAGCCTGAAATAAGGGCTGTGGTTAACACAAGCTTTTCCTGTTCTGTTATATGACATACAATATGTCAGTAAATACCCCACTGGTGAGTGTCAGAAGCTTCTTTGTGTCATCAAATCAAAAGTGTCTGAACATCCTCACGTGGCAACATTAGCCGTCTTTAGATTGGCAGTGGCTATGGCTCTGGTGCTGATCTGCAAATCAGGGGGTCAGCAGCCCGATCCCACTTCCTAACAACATGGGCAAGACACTCGACCCCACAATGCTCCCATAGGCTTTGACTGTATGTAAATTGCTTTGGATTAAAAAGTCAGTTCAATAATGGAAGTAAAACATAATAATAAATATCTTAATAATATTACTTCTGGAGATTTCATTTATACCTTAAAATCATAAAGTGGTGTTAATATGTAGAGATTATCCTGCTGAACAAAATGTGTATAAATGTGTGTATGCCAACAATCATATTTTATATTCTGAAATCCAATGGGAAAGTCCTCTCTCTTTTAATGGAGGGAGCCCCTGCTAGCTTCTCAATTCTTACATTTCCCCTCCTCGACTCCCCTCCTCGAGACTTAGTCCCGCCCACTGGAGATGCGAGCGGAGGACCGAGGAGGGGAACAAAGGAGAGAGGAGGGGAAGCAGCAGACGTTTAAAGAAATGAGAACTCCTCTCCTCTGAGTGGTCATATTAAAGCGACGTCCGTTCATTATTACGTGGCAACAGCTGCATTAGCTGTCGAGTGTTTTGTCATAGTGCTGTATTTTATAATCTCTGTTAGATCAGCTGAACATTGTTCCCCCACATATTTACTTTGAATTCATTGAGAGTGCGGTATAATGAGACAATAACAGGCTACAGATGCGGACACACACACACACAAGTTGTATTTACAAGTATTAAAAGTAAGGACACCAAACCAACTGAGACCCGTCGCATCTACGCACTGTACAACACACACACACACACACACACACACACACACACACACACACACACACACACACACACACACACACACACACACACACACACACAGCTCCTAAAGCATAATCAGGCTACAGCCGTTGTGTATTTTATTATGTGAAGCACTAAATGGTTTTAGAAAAATATTGACTTTGTTTGTAGATATCTACTAAACTACAGCAAATAAAGAGAGTAGGCCTGTTATACTGAGTGATATATATTGTACACTGCTCTGCTTTCTGCACGGACCTCACAGCTGTTCTCTCTGGAAACATCGCGTAGCGATGAAAGCAGTTTCTAAAATAATATCCAAGGGATGCATGCAGAGCTGTCATTGGCTAAGATAAGTCCGGCCGTGCATCACGCCTCCACCGTTCTCGGAAATGCATCCGCGGAGGAGCCATCAGTGTCTCCTCGGTTAGAGCTCCTCCAGAGAGCCTCCTCGACGCTCGATCCTCGGTGTGCATTTAGAGAAATGAGATGTCCTTCAACATGGCGCGCTGAAATGCATTTCCGGGTCACTACCGGAGGACCGAGGAGTCGAGGAGGGGAAATTAGAGTATTGAGAAGCCTCTTGTGAGTTCTTCCACACCTCACTGGCAGAGCATTTTCAGCATGGAGCTGGCTCTGTGCTCTCCTGTCATGTTGAGAGAGGAGAGGGTTACATACCTTTATAAAATGTATTTCTGGCATAAATTCATACTGCATCAGTGAACAGTATAAACCTGTTGCAGGGCACATGCAAGGTGTTTGTGGTAGCTGTTCATTGATCTTCTACGCCTGAATGGAGTAGAGTTGTTATTATCTGCCCTGATTCGGGTCAGAGGAGAAAACAGTCTGTTTTCTAGACTGCTCAAAAAAATGTAATGAATACTTTTTAATCGAGTGTAAAATCAAGTCTTAAGTAGCAGAGGGTGTTGTTAATCAGTTTCAGCTGCGTTGGTGTTAATGTAATTAACAACAGGTGCACAAGAGGGGCAACAATAAGACGACCCCCAAAACAGGAATGCTTTTCCAGGTGGAGGCCACTGACATTTTTTCCCTCCTAATTATTTCTGACAGTTTTTCATTAGTTTTGCATTTGGCTAGGGTTAGGGTCACTGCTGCTAGCATGAGGCAATACCTGGACCATACAAAGGTTGACCAGTCAGTCAACTCCTCCAGGATGGAACATCAATACGTGCCATTGCCAGAAGGTTTGCTGTCTCTCCCAGCACAGTCTCAAGAGCATGGAGGAGATTCCAGGAGACAGGCAGATACTCAAGGAAGGCTTCTCAATTATCTAATTTCCCCTCCTCGACTCCTCGGTCCTCCGGTAGTGACCCGGAAATGGATTTCAGCGCGCCATGTTGAAGGACATCCCATTTCTCTAAATGGTGGGTTTATATGGTTTATATCCAGTCTCTGATTGTGTTACGTTATTATGAGAGTGCTCTCATACTTGTTTGATTCTGAAATTGTATAAATATATGTGTGTGTGTGTGTCCCCGCATCTGTAGCCTGTTATTGTCTCATTATACCGCACTGTGAATGAATCAAAGTAAATATATAAGTCATCATGAACACATCTGTCCATCAGACAGAGGGCTGCTGTGCCTCCTGTCATCATTAATGGACGTCTCTTTAAAATGACCGCTCAGAGGAGAGGAGTTCTCATTTCTCTAACCGCCTGCTGCTTCCCCTCCTCTCTCCTCGGTTCCCCTCCTCAGTCCTCCGCTCGCATCTCCTGTGGGCGGGACTAAGACAGAGGATAGGAGTCGAGGAGGGGAAATTAGAGAATTGAGAAGCCTTCAAGAGCTGCGTCTCACTTCGGTTATTTTTCATTTCCTCGCTCCTCGGTCCCACTGGAAGTTGATTTGTCTGCACCATCTTGAGTAGCGTCCCAGTTATTATTTGTGCCGGAGGAGCGAGGAGCGATAACGGAGGAGCGATAATCGATTAACCACCAGACCATCCTCCGGTGAAATCCTCAGCCACTCGCCCCGCCCCCTTACTGTGTATCGCTCACTGATTAGACGATGCAGCGCATGCACTGATCTGATGCTTCTTGACCACAGGCTGCATCTCACTTCGGTTAAATGAAATCCTACTCAATCCTACTCACTTGCGTCGTTTCCCTGCGTTTAGTCCCTCCCACCAGGGAAGCATGGAGAGACGCAAGGAAACCACGAGAAGCAGGGAAATGAGTTTCAAAACCTAGTTAGATTTACATTCATTGGATTGCACTTTGTTTGTTTGGATATGTAGCACGTTAACATTTTAATAGCACTGAATGACTGACTGAATGGAAATGACAATAAATGAAAATGTAAAACGAAAAAAGCGATCATGAAAATGTTTCCAATAAATGAATAAAATGATTTTTGACCACTTTGTTGTTCAGATATATCACATATTTGTAACTAAATGATACATTAATTGAAACAAAACACGGTATAAACTGAGGAGTGACTCCCGTGAGGTTCATGTGTTTTCTTCACTCCGCTGGGAAACTGCTCAAGAAGCATCAGATCAGTGCATGCACTGCATCGTCCAATCAGTGAGCGATACACAGTAAGGGGGCGGGGCGAGTGGCTGAGGATTTCACCGGAGGATGGTCTGGTGGTTCCTCCATTATCGCTCCTCGCTCCTCGATCCTCCGGCAAAAATAAGGCCATTGGGACGGTACTCAAGATGGCACAGACAAATCAACTTCCGGTGAGACCGAGACCGAGGAGCGAGGAAATGAAAAATAACCGAAGTGAGACGCACCCATAGACTGTTCTTGACATGAGAGCAGTTTACCAGCGCAGTGAAGAAAACACATGAAACTCACGGGAGTCACTCCTCAGTTTATACCGTGTTTTGTTTCAATTCATGTTTCATTTAGTTACAAATATGTGATATATCTGAACAACAAAGTGGTCAAAAATCATTTTATTCATTTATTGGAAACATTTTCATGATCGCTTTTTTCGTTTTACATTTTCATTTATTGTCATTTCCATTCAGTCAGTCATTAAGTGCTATTAAAATGTTAATTTGTTCATCTATACATTTTAAGAATGACGTTTATCTTTTTTGAGAATGAGTTCTTCTTTTATTTAATATATTTGGGTCTACAACAGATGATACAAATGTTGTGCAACTCGATTTTGACAGGATAACAACTGGTGACTTCTAGAATTGTGTGAGTAACATTCTGTTTTTAGACTTCTCTGTTTCAGTGTGTGTATTCTGTATAAATGCTCTGTAGTTGATCTGACTGAAATTGTGATTTTAAATCTCAAAACCGCTACAGTATCTGTCAGGCAGAAACTTGGGACAAGTCATTTGACTGAAACCTTAAAACTGAACTAACTTACTGCTAGGGTTAACTTTGATTTAAACATTTGTAGAATACTAAGAGCTTTATTGAGTAGGTGTAACTGTATTAAGGGTTACACTCATAACTTTATAACTTAGGGTTTAATGTAATTGTAAAACCATTGGGCCACTGAAAAGATACAACAGCAACTCAGGAGGGAGCCAGTCTAGATTTCCTTTTGAGGGCCACCAGCTGCAGTGAGTTAACTAATTAAAGGGGCGTGGCCCCACATCTGTGAGAACTCAGCAATCAGGTGTCCAGTTTAGGTAGCACTTTCCTGGAGCGTCAGACAGACGAAGACTGACAAAGACAATAGAGTCCTGCTGGAGTAAGACTGAAAAAGACAATAGAGTCCTGCTGGAGTCACGAGGGTGGCAAAGAGGAGGCAAATCCTACTTTGATTGAGCTAAGTATAGCTGGTGTTTTATTTCATTTGGTTTTTTAGCCCCTCGTGCTATAATCATGTGTATTTTCTCCATTCCTGTTCATGTGACCTCTCACAATTATCACTGGCCCTGTGTATCTCGTAATCGATATAACCGGCCTGCTCTCGTCTATCCCACATGCTCCACTGACGATCCAACATCTAGTTTCAGGTAGGCCTGTGGAACTGCCAGTCAGCTGTTCCTAAGGCTGACTTCATCTCTGGCTACGCTCCCTGCAGTCTCCTGGATTTCCTTGCTCTTCACTGAGACCTGGATTACTCCATCCAACACATCCACCCCAGCAGCTCTCTCCACAGCATACTCCTTCTCCCATACACCCAGACCCACTGGCAGAGGAGGTGGCACTGGTCTCCTGCTCTCTCCCAAATGGAGCTTTTCCCTCTTCAAGCTACCTAACTTCACTCCTTCCACCTTTGAATTCCATTCCGTCACAGTAACCCATCCTATACAATTAACCATTGTTGTTCTCTACCGTCCACCAGGCGCCTTGGGAGACTTCTTGGAGGAATTAGATCATCTCCTCTCACACATCCCTGAAACTGGCCCTCCCGCTGTACTTCAACCTCCAGACAGGGAAGATAGACGAACTAACATCTCTGTTAACCGCCTTTGCTTTCTCACTGTCTCCATCCCCACCAACTCATGAAGCTGGCAATGTCCTTGATCTCATATTCTCAAGGAACTGCACAACTTCTAACCTCTCTGTAAACCGGCTCCACACATACGATCACTTCTTCATTTCATTCTCTCTACCCCTTTCCAAACATAACAAACTAATCTCTTCTCATCCTGCACCTGTCCGCCGTAACCTTCGTTCCCTCGCCCCCTCTACCCTTGCCTCATCGGTGCTCTCAGCCCTCCCTTCCTCTGACTCGTTCCAACTCCTGCCTCCAAACTCTGCTGCAGAAACTCTCCTCTCTACTCTCTCATCCTCTCTGGACTCTCTCTGTCCTCTCACATCTCGGCAGGCTCGTCAGTCCCCTCCTGCTCCCTGGCTAAATGACGCACTGCGTGCTAATAGAACCGTCCTTAGGGCAGCAGAGCGGAAACGGTGGAAATCCAAACACCGTGACGACCTCCTAACCTATCAGGCTCTCCTCTCCTCTTTCTCTGCTTCGATCTCTCAGGCAAAAAGCACTTTCTTTCAAGATAAGATCCAATCTTCCTATTCCAATCCCAAAAAACTATTTTCCATCTTCTCCTCCCTCCCGGACCCCCCCAAAGCCCCTTCCCCCTCCTCCCTTCTGTCAAGCGACTTTGTTAACCACATTGAAAAAAAGGTTGATGATATTCGCTCTTCTTTTTCTGACTCACCTTTACTCACCACTGGGTCACCAGACCCTCCTTTCACCCACACACTGACCTCCTTTTCCCCTCTCTCTCCAAGTGAGGTTCTTACCCTCATTACCTCTGCCCGCCCTACCACCTGTCCTCTGGACCCTATCCCTTCAAACCTCCTTCAGACTATCGCTCCTGATATTCTACCGTTTCTCACCCATTTCATCAACACTTCTCTAACTTCTGGTCACTTTCCAAACAGTCTCAAGGAGGCAAGAGTAAACCCTCTCCTAAAGAAACCCACTCTCAACCCGTCTGATGTTATAAACTACAGGCCTGTGTCTCTCCTCCCGTTCCTGTCTAAAACACTTGAACGGGCTGTCTTTAAACAACTCTCCTGTTATCTCCACCAGAACAACCTCCTGGATCCGCACCAGTCTGGTTTCAAGGCAGGTCACTCCACAGAAACTGCCCTCCTTGCTTTCACTGAGGAACTGCACACTGCCAAAGCAGCCTCCCTCTCCACTGTCATCATCCTGTTGGACCTGTCAGCTGCATTCGACACGGTGAACCATCAGATCCTCCTTCGCACTCTCCAAGAACTTGGAGTTTCAGGCTCTGCACTTTCCCTCATCACCTCATACCTCAAAGACCGCACCTACAGGGTTACTTGGAGAGGGTCGGAGTCCGACCCTTGTCAATTAACTACAGGGGTCCCTCAGGGCTCTGTTCTTCGTCCCCTCCTCTTCTCCTTGTACACAAACTCGCTCGGATCTGTCATTAGCCGGCATGATTTTTCATACCACTGCTACGCTGACGACACCCAATTAATTCTGTCCTTTCCCCGCTCAGAGACCCAGGTCGTCGCACGCATCTCTGCTTGTCTAGCTGACATCTCTCAGTGGATGTCCGCTCATCACCTCAAGCTCAACCTTGACAAGACTGAACTGTTTTTCCTTCCGGGAAAAGATTGTCCCACTCTTGACCTAACAATCAACATCGGCACCTCTGTTGTTTCTCCGACTCAGACTGCAAGGAATCTGGGTGTGATCCTAGATAACAACCTGTCCTTCACTGCAAACATCGCTGCTACAACCCGCTGCTGCAGATACACGCTTTACAACATCAGGAAGATTCGTCCCCAGCTGACCCAGAAAGCCACACAGGTTCTGGTCCAGGCTCTCGTCATCTCACGCCTAGACTACTGCAACTCCCTCCTGGCTGGTCTACCTGCATGTGCCATCCGACCTCTGCAGCTCATCCAGAATGCAGCGGCTCGTCTGGTCTTCAACCTTCCTAAATTCTCCCACACCACTCCCCTCCTCCGCTCCCTTCACTGGCTTCTGGTAACTGCTAGAATCCACTTCAAGACAATGGTACTTGCGTACCATGCTGCGAATGGATCTGGCCCTTCCTACATCCAGGACATGGTTAAACCGTACACCCCAGCACGCGCGTTCCCATCAGCAAAAATACGTGGGTTTGCTATCCTGGCTCCAAAATGGTGGAATGAGCTCCCCATTGACATCAGGACAGCAGATAGCTTACACACCTTCCGGCGCAGACTGAAAACTCATCTCTTTCGACTCCACTTCGAGCAAAAGAATTATTAACAAAGCACTTATATACAAAGGACTGGCTTATCTATAGCCAGCTGAGTAGCACTTGAAATGTTTTTGCTCTATGAAACCTGATGTACTTATATGATTCTGTTTTCTTCAAGTTTGTATTTTGTTGGTCGAACGCACTTATTGTAAGTCGCTTTGGATAAAAGCGTCAGCTAAATGCAATGTAATGTTTGTGTCTGTAAATGTGTGGCGGTGGTGTTTGTGAAAATAATGGGGACAGAGCTGGAGTCATCACCAACGGACGTCGCTTTAGTGCCACAGTGACCCCTCTAAACCGGAAGTAAGTTAGCATTTTACCACTTCCAGTTCCTTCGACAAAAACCAATGCAATTTCTCCATAGAATTTTGGAAAATAGCTGGAAATAAGGTCTGTGGTTGACACAAATTGAAGAGACTGATCACGTTTTGTTCAGCCGGATAATATCCACATGTCTACCCTACTTTTATATTTTTTGAATCATAAATCTAATCGATACATTTATGATAGATTATAATTTATTTATTTTAATTTTGTCGAAGGAACCGGAAGGAGTTTACTTCTGGGTTTTAGGACACGACACGTCACTGTGGCACTCTATCATGCTCTTAAAACTAATTTCCCTGCTTCTCGTGGTTTCCTTGCATCGCTCCATGATTCTCTGGTGGGAGGGACTTTACGCAGGGAAATGACGTAAGTGAGGGATGCAAGGATTTAATTTAACAGATATCTGAGATGCAGCCTAGGAGAGCTGGATAGGGTCCTCAGCCCATCAGCAAGACCAGTATCTGCTCCTCTGTACAAGGAGGAACAGGAGGAGCACTGCCAGAGCCCTACACAATGACCTCCGGCTGGTGAGAATGTCTCTGACCAAACAATCAGAAACAGACTTCATGAGGGGGCCTGAGGGCCCGACGTCCTCTAGTGGTCCCTGTGCTCACTGCCCGGCACCGTGGAGCTCGATTGGCATTTGCCATAGAACACCAGAATTGGCAGGTCGGCCTCTGGCGCCCTGTGCTTTTCACAGATGAGAGCAGGTTCCCCCTGAGCACATCAGACATGAAAGGGTCTGGAGAAGCCGTGGAGAATGTTTTGCTGCCTGTAACATCGTTCAGCATGACCGCTTTGGTGGTGGTTTAGTGATGGTCTGGGGAGGCACATCCATGGAGGGACGCGCAGACCTCTACAGGCTGAGACCAGCACCCTGACTGCCATTAGGTATCGGGATTAAGTCATATGATGTCCTGATGAACAGAAACACAAGCAGCCCGCTGGACTCAGATCTCCAGATACCACATCACTCCTCCGCTGTTCCGATACAAGTCCAGACTGCGGCTGTTTGTTGATACCATAGGTTGATGGTTGATACATGTCGTCTTCTTCGAGGCTACGTGGTTCTGCAGCGCCCCCATCGTCAGTAAATGGAAGTATTACAAAGAACCCTGTTTAATGCAGTTATTTCACAAGTTTAGTTATATACACAGCTCGGAAAAGATCACCGAGGTCCGGACCTCGGTGACCTCAATGGTGGATACGGCCCTGCCTCAGACTGTCCAGGAGCTCAGTGATGCCCTGGTCCAGATCTGGGAGGAGATCCATCCAGATACGATGAATACACAGTACTGAGTAACATTTTGAGTTGCTGAAAAAATGTACTAGTTGGCCGCATTATTTTTCCACTTTGGTTGTTTTTTACAGTGGAACTTCTGTTTTTTTTAAATTTAGGTTGTGCATTGTTTTAAAGTTGGGTAACGTTAGCCACCATCATACCAGCACCAAGCGCTACAACAGCAAAACCGTTGAGAGTATTAAACTGGCAAGATTGTTTGAATTCAAATATTGAGTTTGTATCAGGAAACATTACATTTGAAAATGTTACATCAACAATTCATTAACAACAAGGTAACTGCATCTGTTAAAGGAGAACTGCAACAATTTTACACATCAGTGTGTTGACAGGCATTCAGGAGCACTTCAGGCATTCAAGTTGGCGGCCAAGTTGCACTGTGGGTAATGTAGGCACCAGGTTTTAACAAGGAAGAAGAATGTGTCAAGTAAAACAGGAGATATCTCTGATGATGCTGCAACACTTCTGATTTTTATAAAAGGACGTTGGTGTGATCAAGATTGGAGGTGCTACACAGGATGTTTCCTTCACAGATTCATCATGTGACGGGACACTTCTGATAGTATGCTGTCTTCAATCAGCAGTGGCTGACAGAACATTAGTATCTGAAATGAGTCACATGTCAATCCTGAATAGAAAGATTTGTTTATTTATTAAATACTTGTTGTACATGGTCATTAAGACATGAGGAGTCTGCAAACTTCAGAGGCACATAAGAACAGATTAGAAGATGATTGATGTGTAAAGCTACACTAGGAAACCTCACATCTTATAATAACATTTAAGGACTTTAGTTCCAAACATTCTACAAGATGACATCAGCAAGAACCTCGACCTAGTGTGTGTTGCACAGTGCAGTCCCACATGAAGTCATGGTGGATGTATCTAGTGCAGCTATAAAGGTGTAGTTAGCTTTAATATCTAACACATTGTGGGGATTGGTAGGATTATTATGTGCCCCCTTCATATTGTTCATGGACATACTCAACGCCTTCTTTTGAGAACAATGGGCTTAGAAGATACTAATACATTGGTTTGTAATTTGTGATCATTGGACGAAGGATTGATGAAGGACATCAAATATGCAAAACATTTTAGAGCTTCTTTTGACCTATACAAATCATTTGTGTTTTTCAGTCAGCTGGAATTGGCACAGGCTTTTGAATGTGAGTGGTTAAGTGTTGGCTTTCAACTGTATCAGAAATAAAGAAGAGAAATTAGACAAATAGTGGAATGTATAGCTCTCATACTTATGTCATGTAGATTACACGTTTGGGTTTAGAACCAGTGGAACAAGCTCTAAGAAGCCCCTTTCGCTCGGAGTTTGGACAGCAGCATCTCGTTCTTCCGACACTCCTGGTGACAAGAGCAAGAGCATCATCATCATCATCTCAATAACCTACTGTTCTTCCTGCTTCTTCATACTTAGACAGTTGTTTTTACATGAATTATGATCTCAATGTGCATAAAGTGGTAGTACCACTTGTCAATGTCCTTTAAAGAGGCCCTATTCTGCTTTTGGGGGTGTTTCCTCTCCAGTCGTGTGCTATATAGGTGTACGTGCATGTCAATGGTCTGCAAAGGCCAACATCTCTGTGTTCAGGACACTCTTGTTCTGGATTTATAATAACTAATAACAAGCCAAAATGCTACTAATATGCAACAGGTTAATATGTTAATGATGTGTTAATAATATGATTATAATCCTTATGTTCAAATAATATATGTTATATTTGTGTAAACCCGGCTCATATCGCTGAGAGTGCTAATCACAAGCTAACCATTACTTAACATAGCCTTAAACTATGTTAAGTGTTCTTACCAGTTGAACAGTCTGCCTCACATTGTATCCAGTGAAACTAATGCAGCAGCAGCTGATAGCTCATGTTCTTCTCACCTCCTTAAAGTCCTTGACTGTTTTGAAGTAAAGCCTCTGCTTGTCAAGCAGCTCCAGGTACTCGTCGTTCAGCTGATCTCTCCTCATTTTGTTTTCCTGCTTCTTCTTCTCCATCTGGAAGAGCAGAGGAAGCACGCATCACAAGAAACACTGCCACAGCTTGTGTGCTAAGAAGGTTTCTCTGTTTGTTCTGAACAACAATGTCATGTTCCTTAATGTCAGCATTTACCTTGAGGAGTACATTCTTATCATAATCATAGAAATAAAAGAACATTAAGAAAAATAAATGAAACCCAAGTTGCACGGGGCGAAAGGACCCTTTCAGAGAGTTCTACCTTGATGCGGTTCTGTTTGATTCCCTCCACTATTTGCTCCATCTGTCGGAGGAACTGCTCCTTGGCTGCTGAAGACGACATGGCCCTGAACAACAACACAGCAAGTTACAGTCCTTTACACCCTCATCAGCTACACCACTCCCACATTACAAACATTCACCAGAGATGTATATTCATACTTACTGGTGGAAGTTGTCGTGAATAGAATTCAGCAGATTCACCTTCAGAAATAAAGCATTCATATTGAGAGCACATATCATCTGGTGAATTTAGTTAAAGTTGGACTAGAACCATGGTATTGGAAATGATTTCAACAATGAGGGTACTTACCTCCTTCTCCAGATAAACCTTCTTGTCGTCCAGCGTGTTGTACAGTGTGAAGAACTGCTTAGTCTCTTTATGTGTTGCAGAAACTGAAAGGAACAAAACAAATTGGCATGTATTGCCTTTGTGTTTGTTCTGGCACTGGTTTGAGCTGAGATGGAGGAGGAGGAACCCACCCTGGCTGTAGAGTTCGATGAACCTCTTCTGGTACTGGGTGAGCTCCGCCCGGCTCGGCACCTCATCGATGTTCCTCTGCAAGATGGCGATCTCACGGTTCCTGCGAGCCTGAACACAGTCAGCCTGTCTCAGAGGCATTCAGCCGACACAGTAGTGCCTTTCACAGTCCACAGCTCAGAGTGTTCTGATTCTGGCAACTCAACCAAAACTGTTCCAAAGTCACATTTCATGTGCCACGTTTCTGTGAATGTTTGAAGCGAATGCACCCGCATGTTTTTGTTGTTAATGCCTCCTGTAGCACCTTGGAATTGCTTTTAGCAATGAAAGGTGCTTTACAAATAAAATGTATTATTATTACTGAAATGATCTGAAAAGCCTTTGACTCAATATAGTTAGCAGAAATAAGTACAAAAAAAAAAACGAATACAGAATGCATTTACTAACAGGTACTATGTGTACCCATGGTCTCATATATCCTTTCTGTATCCCAGTGCCATGTGAGGCAACATGTACTGTAGTTTGTTTCACAGCCCTGCTGCCACACATCACATGGGGATCATTCTGCTACAGAAAGCCCCCAAACATGTGTCGACATATTAATAATATAATGCTAAACCCCAGCATTATGATACTGCTGGGTTGTCATAACAATGCCTCGTTGTATTTGATGATCATATGGCTTTGCTGGTACATTTTAAATCTGCAAAATAACTGTAGCTATTAATGGAGTTAATTCGGAATACACTGCTTTCCTCTTAAGTGTAACAGATGAGAAACATCGTGAAGCATGAGGTGGTGATAATAAATAAAGGCTCTGGTGCTTAAGTACAATACATGACTGAATGTACTCTTACTTACTTTGCAACACAAAATAATGTCCTAATTGAGATATAACTGCTGCAGGTCTGCGTCATGTCTGATGAGCTTTCCCACAAAGACAAGATGACAACTCTGCTGTAAACTGAATTATTTGCATTATAACTATAATGATCAGGGATACCGTAGAGAAGCCTTCTCTCAATTTGTCTCAGTCTTATCTGTAGTCTGTTATCTGCTGCTTTGACCTCTACGTCCAGTTCCTTCTTATCTTGTGTTATGTTACATGTGAAGAAGTTACCATGAGCAGACGGATCTTCTGTAGTTTCTCTCTGTCTGTGTTGTACTGTTTGTCTATCAGCTGGTTCCTCTCCTGACAAAAGACACAGAGTGCAAACTGTGATTATTATTATATCCTCTTAGAATGAATGTGTTTTATAGTGTGTCAAATATGCTGTGCTGCATAGTGAATATAGGACATTACCTTCTCCTCGTCTGTATCCTGTCCTGATGCCATCTTCAAGTCTCCTATGTTCTGCTGTAGACGGGCCATCTCTTCCTGGATACACATTCCATCATCATTTAACAGAGTCAAATCTTACTTGTTTCCGGTGCTAACACCCAGCAGTGTGAGTATGTTAATGTGCTGATGAACTCACTCTGCAGTGTGTGCGGAACTCCTGCTCCTGCTGCTTCAGGTTCTCATTCATCGTCACCAAAGCCCTGAGTTTCTCCAGAGAGCTGTTAGCAGAACAAAGCATATTTACATGGACTGTCCCTTTAATCCAAGGGCAGCGGCGGCCCCCCCTTCAGCAGCCTGAATGTGTACGTATACTGCTCGCTGAGCATACATTTGACATGTGAAAAGTATGCATCCAATCCTTAAAAACCTTGGAAAGATATTTGGGATTTCACTGACACCAAATTCACAGTCAGCAGACATGCATTATAATCTCATGAAAATCTAACATGTCGGTCTCATGTCTGCATAAGCATGTGATTTGATGTAAAAGCATCCCTCACACTCATAATCGCATTAAAAAAGCTCCCCCCCACTGCTAACTAGACATTCTAAACTCACCACTCCCTGTCTCAACAGGTACCAGATAGTACACAAGCATTGAGGGTCCTTTCTTTAAAAGTCCTGTCATGTCTGAATGCAGCCGGGATGAACATTAGTGTTACATATTCTACCAGTGGAGCGGCCATTCCTTCATGGTGCCACAGGAGGTCAGTCACAGCTTTGCTTGGGGATTTCTTCACAAGATAAGATATACTTTATTGATCCCATGCTCAACATTAAAAGGGTTTTTGCATTATGTTAACATTTGAATGGCTTCATTGTATCTGTGCTCAATAAATAATAATGAACGTTTGACTCCTCATACTGGGTTGTTCTCCTACTAGTGCCAGAAGCACAACCACTGGTTTGTATTAGCCTCCCACATGCAAGATATCCAACTTGTGTATTAAACCTCACTTATAGTCTCTACTAAATCTTCTTTGAAATGTTTCTTTCCTGAGGCTCAAGTTCCTAAATAAATGAACAGACAGACAGGAGGAAATATACACTGACCCAAGTCACAGAGGCCATGAGGATCCAATGACACTAGTCAGAGATAATGTGTGTGACTCGCCTGCTGTCAGCCTGCTCCTCCAGCTCAGCCAAACTCTTCAGCTCTCTGTCCAGTTTCTCAGAGCACTCTGTAGCCTGGGATCATACAATCACACCTGGTTAAACCACTTGTATAGCTTATGTCTTTAAAACACCCCCCCCCCATGATCACACTACTGATGATTGTAGTGTGATCAATGATATTCTTAATGTCTCTCAAAAGGCTCTGAAATCCCCTTCTTGTATGTTATTACAGACATGATGTGCAAAATGAAGATCCTTAACAATAACCATCAGATAACAGAACTCAGGTTCCTGCTTCCAAAGCAACTTGCAATCATATGTTACTGTCTGTCACATTGTTCCATGTTTGCCAATAAAGTACATGCAAACAGATGTTCATGAATAGTTGGCTGCAGGCATTTCAGCATGGTCTTACCTCAACCAGATTTCTCTTGGCATGGTCGCAGCCTGTTCTCACCTCTGCATGCTTGGCTTTCAGCTTTGTAAACAATGAAATACGAATCATTAATAGTTCCGACAGCGTCCCTCCCTGATCACTGCTGCATCATAATAAGGTGTATACTTTGTGTGCTACTTGCTAAGTAAATGCTGTCTGTATATATCATAGAAGTGCTGCATGTATTGCCACTGTACAAAACCCCTTGGTCCTATGTTTAAACAAATATATCTTCCTGTACAGATGTGACCCTTGAGGGTCACAGTGGCCGTGGTTGTGATGCTGAGGTGTGAGAGCAGAGTGGAGCACCTCCTCCAGTTGTTTGGTCCGGTGCTGGATCTGTTTGTTGAGCGAGGCCACGGCCCGGCGGTGCTGCTGCAGCGGGCCGTGGCGCTCCGAGCGCTCCTCTGACGTCAGCTCCGACTGCTGCAGGGATATAGGGGAGAGCACAGAACAACCAGAAAAGGCTAACAGAGGAGAACTGAGGCACTCAGTGTTTGGCCCTCACGAGCCGCTGGAGTGAGTGTGCTGGGTTTCAACATGCCTGTGCAAATGTCTGAAACAGTAACCAACTTCACTTCACAAGTATGAAAGGAAGAAAGAAAATCTCTTTGTGATTTGAAAAGCTCTGTTTCGTTGAGATTGAGGGGTCAACATTTTTCCTTCCTACGATTATAATAATACGGATTTTAAGGCACCAAAACTATTATCATTATTATGGTTTGAATAGCATTTTAAAAAGCTTTTAATACACAGCAGTATCTTAATATGACCAAAGCTAGAGTTTGGCTACAACAGGAGGAACTGCTTTCTGAGTATTTCTAATACGGCCTGCCACATCACTGAAGCTAAGGAGGAATGGAAAAGTGAATGTCTCTCTTTCTGTCCCTGCAAGCTGAAATAACCGCCTGACTAGAAGAAATTGAGTTGAAAAAGTGGGAGTATTTTCAGGACTGGACATGCTCACTACATTAGACATTCTTTCTGAATGGAGAGAGAGTCTCTGCCTCTTCACTAACAACAGAATGTGGACTGAATCAGAACACCTGAACTCGGTTAAGAACATCCGTAAACATTCATCTGTTTGCACTTTGCTAATGATTTATCCAATATATCATATATTTCATTTACTTGTATATAGACACTTCTTGCACTATTTTTATTTTATTTGTATTACTCGCACATCTCAAAACATTCTCTTGCACTATTTGATCTGTTTTATTAGTTTTATGTCCTATATATATTCATGTTGCTCTGTTGGAGGAGCCTGGGGCTTCAGTTGTTCATCTCTACGCTGTAGCTGCTGTGCTAATGACAATAAAGCCTTGAAAGCTGAATCTTGAAGCAGGGGGAGCTCAGGAAGACGGAGTGGGTTTATACATGTCATGCTTTATGGTATTGTGTCATGCTTTATTTCACGAGGTAAAGATAGAAATAGAACTAATGAAGCTTTTCTCTGAAAACTCTAAAGTACAGGTGGTAGCAGCTCATAATAAGAGTCGTCTTATGTTCCTGTAGCAGTGGTGCTTGCTCACCTTCTCTGCGTACTCAGAGGCCATCTGTTTGATCTCCTCAGACTGCATTCCCACTATCTGACCCACCGCACTCGCTGTTAGCTTCCCCTGCACACAGACAAAAGAGAACAACTGAAATAATTGAACAATTAATTGGACATTGTTTATTTAGCTGTTCTGGTTACAGTAAATGCAGTGGTACAAAAAATGTTTGACTACATGACTAAAAGTTCTGTTAAAAGAACAGAGCCTTGACTGCTGATTCAGGATCAGAATCCCTTTGTCAGTCCCACAGAGGGGACATGTACATTGTTACAGCAGAAAAGAGACAAAGACAGCTTCATGTTACCTAACGCATGCATACAAAAGTATTCAAGACATTATAATAAAAAAAGATTGAGCTGAATTGGAATATTGTAGAAAGAGCAATGGTAGATAAAGAAAAAATACATTAAGAAAATACAAGCTTAAGGTTATTAATATTATAGTAAGTGAATAAATGCTTTGTGAAGTTTGAGGCCAGATACCCAGGAGGTTAGGTTTGAAGGGACTTCAGCTGTAAGTCTGCCTCATACACAAGCTCTCTGATGACTCCATCATTACTCATCACTTGGATTAGGACTATACTTTATGGTTTTACTTTTCTTTGTATTGTTTCTGTTCTGATTTGATGTAAAGCGTCTTTGAGCATTAGGAAAAGTGCTTTATGTATTATTATTATCATCATCATCAGCAGCTCAGCTCAGGCAACCAGGAGGAGGACTGGGCCCTGCTGGGGGGCCAACCATCACCTCGTCATAACTACACTGTAGCTATGCACTAATGACAATAAAAGCCTTGAATTTGAAACTTGAAGACAATGTACATGTATACTGTTAAATTTTTCACATATTTGTATTTCTATACTTCTTTACTTTTATTATTATCCTTGTCTTAATTCATATCTGTACTATCCTGTGTTTCACCCTTGTTGCTGCACCTGAATTTCCCTACGGGGATCAATGAAGGTTTATCTTAAATCGCGTTTTATAGACGTGTACATATACACAGATGAGAAGAGAAGGAGACAAAGACAGCTTACTTCTTCTTTAGCCATGGCAGCCATGCTGGTCATCAGGGTGTTGATCCGTATCTGAGAGAAAAAACACAGTTGTATAACATTTGAAGTCTGGAGATTCAAGGCAATTGGTAATACAGTGTGTGCATGCCACACCGAAGACCACCACACAGCGCAACAGGAGGTCTTTCCTCTCAGTGGCAATCAAACTCTTTAACTCTTCACCCCTAAGTAAAGGGCACTGAGAACTTCCACACCAACACTATGTGCAATATACATATCAATATAATTACCATCATTGCAATACACTCGCTGCTATATATAACTATGTGCAATATTATTATTAGTATTATTAATAATGCTATGATAACATGCAATTACGTAACTGGCACTACGTTTTATTTTTTGCACTACTAACTACTGCTAATAATGATTGCATTGATTGTGTGACCATCTGTGTTTCTATGTTTCTACGTTTCATGTTGTCTGTAGATGTTTAATTGCTCTTTTTGCTGCACTTTTAGTGTACAGTTTTGCTGCTGTGTTTATTGTGTTTATTGTATTTTGTTACTCTGGCACAACAATTTCCTTCGGGATGTATAAAGTCTTTACAGGTCTCACTAAAGAATAGGCCCGTCCACACGGCGGCGTGCGTTGAAGCTTCAACGCTTCTTCACATTCACTTTGAATGGGGTGACGTCACACTTTGCCGAATTGCATTGTGGTTCCGTTGCTTCGCTTTGCTCGCTTCAAAAGTAGAGCAAAGTTCAACTTTTCAAGCTTCGACGGAAGCGTCAGCCAATCAAATCATATGCCAGTACAAGCTCTAGCCAATCAAACCACGTGTTTGTGTGTCCGAGGCGGGAGATTCATGTGATTGGTTGTTGGTCGAGCTTCAGACACGCCCGCCGGCAAGCTTCAATGCACGCTGCCATCAGGATGGATCAGTCCAGTTCTGAGGTCTTTACACTGCTTCCTGTATAATACTGCTGCTGGTTTATAAAGCATTGAATGGTTCAGGACAGAAATTGGTTTCTGATCTCCTGCTTCATTAAGAACCATCCAGAACTCTCAGGTCTTCTGGTCAGCTTTCTGTCCCCAGAGTCAGAACTAAACATGGTAAAGCAGCGTTCAGTTATTATGCTCCAAATATCTGGAACCAACTCCCAGAAACCTGCAGGTCCGCTGCAACTCTGACTACTTTCCATCGAGGCTGAAGACTTTTCTTTCAAGCGGCTTTTAATTGAACTATTCACACCTTCCACTCTACTGTAACTTGTATTCATGTATGTTATACCAGTGTTATTCTATATTAGCTTGTTTTATGTTTATCTTATTCTCTTCTCTTTGTAATGACTGTTTTGAAAGTTTTTGGATGTCATTTTATATTGTGATTCCCCTGCACTATATTTAAATGCTCTTAATGTTTTTCTTTTTTTTGTAAAGCACTTTGAATGACTTTGTGTTGAAAAATGCTTTATAACTAAACTTGCCTTTACTTTTCCCTCGGGTTGTTGCTGCTACCTGACTGTATTTCTTTAGGTGTGACTTGCCTTTCATGTGTATGGCACTCCCTGTATAAAGTGCTCACCTCCTCTGCTGCCTGCAGGTCCTCTTCCTCGGACACCTCTGCCATCCCGGAGGGGGCTGCCTGAGAGCCAGGGGCCAGTGGGGCCTTCCTGTCTTCCACCTAGAGAAGGGAGACAGGACAATGAGTAAAGAGACGAAGCAGGACCTGCTGGTGTCCACATACAGAATGACAGTACTTCTACTCTTTGCTGTGTTAAAGACTACTCCCCTGATTCAGTACTGCACTCCTTTAACATTGTCACAGCGAGGATGGCAAAATCAACCGTTCAGAAACTGTACAAATCTATGGAGCCTGCATTCTTTTTTCATTACCCACAAAGTGCACACAAAATGCACAATGGGTGAGAGATTAGGTTTATGTAGAGATGAGCTACCGAGGGCTGCTCAGCTCACTCCTCTAAATGAACACCTCCAGATGTTGCACTTGTAAAGCCTGTAGTCTTCATCGACATGACTTGAGGAGATTGATCAGACTTTACACAGCGCCCTGTAGACAAACGTTATACTCCCCAATACATGCGTTGCAGTCAAATTCTCAATTTTGCTTAAGAAGGTTTCTAAAGGAGTGAAATGACCCAGGAGAAGTGGCAGCCATGATAAGAGCTGGTGGAATTCTTCAGATGACAGGAGAGGAGCTTTGTTATTTCCTTCTGTGTGACTGGCCAAGCCACACACAGTTTAGTATTCGACATACTTATTAGTGCCAATGCTGTGCAACAATAGGTGGAGTATTTTTCCAACTATTGCTCGGCTGGCCACAATTTTCACTCTTCATACATCATTAGGTGATCATAATGTAGGGAAATGTGTCACGGCCGGACCGATATTTTAATTTAATCAAACGGACTTACACATAGCAAACACGAGAGTCATCACGTGTTCATCTGGTATCCTAAATACTCTGGCTAGGATATTTAGCTGATTGGAGTTACAGTTTTTTACTTAGAAGCAATAATGCAGCACAATATTGTCAACATATTCTCTGACAGGCTGTCTCTCGTTCACTGGCAGGGCGTTGCTATGGAAACGCTTTGATCTTTGAACACACCGGTCAGTCGTTAACTAAATCCAGTGGTAATCTAAAGATGTTCAGAAATGATGCAGGAATGTGGTACAAGAATCAGAAATGTAATATATAAACAGTTGAAATAGTCAGCTAAAAGTGAGCTCAAAGGAATGGATATTGTTTGTTGTACCTTAACAATACAACTAATGCTATTAATACTTACTCAGCGGGGGCAATGTTAGCATTGGGACGCGCACCCAAGTTTCAGTTTAATATAGGATACACTGGACCATCCAAAAGAAAAGGAGATAATGCTGTCCCACAATTATTTGTGGCCCCAACTTCTGACTTCTTAAAATGATGAAATAAAGTCAACATCCCAGTGTTTACCGAGTAGAATGGTGGCTCTTTGATTAGGATGTTTAAGTGGTGATAAGCAACAGATGATGTGTTGGCCCAACACATTTTCACACAATAATACTTATTCATGTCGATAACTACGTATTGAGAGGAGGGTGAATGCAAGCAATCATTTCCGTTTTTATTCTAATTCCACCATTGTCTAATTCAACTACTGGTAATAAAGAAATATACAGGTCACTGTTGTACACATAAATAAAGCACACATAAAACAAAACACATTACAGTAGTCCGCTGTACAGAAAGCCCCATGGAGCTGTGCACTGAGGTTAAGACGATGTGACCCTAACCCAGTGAACAGGCGCTGGTGGGTAACATTGGTGGAGTTCCCCTTTGACATAAGCAATGTGTCAGCCTGGTCAGTGAGGGCTGAGAAGGAGCAGCATCTTACTTTAGAAGCCTGGTCAGTGATAAAAGGACATGAAATGCTCTCGGTTCCTTTTATAAAAGAGAAGAACAACCTACCATGTCTTGTTTGGACTGTTTGCTGAATCCATACCGCCTAGAGAGAGAGAGAGAGAAATGAAGGCACACATAACCAAGGTGTACAAATACAGTAAGTATTTCCTTTGCCATAAAAGAACTTTTAAGAAATAACAGAAACAAATATGAACAAAAACATAAAATATTGCACTACGTTGTTTCACTGCAGGTTGTATATCATCTCCTCCTTGGCAATAAGATGCGTGGTCTTGTTGAACAGGGGAACTTTTAAGTACACCATGCAACATTACAACTTCAACACAACAAATGGCATTAATCCAGCATGAGAATAAAGAGGCCGTTCAGAGCAGGATTGTGTGATTGAATACATTACAAGCAGCAGCAGTGCAGTCTGCTTCCATCATGCCTAAAACCTGTTGAGATGCATTCTCTGACACACACAGTGCTGGGAGGAGGAAATGTGACTTTCTAGTAGAGATGAAAAACAATGTGTCAGACAGATATGAAACTAAACATGGGATGTGTGGATTGAAGAGTATAACAGCACATGAAAGGGGTTCGGGTAAAAGGTTTAAAAAGGCTGAGAGAGAATGTATGCTTATGAGCAAAAAAAAGATGTTGTTACAAGATGAAGAACTGTTTTTCAGCAACAGCTGAGAGCAAACGTTTTCAGTTCCCAAAAACCATGAGCTGTATTAAACAGAAATAGTGATAGAAAGCAGACTGAGGAGGGTTGGGACCTGGCAGCTGAATACACAACAAGCGGATCCAATATTATACATACAGTCAAGGTATAATAAAACAAAGTCCATTGAAGCCAGAGGGTAGAAAGCATGACCTATACAAAAGTGCCCTCCCTTAAGTTATTTAAATTTATTGTTGTTGGTCCCTTGCATCTTATTGCAATTCGCTACAAAATGTATGATAAAACAGTTTAAAAGTGTCAAGGTAAGAACTTAAACTCATGGACAGGGGCTGAAATAATAGCAGAACATGTAAAGAGAGAGGAGGAAATGTCATCCAAGTACACATACAGATCACAATATAAACAAGATAATCCTCTTTTTAAATAAAGTCCATGAAAGGCCGATTTATTTTAGAAATACTCCGTATTATAGTTAGGGATGCACCGAGGCATCGGCCCAATACCCTATTTACTGCATTCGGTAGATAAGGTGACATGGCATAACACCCCCACGATCGCACTCACATTACCGCAAATGTTACCGTCGCACATTGAAGTTTAAGGAGAACAGGATACAGCTTTGGAGGACTCCATTCATTCCTGTGAGAGTTGCTCAGTGAACCATGAAGCCAAAGTGGTCTGGCTTGAGAGCAAAAGTAGCGTATCTGGGACGTGAGCAGGCCCTCCAATTCGCAGTGTGTTTTACTGTCTAGCCCAGGGGTCGGGGTCTCTCGAGCCGCATGCTTTAAGCCCTCTGCTCTGGCTCCCTTGAATTTAGACATAAATAAGAAGGAAATCAAATAAAAGTATTTGTAGGACTATTTATATTTTGTTGCACGGGTGAAAATGTTTCGTATCTTGCATTTTGAGGTGATACTGTGACACATTAAAAAAAAAAAGGTTTTAATTAGGTCAACTCAAATATGTGTCACATCCTGCTGCGGTCCCGCACCAGCGCCTTTTCCTGCAGATGAATAACCTGACCCCCGGCTCCATGAGCCAACTATGGATACATCAAAGAAAAGAAAAGTACCAGAGGAACACAGGATTAAATTCTGTGTGGACAGAGTTATCTGCTTTCACAGCAAACAATGCTGCTTCACCGGGATGTTTGATATGTAGAGAAGTTGTCAAAGGTGCTGCAGCCTTTACGTATCGAGGAACAATACCGGAGAGGAAGACAGCTGACGATCTTCAGTCATCATTCAATCAGTTAACTCTTTTTAGGGTGCAGCTATGTGTTTTATTTATTTCAAAGTGGGCCCATTTTAAATTATATACATTTTCTTCAAATGTGATTGATTTATTTGAAAGTAGGCCTGTGTATTTTTGTATTCTCCTTATAAGAGTTCTTTGTTTATTTTTAGAGGTAAACAGTTTTATATAATGCATTAGCATTAGCCCAGCGAGAAGAAGTGACGTCAGCGGCTTCATTTGCCTAATCCTTCCCCAGGGACTGTACTTAGTTTCATGGGGGTACTAAGTGCTGGGAACTAAGTACGTAATAGCATATTTGGATCATTTAAATAAGGCCAACAAAGAAGATGATGCAAGAGGTCGCATCAAAGGACAGAAGTGGTACTTCTGATGATGTAAATCCTAAGGACATTGCATCAAACATTTTATGTTTAAAGGACAATAATTCCAGACCACAAAAAGTATACAGATGACCATACAGCTCACCACCAAAGATGATTTGGCAGTCCTTAAAGAACGCATGGCTGCATTGAAGAGGAAGCATGCATTGGAGGCCCAAGAGGACGAGCTTAGAAAAGAAAAGGAAAAACTGGCTTTTCAACTCAATCTGACTGCAATCAATGCCAAAGTTGAAATACTGAAATCCACTCAAGGCGTGGATCCAAAGGATCTGTGGAAAATGGAAACAAACAGAAATCTGAAAGATGAAGTCTCCCTCTGCCCCAAAGTTTTTCTCTCCAACACAACCGTCACTCACAGGATACATGCTCAAGCTCCAAGATGAAAACACACACACACCCTTCAATAAAGCACATGTTTCACCTGGACAGACAAGTGTTTCTGGAGAGGACAATGGACTCAGTTCTGGCTGCCCTGTTGTAATAACCTCTCAGCTTGCAGTAGAACAACAAGAAAAGATATTCATCAAACTGGGCAGAGCAATATGACATGCACACGGAGAGTGAGGAGCAGGGAAGGAACCACACAGAGGAGACCAGCTCCAAGACATCAGAGCATCACCAAAGTCACATCAGACCCAAACACAGGATGGAGAAATGGAATCCAACCTTGTGATAGAGGATTTGGAATAAGCCCAGGAAAGGATTTTCAACAGGAGATATGTTCATGGGCGGAGTATGGCGATCAACGAGAAGGCACCCACTGACTGGTGCTACTGAATATCTTCTCATTGAGTAGCTTTTGTAAAAGTTGTCTTTAGGGATTTGTGCTCAAGTGTGATGAAGGGCGGAATGGCAGCATGTATTTGATAAATAACATGTGTTTGTTTCCCTGGCACAAAAGGTTGAAAAAGAACACAAAAAGAACATGGGTATCAATATGGGCTGAGAAATGGGACATTGGGGCTCCCTAATTACAAGTGGTCACCGCACTGCCTTAAAGCCACTGGGGCCAAAACAGACAACAGAGTAGTTGACAGAGTACACACATCTTACCTTCCGTATTCCAGCAGAGTGGAGTGGACTCTGGACTCCTCCTCCTGCAGCTCCCCTGCATCCCTCTGCCGCCTGTACTTCCTCTGAGGTTTGTACACTTCCTGTAAACACCAGCATTTATTAAAGACATTTTAGATTTGATATAACCCAAACAGATCAGAAGGAAAACGTTTCAGAACACACCTGTTCCTACTGTTTTTAAGCACACAGAATAACTTTATTATTCTGATGAACCACATGTGCTTTTTGTCTTTGCAGTTGAAGTAGTTTCAGAACCAATTGAATGTATGCTATGCTGGTGAAGCCACTTACCAATACTTTCAGAACTGCACTCACAGCCTTGTCTTTCCTCTGAAGGAACTCCTCATCCTGGAACACAGAGTTACACAGCACATATTATGATTAGAAGCTATGATAAGGAGGACAATTTATGTAATACAGCAAAACAACACTATGGTTTACATGTCCTACCAAGGGGGAACATTACTACCACACACCTGCACAATTCTGTTCAATTCAAAGTCAGGGTTAACACTCTGGGCCAAATCTGATTCTGACAGTGACATTTAGCATTATTTAGCAATGTTCCAGTATTTTGATCAGTGATCACAGTGGTGATGTTTTCCATTCTCTCTTCTGTCCCACATCTGGATTCCACTCCACCAAGCTCTACAGTAAGTCTGGCTCAGTGACTGACGCTACCTCTGGCAGGCTGTGGCTCTTCTGGAACTGACCGATGGAGTACGCTCTCACAGAGTCGCCCATCTCTTCCCGCGTCTCAATGGCTCGCTTCACCAACCACTGGCAGGAGACACAACACACAGCTGGTCACACACTGTACACTTCAGATCTCCACCGACACTGAACCATTGATTCTCTGACATTACAGCATGTGAATGCAACATATTTCATAAGTTAGGATATTCACTTAAGATCCAAATCATAAGCCATACCTTAACAGCAGATATAAATTAGTTTAAATTGGGCAGACAAACTGATAGGACACCTATGTCTAATGGAGGAATACACAGTTTGAAGACAAATGCTATCATTGTTACCATTTTAAATGCTCTTAACAAATGTCAATGTAATGCTTAACATTACCATATGAAGATTTGGTATCTCAGTTGAGGATGGATTCTCTCACCTGTATTACTGGAAAGATGTGGATAAAATCCAGTCCTTGGATTTGATGTGGCTCCAGGCAATGAGGACACTTCATCTTTGGTAGCACCGACACAATTTTCTCCGTCAGGGATCTGCCAAGAGGAAGAAGCACTTATCAGTCGCTCTTTGCATTGCCTGATTCTGATCTGAGTGTGTGTTCATTGTTAATAATCATAGGACATTCTTTTAAAAGCTTACAAATGAGGTTATTTCTTGCTACATGCTATAGTGCTGCTAACATGTAATAATGATGACCAGGATGGCAACAGATCTGTACACACTGTGACTCTGCAGGCTCACTTCATGTCACACTGGGACATGTTATATGTTGGTCCCTGTCTCTGTTAGACTGGACAATATCACATTTCAATCGTGTCAGCTTGTGTGATGAATGTCTGGTGAATCTGCACTATCATTGATATGGAAAACAAATGCAAGCAGAAATAAATCATCAATGTATGTCATTTATCTGCACAGCTCTTAAGTGAACTATTTAACTATATTCTATTTTTATTAAGATGTTTTTTAAATTGCAAGGACCCAGAATATTCAGGGTGAAATTGGTTTAGTCGCCGTTGGTTGTATGCATAGTCGGATTGTAAGAATGGAGTTCTTTGATATAAGCCCTTCTTTGGTGGCTTTAGCTTTAAATGTTGGATCAGCCACATTGTTTCAGTTGGACAGCCGACCACTTCTCTCCAAACAGTCAACGTTCATCTAGGACCGTTTATTCACACAGTGTATAGGGGCCTCCGGGGACAATTCACCAGCTCAAACCCCACTTACATTTTCTGGCCAATTGTTGAGTTTTCTTGGAAAAGAAGATCCACATCAATGTCAAAGTTACAAGTGGTGATGCACCAGGTCATACCACCTACCACCTGAAGAGGGGACAGGAGGACAGGTTGAGTGGGAGCTTTACTGTTGGAATCAATCAATGGCAGCCCGGTCTACTGAGTAAACTCAAAGATTAATAGATACTTCAGTTCACAATTTATAATAATAATAATAATAATTCATTTCATTTAGCCCTTTTCCGAATACCCAAAGCACTTTACATTACAAATGACACATATCAGACAGTGAACACTGTGTTGACAATCCCCACAGGAGCAAATTGGGGTGAATAGTCTTGCCCAGGGACACAACAGCTTGTCGGAGTGGCGTTTTTATCATCTGGAAAGGCAAAAGTGAGTGTTAATGTCGCCATCATTACATGACAGGGAGAAAGCAGGTCCTGGTACCTTATCGAAAGGGGACAAGCCTTTAATCCGTGCCCGGAAGTATCCAGCTGCCAGCAGGAGCTCAAGGATCTCCGCCAGCTTGATGCTCTGCTCCTCATCCTCTCGGGTTTCCACCTGGGGCCACACACACACATCATTTACCTCTGTAAGAAACAAACTCCATGTGGGCTGCTGGAGTGCTCTGGAGCAACACTGCACACCTGCAGAGGGTCTGTTCTTCCACTCAGCTAACGTCAACGTTAACGTCCATGGAAAGAGCCAAATGTCTGCCAACTTAAAGAGGCCATTCCTTTACTTGGCTCTCTTAATTATGAAATAAAGCAAAGGTTTCCTATTGACACCGCTACAACTGTAAACGAGCATTCAAACTCCATCCAGCTGTTAAAGCTAACTCAAGTTAGCTCACAAGCAAGCCTCCGACTTTTCCCGCTATTAGGTTGGAGTAAGGGTTGCAGTGAAAGCACCGTAGGTGTTAAAGGTTGATGTAAACGCTGCTCACCTGAATCAGGTTTCCTTCTTGGTCATATTGGGCACCTATTTTAGAGCCAGTTCTGACTCTGTGGAAAACCGACGAAGCCGCCGCCATGATGAACTGACTTGTTGACAGGTCACATGACCGGAACATGTGACATGTCAAATGTTGATTGTTGAATGCAACTAAACACAGGAAATAACAACGAACTCTAACTAGCTATTTATTTGAAGCCGCAGGCAGGCTGTGTTTCGAACACGCGACAATGTCACGAGGAGCGCAGACCATGGGTGTGTAAAAAGAACGGCACAGACACCACAACGTGCACGCGCATTTTCAGCCAGCAGAGGGAGCACCAAGATTTCAATGAAACAGTTACAGAGAAAATATCTAGAAATTCAGTCATTTGGAAATAACGTTTGAGGCATTCGTACATGGATGTATAATAAGAACATTCGTACCACATTTTTACACGGGTTTTAATTTTGCAACAACCAATCCTCTCAGATTGCTCCTTGCCAACCTGGTCCACTTACAGATCGAGACATCAACTGTTATAATCATATTCAAATAATAATAATAATAATAATAATAATAATAATAATAATAATATTCATAATAATAATCGTAATCATCATACAATAATAATAACAATCATAATAACAATAATGGTAATAGTTATCATATAATAATATCATTATATTAATCATAATTATGTTATGTGCAGTTGCCAGTTACATTCATTCTGATTTTATTATGATTTAATTGTTCATGATTTCCATCATGTACAGCTTATTTATTTCCTTGATTTTACATCACATAATATTGTACAAATGTTTTTAATGTTTAATGAGGTTTAACAAAACTGTGCTTTGATGTGGTAATGAAATAAAGCTTCTTTAAATCTGAATTGAATAGGATACGTGCATTGTCTCTTTAAACTGATAGACCTTTAGGAGAAAGAAACAGTATACTGTTATAATAATACAAATACATACTCATCATAATACTTTTTATCATAATAATTATAGCAACAATCATACTAATCGTGTAATAATAATAAATAATAAAATAATAATAATACTACTAATGTTATGTGCAGTTAGTATGCAGTGTTATCATTACTATTAGTTTTTATTATCATTACATATGAATATTGGTGATGATTTCCATCTCGTTCCGTTTCTTTCCTTCCTTCCCACATAATATTCTACAAATGTGTTTTAACAAACATGAGCTTTGATGTGCAACGCAAATAAAGTATCTTTACATTTGCATTTAGGTGACAGAGAGAGCGAGAGAGAGAAAAGAGAGAAAAAACACTGCCAGATATTTTGCGACAGTACTGCTCACATTGCGGCCACAACACGACAACGGCTCGGTTTACGGCACACGTGTGTACAGACCACTCAACTCCAGCAGTGGTGACTCCAACATGGCTAAAGTTTCTAAGAAGAAAGTGAGTAGGAAGCGCGTCAGGAAGAGCTCCACGGTGACGGAGAAGATCGCAGAGGTGAAGCCAGATGTGGTGTACGACGATGGCGACGATGAGTTTCTCAGTAAAGAAGACGGAAATATCAGCAGTGAGGAGGAGGAGGAGGACGGCGGCGGCAAGGATGAACGAAAACGCCAAAAGCTGCTCGAAGCCATCAGCGCTCTGGGAGGTAAGAGGCAGAAGAAGCTGGGGGAGAGATCCGAGGCAGCCGTCCTCATGTCGGAGTTTACCGTCAACGCCGAGGGAGAGGGCGATAAGATCGATCTCTCGGACCTCATCGGGTCAATGGAGAAAACCTCCGCTGTCCCTGCCAAGACCAAGAAGCAGCTGAAGAACCTGCAGCATTCTAACAAGACCATTGAGTGCCCCCTCAGCAAGCAGGAGAGTGAGAGGATTCAAAGAGATGTGGCTTTCCGGAAGGCTTCCACAGAGGTGACCCGGTGGAAAGACATCATCAAACAGAACCAGAGGGCCGAGCAGCTGGTCTTCCCCCTGGACAAGGAGCCCACGGGTCCTAGGCCAATGGAGAGGATGGTGACCGGGTGGAAGGCACAAACCCCGCTCGAGCAGGAGATATTTGCCCTCCTTTCAGCAAACAAGCAGCCCATCAATGACCCCATCCTGACCCCTGCAGAGGAGGCTTCAATGAGGGCCATGAGCCTGGAGGAGGCCAAGATACGCCGCGCAGAGCTGCAGAAAGCCCGGGCTCTGCAGTCCTACTACGAGGCAAAGACCCGGAGAGAGAGAAAAATCAAGAGCAAAAAATACCACAAAGTGCAGAACAAGGCAAAGCGTAAAGAGTTCCTGAAGAAGTTTGAGGAGATGGTGAAGACGGACCCCACCGCTGCCTTGGAGGAGCTGAGTAAGATCGAGCTGGCCAGGATGCAGGAGAGGATGTCTCTGAAGCACCAGAACAGTGGCAAGTGGGCCAAGTCAAAGGTCATCATGGCAAAATATGATGAGGGGGCTCGCAAAGCCATGCAGCAGCAGCTGGAGGTGAACAAGGAGCTGACCCAGAAGCTGGTGACTGCGCTGAATAAAGAGGAAGAGGAAGAGGAGGAAGCAGTGGATGAAGAGGTGCTGCCTGATTTTGTAAATGATGCAGAGCAAGGACTACATTGTTCCAATCCCTGGATGAGAGGAAAGCTGTCTGAGGACCCTGCTGAAAAAGAGTTAAGTGAAAATATGGATCTAATAACCGAGGGGCCTGGAGCTGTGGGAAATCCAGCCGAGGAAGAGGAGGATGAGGAAGAGGTTGTGGAAACAGAAGAGGAAACCCTCCTCAGGGAGTTTGACAGCAGGAGGAAACGGCGTCAGGCTCACGAGGCTGTCACAGCACCTGTACCTGACCAGGAGGAAGAGGAGGAGCCACAAGTACCTGACCAGGAGGAGGAAGAGGAGAAGCCACAAGTACCTGACCAGGAGGAGGAAGAGGAGAAGCCACAAGTATCTGACCAGGAGGAAGAGGAGCTGTCAGAGTTCACAAGCCTTTTCCGGGGAATAGCAGACAGCAGTCGGGAAGCTGAGATGCCCGAGGGAGCTGCAGACCCCTGCCACACGAACCCTTCAGCCCAGCTGGAGGAGGGGCTGCTGAGGGTCAGGACTCTGGAGGACATGGAGCTCCTCAGTCAGCCGGCCCCTGCTACAGAACAGCTGCCCTCTGTAGCTCCACAGGCTGACACAACATGGAAAAGAAAGCGGGGGATCGAGCTGAAAGAAGTTCTCACCAAAGAAACAAAAGTCATCAAAGTTCCTCTCGCCCCAACCATGGAGGACACGGAGGACTCGGACGACAAGCTTGACCAACGGGGGCTCATTAAAGAGGCCTTTGCGGGAGATGACGTGGTCTCAGACTTCCTTAAGGACAAGAGGAAGCAGGAGGATGCAGCGAAGCCGCAGGTTGTGGACCTGACTCTTCCTGGTTGGGGCGAGTGGGGAGGGACAAACCTAAAGCCTTCCCGCAACAAACGGAGGAGGTTCAGGATTAAGACGGCCCCCCCCCCCTCCAAGGAGAGACCAATGTCTCCCCAGCATCATCATGTCAGAGAAGAGAAACAGCTCCATCAGCCTCCATCAGGTGAACTCCCTGCCCTTTCCCTTCCAGAACCACGCGCAGTTTGAGAGCACCATCCGCGCTCCGCTGGGTCGCACCTGGAACACAGAGCAGACTGTCAGAAAGATCAGCAAGCCCAAGGTGGTCACCCAGCTGGGCGCCATCATCGAGCCCATGTCCCGTGAGGAGCTGATGAAGGACAAGAAGCAGGTGTCTGCTGGGAGCACAAGTCATGTGGACTCATGGAAGAGAAAACGTTAGCAACAGTTCTTGTCAACATGCTCACTGGGTAAAAGTCAATGTAAAGCAGCCAGCACAGCAGGTTGTCATGACAGCTGCACTACTCAGATTCCCTCTCTGCTTAAGCTTTTCATGTTATATAGATATGTCAAATCAATGCTGAAAGTCAACTGAGAAGGGTCAATATGTGAAGCACATGGTGTCATTGGGCTTAGATGTGAACAGCTGATGATTTAGTAAAGCACCTTCCTGCTGCCTGATGCTGCATACATCTCACTGTATCGTGTTGTCTAAGTGGTAAATGGACTCAAACTCTATCTGCTTCCTGTGCTTTCTTTTAGCATTAGTTGTCGTTTTTAAAAAGAATGAATTGTGGTAGTTCCCAGCTGATGATGTATAAATACAATAATGGTATTAACAGCCATAATTAATAACATTTCATAAACCATAATGACTGTTTTAAAATGCTTTATTAATATAGGTCTATGTATAATCTTTTTTTTTAAGTATTATTACTGATATTTTGGTGTGTACTGATATCTGAACACATTCCACCTACTGTATTAGTTCCATTTATGGTAGGAATATATATTGAGTTTTAAAAGATGCCTATTGTACATGTCTGATAGCTGGATCTGTAATAACTAAGTGTAGCTGTAAGATAAAGAGTGGAGTAGGAAGTATGTTCCTCTGAGATGAAGTAGGTTGGAAACATACAGCAGATGAACTGCTCAAAGTACATACTTTATTATCAAGTGGTGTATTTATGACAGACACTGTTCAAATGTATTGTTGGGTTTAGCTAATATACCACCATGAACATAAGAGGAATATCCAGTAAGACCTGTCACTGTGATCACACAGCAGCACTGACCTGTGATCAGTCAAGAGGAGTAGAACATCAGTCAGGACTGATCCTAAACAGCAGCAATATTACAACTGGATCTGTTTATAACTACAATGTGTTCATGGTTTGTTATGGACTCATTCTATAATCTGATATTAACTCATTTCAATATGGCTGTGTCTTTTTTGTCCCAAATAAATAACTTCTGTCCAAAATAATAACTCTTGCACAGATGTAAGGCCTCAGTTCAAAGACCCAATGATTTGACCCTTCTCTTCTTTTGGACCATCACCTCTTTAGGTAACACTGAAGGCATCAGTGCTGACTCATTCTGTTTGCTGAGACTAAAGAGCTCATAGACAGCCATGTTCCATGCCCCCAAAGTAAGGTCGATCACAAAGCATCTGCTTTGCCTGGTGTTGATACCAACTGGCACTAACACAATTCACTTTACAAACCTAATACCCAGCTATATTCATATTGTATTATTTCAATTCATCAATTCCATTGAAGTCAACTTCTTCTGTCCATCAAAAGAAAATAGTTTGTCACAAACAATGAGACTTTTTTCATGACATTGTGTACAAGGTTAGTACAGTGGTTTGCCTTGTCTTGATGTTGCCATAGTAACACATGTCCTGGTTCCTGGCAGTGGACTAAACGACCTCATGTTGGAGGTAAAGGACATTATCTATCATTTCTGACATACATTCACCAAACAAGTCAATTCATTGATTATTTTTTAATGATTAACTAATAACTCAAAACTAAATATATGTTTAATGAAAAAATAAAACCCTGGCATCCATTGCTATTGTGCTGCCCTAAGGTTGGATTCACATCGCTGTGTAGTGCTTTCAAGCTTGTCACTTTACATGGTGTTTATTCCTTCTGTCAATTTAAGCAGAGGATTTTTAAAGTCGGCATGGTTATTTCACAGGATGCTGGATCACATGTTTCACTGACACCATTCTGAAGGTTGTAAACTGGGGCCGGCCGTTAGGAGTGGAACAGCAACATCTTACAATGTGCTTTATATGTAGATATTCAATGTATACGGCAGCAGTGTCTAGAAGGAAAGCATTTACAGTTGGGTTAAACCTTCACACATGGGTGAGAGTGCATGCTTTGGCACCTGACATCTCTGTATTTCATGTGATTGACACTCTATTAAAGCAGAGGAATCCCGTAATGGACTATGCATCAGTTCAGGTAATGGTTGTCAGCTTGAGTGCCCGAGAGGCATTGGAGAATTCCATTAGAAACCTATAGTTACTAAATCAGTCATTCTCTATCGAACCTCCTCTTTGGGGCAATTACTACAGCTTCATACAGCTTTCAACGAAGAAAAGAGACCTAGTCCTTGGACTGGCTGCTGCTGCCCACTGGACTGCATCGAGAACAGACAGTGATTCTCGCTCAGATATGTGAAGGCTGCTGTGGCTGTAAATCAGAGAGCTGGGGGTGTGGACCTACAACCTCCATGATGGAACACGTTTTTCCCCATAAAGCCCATTTGTAAGATCTGCTTAAATATTTGTTCTAGGATGAAGGAGCATGTATATGCCTTATTGGTTGGCTGCAAAGCTGTATGAGATGAGACAGAAGCATGGGTTACCTAACTATTTAAAAGCATGCAGTAATTCCTAACTGATTGAAGTATTATAAAGTGCCGTTAAATGCACTAACAGTAGATTTGGCAGTCTTATTTGTCACTAAAGTCCACTTGATTTGCAAGTCTGTTTGTGATACAATCTGATGGAGGACTATTACCCACATCCCCCTGTAATCCAAGGCCCGACTCCATGCGTACCCTGACAGGTGTAAGATTAACTTAGTTAGGTGCAGAGGCCCTCATGCACACCAAATTAAATGAATGGAACAAATCCCCCTCCTAATTAAGATGAAAACACTGTCAGTTGTAACCTTGCTGAGCACTAATTATGTACAAATGATTTATCATCTGTTTCGTCCTGAATAGCAATGGACTCACCTCTCTGATAGCCCTGCTGGCTGTTAAGAGATGGCCCATGATCAACAGTGACAGGTTGTGCTGCGGAGAAGCTGCACGTCCACCGGGCCAGCCAATCAGAGCCGGCCTGAGCTCAGACTCTCCTCCCTTCCATTAACCTACATTGAGTGTGCAGCTGAGCATCACTGTGTCTCGTCTCTCCTTCTTGTTTCTCTCCCCGGAATGAAAATAAAGTACATTCAGTGAGGAAAGGGGGGGGGGGGGGGGGGGGGGGGAGACTGTGACTGGTGCAGGCTGAGCGGGGGGAGTTAAAACCTGAAACAGAGATGAATCCCACTGAGTTCCATTCGTAGAGCAATGTGAGGCGGTTTCACAGGCTCTCCAACTATAATAACAAATTAAATAGCGCAGAATACTGTCAGCCTATACGTCAACATGTTATGCACAATAAATGCCCTGGAACAAAAACGTGCAGGTAATACTGGTACCAGCCTAAGGCCAGCAGGTGGTGCAATAGGCTAAGCCCGCCAAAAGCCCCTCTCTAAATTCCTGAGGGCTAAAATATCAAAACAAGCAGCTCCTCATGATAAATGGACAGTCTAACAGGGATATTCCGTCTTATTTCCCCCTGCCTTGCGAGTACTGATACATTTCAACGGGCAGCAGCTCTGATTAGCATTAGAATCAGAGTCCCTTGTGATGCTAAGGACACATCAACCAATCTGTAATCATTGTTCCGCAGGCTTGCTCACAAGGGGATATAGCCTGCTTTGTCATTACCATTCAATATGCCACACACATGCTGGCAAAGCTTCCATGGTTCTTCCAGCTACAGGGCATTTGCATTTCCTCCTCGAGGTTCCAAGAAATTGCACAGACAATCATGCTCCACAAATTACTTCTCTCTGTTGCACTGTCTGTAGATGAGAGATGCTTTTCTTCCATGACTGCTGCAGAAGGCAGAGAAAAGCTTCCTCATTCTACGTCTCATTTGGTCCTTGTGTGATTCTTCTTTTGAAATTGTCTCTGTGTGCGTCCTCAAATGTCATTATGTACATGTGTCAGCTCCGGCCTTTAGGGAACCATTTACTTGCTATTGTGATTTGGGTTTTAGCCGACACCTTTGGTAACAACAATTTGCTTGTTGGATGTTGTGGTAAATGTCAGTACCTGCTGGCACACGCGCGCACACACACACACACACACACACACACACACACACACACACACACACACACACACACACACACACACACACACACACACACACACACACACACACACACACACACACAGTCTGTATGTCATTATTGCCCTGAGTCTAATCTTTCTCAGATCTTTTGGTGGATAAATGTGCATAAGTAGGTACATTTAAAAAGATTTCACTCATGTCAGCCTTATAATGCAGATTACTCAGGTCATCCCTGACATGTAACACATCACTGAATACAAGAGCAGCAGCCATTTTCCTTTGTTGCCCCCCCTACCCTTTCTACAGTGTATTCTTCTGCCCGCAGTGAGGGACTCGGGGGCCGAGGTAAGAGAGGCTTGGCAAACAGCATCTCCCACATCATGGCTTTCTTGGGATTGGCGGGGGCGGAGAGTTCGGGGTTAATTATAGACGACAGAAAGGTCACAGGGCCTATTCTTTTGGAGTTGGGACCTGCAACGGTCCATTGGGGAGTACATTTATGACGAGGGCTCGGCCCCACCCCTCCGTCACCATCACTCACATTTAAACTGAAGGAGCCGACAGTGGGACTCTGTAGCGTGATAATGAAAAGGCCCTTAGCGCTCGGCACAGGCAGGATGATGAATTGAATCCCTGGCTGATCTCTGGTTGCATCAGGGGGCCTCCAGTAGCCCTTGACAACTAATCGAAAGCCCCCGTACCCTCCTCTTGCCTACCAGACTTCCTTTATCACTCTCATTATTGGGGTTAAGTGAGTCTCCCATGGGACTATGAGTAGTACAGTGTATGGAACCTGCCAATTCATCTCATTGGATAATTCATTCATTGTAAAGGCATCAATGATTCTCTGTGGAGTCTGATAATAGTAAGTAGTAGTCATGTTCACATCGTATAAAAGGCACTGAAGGTCTGCAGTCAGTTTTTATTCCAAACTAAAATGGCTTTTTAAGAAATGTCACAAGTTAAGTATAGGTAGTCCAAATGTTTGGAAATGCATGTGTCTATAATAAGAAGATGAATCCACGAGGATGTCAACAATCTTGTGGGAGCCATCAGGGAAGTAGTATGGTGAGAGTCAGGCAGGACCGCAGAGACAGGTTCAGCCACGACTCGAAGTCCAGGACTCAGATCAAGTGCTCAGGACTCAGGATCCAGGACTAAGAATCCAGGATTCAGGATCCAGGACTGAGGATCCAGGACTCAGGATTCAAGACTCAGGATCCAGGACTCAGGATCCAAGACTCAGGATCCAGGACTCAGGATCCAGAATCCAGGACTCAGGATCCAGGACTCAGGATCCAGGACTCAGAATCCAGGACTCAGGATCCAGGACTCAGAATCCAGGACTCAGGATCCAGGATCCAGAATCCAGGACTCAGGATCCAGGATTCAGGATCCAGGACTCAGGATCCAGAATCCAGGACTCAGGATCCAGGACTCAGGATCCAGGACTCAGGATCCAGAATCCAGGACTCAGGATACAGGATCCAGGACTCAGAATCCAGGACTCAGAATCCAGGACTCAGGATCCAGGACTCAGAATCCAGGACTCAGGATCCAGGATCCAGAATCCAGGACTCAGGATCCAGGACTCAGGATCCAGGACTCAGGATCCAGGACTCAGAATCCAGGACTCAGGATCCAGGATCCAGAATCCAGGACTCAGGATCCAGGATTCAGGATCCAGGACTCAGGATCCAGAATCCAGGACTCAGGATCCAGGACTCAGGATCCAGGACCCAGGATCCAGAATCCAGGACTCAGGATATCCAGGACTCAGAATCCAGGACTCAGAATCCAAGATCCAGGACTCAGAATCCAGGACTCAGGATCCAGGACTCAGAATCCAGGACTCAGGATCCAGGATCAGAAATCCAGGACTCAAGGATCCAGGATTCAGGATCCAGGACTCAGAATCCAGGACTCAGAATCCAGACTCAGGATCCAGGACTCAGAATCCAGGACTCAGATCCAGGATCCAGAATCCAGGACTCAGGATCCAGGATTCAGGATCCAGGACTCAGGATCCAGAATCCAGGACTCATGATCCAGGACTCCAGGATCCAGGACCCAGGATCCAGAATCCAGGACTCAGGATCCAGGATTCAGGATCCAGGACTCAGGATCCAGAATCCAGGACTCAGGATCCAGGACTCAGGATCCAGGACCCAGGATCCAGAATCCAGGACTCAGGATCCAGGATTCAGGATCCAGGACTCAGGATCCAGAATCCAGGACTCAGGATCCAGGACTCAGGATCCAGGACTCAGGAAAACAGCATTAGAATTAGAATTAGAGGATGAAACCCTCTTTATTGGTCACACATGCATGCACACAGCACACACAGTGAAATGTGGCCTCTGCATTTAACCCATAGGGCTAGGAGCCTAGATCCACAACTCAAGATCCTGGCGTAGACAGACAGAAAACAGTTTGGGGAAGCTGTGTTATTTGGAACATGAGTACACAGGTACAGAGAGACAGAAGGAAGAAGGAAGGTGTCCCCCAACAGTCTATGGCAGCCTATGGCAGGCTTTGGCAGCAAAACTAGGGGCTGATTCTAGGCAGCCCTACTTATAATCTTTATACGTTTCTTATAGGTCTTAAGTGAAAAACGGATAGGTGTCCATTGAGCTCTATTGTCTGAACACTTTTGATAACACACCAGTGAGCACCACTGGGTGACATGTTCCTTCATGATCAACAACAAACATATGAATACAGTTGGATGAGGGAGGTTAGTTTTGTGTGTGTGTGTGTGTGTGTGTGTGTGTGTGTGTGTGTGTGTGTGTGTGTGTGTGGTGTGTGTGTGTGTGTGGGGAGGGGGGGTTAGAGTCCAGGACCATTTGGGGCAGGGGAGAAAGGTCGGAGGCAGGGTGGAGAGTTCAAGGCAGCGATGTCAGAGGGGGGAGAGAGGGAGGTAGGGAGGGGAGATCAGCATCCTGACCGCCTGGTGGAGGAAGTTGTTCCCCATTTTGCGGACCTTCACCAGCGTGAGGACCTCCCCTGTCAGCCATGGCTTCTGGTTAGCCCGGATGGTGATGGTTCTGTTTTGTGTCACATCGTCAATGCATTTGGTGATGTAGCCCGTGACTGTCTCTGTGTATTCTTGTATGTTGGTGTGATGGTTGTATGTGGCTGCCTGCTTGAACATGTCCCAGTCAGTATGTCAAAGCCGTCTCTGAGTGCAGCTGTGCAGTCCGCTGCACACTGTTTTGAAATCGGTTTGGTGGTTTTTACCCTGGGTCTGTAAGCTGGTTCCAACAGAACAGTGAGGTGATCGAAAAGGCCGATGTGGGGGAGGGGGGATGCCTTGTAAGAACCTTTGATGTTGACCAGGTCTAATGTGTTTTTTCCCCTGGTTGGAAAATCAACATGCTGATATATTTTAGGCAGCACAGTTTTTAAGTTAGCGTGGTTGAAGTCTCCAGCTACGATGAGAAGGCCGTCTGGGTAGGGGCGGTTCTAGTGGGGGGGGGGGCAGTGCCCCCCTAACACTAACCTCTGACCCCCCTGTGGCCCCCCTACAAAATGAAAAGTGAAAAAAATTAAAAATGTATGATTTATTACACGATTTATTGAATGACGGAATAGACAGAACTAATGTTATTCGTCATTCTAGTCGGACCCATTAGAGCGGTGCACTCAGGACCCATTAGAGCGGTGCACTCAGGACCCATTAGAGCGGTGCACTCACTTTCACTGTCCGGCTGAAGCGCGCGAAAAACAAACACTTTTCATCTCGGATCATCAGAGGCTGTTGCATCCAAGAAAGACTGATTGAAACCTACGTTTCGAGAGACTACCAAGATAATTGAAGGTGATTTAAACTAATGTATCCGTGTAATTGTAGATGTAAAGTAGAGATGTAACTGTTCATTGCCTTTATTTTTATATAAATATGATATGGTGTTAGTGCAAAAATTGTACTATAACTTAAGCTGAAGCTAACAGTAATAACTATAAGATATATCTGAAATAAATAAGTGTACTGAAACAAATACCAATAACTGTATTGCATTGTTTTCTTATGCACAATTACTTCATACTGTCTAGTTCTCTTTTTCGTCTTGCATTTATTGTGCCGCCCTCAGAAAATAACTGGCCCCCCAGTGGCCCCCAAAATTGGTCTAGAACCACCACTGCGTCTGGGTGTGCTGTCTGTTGCTCACTGATGGCTCTGTACAGTTCACCAAGTGCCTCCTCTTTACCCTCGCTACTGGGGTTAGGCGGGAGGTAAACAGCCACCACAAGAATCGCTGTAAACTCCCTCGGCAGGTAAAAAGGGCGGCACTTTAGAACCATGAACTCCACCAGCGGCAAGCAGTGTTGGCTAACAACAACAGTATCTCGGCACCAAGCGTCACTGATGTATCTTCCATTTGTTCTTCCTTCATTTCCTAATTTTCAATGGAAAATGTAATTTATGGTAGGAATATATATTATGTTTTAAAAGATGCCTATTGTACATGTCTGATAGCTGGATCTGTAATAACTAAGTGTAGCTGTAAGATAAAGAGTGGAGTAGGAAGTATGTTCCTCTGAGATGAAGTAGGTTGGAAACATACAGCAGATGAACTGCTCAAAGTACATACTTTATTATCAAGTGGTGTATTTATGACAGACACTGTTCAAATGTATTGTTGGGTTTAGCTAATATACCACCATGAACATAAGAGGAATATCCAGTAAGACCTGTCACTGTGATCACACAGCAGCACTGACCTGTGATCAGTCAAGAGGAGTAGAACATCAGTCAGGACTGATCCTAAACAGCAGCAATATTACAACTGGATCTGTTTATAACTACAATGTGTTCATGGTTTGTTATGGACTCATTCTATAATCTGATATTAACTCATTTCAATATGGCTGTGTCTTTTTTGTCCCAAATAAATAACTTCTGTCCAAAATAATAACTCTTGCACAGATGTAAGGCCTCAGTTCAAAGACCCAATGATTTGACCCTTCTCTTCTTTTGGACCATCACGGGCGATAACAGCAGTAGTCTTTTTATACTGGGATTTGCATGATAAACACAGTTACGCATGATAAAGTTGACTTTGAACTATGGTGGAATGAAAGAATACGGTAAGTCTGTTTAAATTCCAACTATTGTGTTGCCAGATATAATCCCTGAAACCTGGTCTTGAGCAGCAGACCTATGGTGAATACAAAACGGAATGTAAATGAGATTGAGGATTAAGATTAAGATTAAGATTGATCCACTTCACACTGCAACTTTCTCACCTCTGCATCTCTGTAAATCTATTAGACCACAAGAGCAAATCAAACATGTAACAGAAGTGTGTCTGTGTGTGTGTGTGTGTGTGTGTGTGTGTGTGTGTGTGTGTTGTGCGTGTGTGTGTGCAACTTTTGGAGGGTTTTGTCAATTTTACAAAAAATATAAATCATAAAAAGCACATGCTATAAAGAACGCACACAGTAGCCTGATTCTCTGCAAATTAATACTCTAAACTACATAATTTCAAGTACAATCACCTCATTTCCAGGTTAAATATGTCATTATTGTGTAACATTTACAATACACTTTTTAAATATTATTATTTTGAATAAAATGATTTATGAAGTATTATCCAGCTGTTTGAGGTTCATCAAAGATGTTAGAAATGAAACGTCTTTGATTGGTTCATCCATGGACCTCTAATCATGTGATACGTCTGCCTTGTGTAACGTAGTTGCGTCATGCGTCATTCAATCATTTTGGGCAGCCGGAAGTAGTCACAAGGAGAGAAGCATAAGGCTAATTCATATTTGGCGTATAGTTTAGTTTAAAGTCATGTGAAATGTCTTATCGGATTGTAACGTCTCTGTCAACATAAGGTAAGGCCTTCTCCACAGCTCGTGCTGAGGCGGGTAACTGATATTGACCATTTTCGTTGAGCTCGCTAGCTATTACCTATAATGAGAGTAGCTAACTAACGTCAAGCTAACTAACTTTGCATATCCGCTGCCATCACAACTATTTGTTGTTAACGCTTTTTACCGGAATGTAGGTGTTTAGTTTCCTCTTTTGGACGTATTTACCGAAAGTGAGTTGCTAGTGACAGACGGGTAAATGCTTTTGACTTCGTTTATTGATTAGCGTTTTGGCTCAAATCTTCAGGTTGCTGTTAGTTTCTATAGAATCACCGTCGATGGTTATTATTCTACATTTAAAGTTGTAAAGTTAGTTTTGTTAAAAACAAACAACTGTTCACAGTGTGTTACATTGCCAGACACAGACTGGGGCTAAAGGTGAGTGCAGTCCAGTTATCTAACCCCACCGTGGGACACACTGAACCTGCTCCCTCTGTCAGCTGGACACAGTTTAGAGTGTTACTCAGGAATCACGAGGCCCCCCTCCATAAACAAAGAAACAAATGTCTAACCATTTTTTTTTAAATATTACTGTATTTTTCACTTCTTTACCATGTAGCGAGCTAGCTAAATGTAAGTATTTTTCTATCCCTATCTGTTAGAAAAATCTTTGGACGTTCTATCTCTAATGTGTTTATACTTGTGTATATAAGTAGTAGGTACGATACTTAAGTAGAAAGTGAATATTTAAAATAGCTGATGTAAATTGTGTTTCAGGATGGACTTTTTAAGTATTTTTAATCCTCTGCCTGTCCTTGTTTTTCAGCTTGGTTTGGGATGTCAGAGGAGGACTTTAAAATCACTGGCGGATAAAGACGTCATCGAGCGTATATTTTCCAGACCTATGCTTATAAATGTCCCTAACACTGACAGCCATGAGCAACAGTGCAGGGACCGGAGGCCAGCAGGAGTGGTCGGGACCCGGGCAGACGCCGGGGCCTTCGCGGGGCCCCTATATTTCCGTCATCACTAACAGGTTAGCTTATTCTCCACACAATCTCACCTTTAGAAGAAGAACCTGTTGACCACAGGAATGGATATGTTTTTATTATCCAATATAGAATTTTAGTTTTTTTGTTGTTGCTATATGTAACATAGCTATGGGACATTTAACATGACATGTATGAGCCTGCAGGGCATTGGACGCAGTACACTGAATGTCTTTTGATTCCCTGTGTGCCTCATGTCATGTTTATCAGTTTGCAGTGTAACACATAACAGTGGAGGAATGTACCCGGTCTCCTGACTGCTTTGCATCTGCGTTGTAGGACCACCAACCTGCTGATCCGAGGGGCCATGCTGTTCTCTGTGGGAGTCTTCCTGTCCCTGGTGCTGAACTTACTCCAAGTGCAGAGAAATGTTACTCTCTTCCCCCCCGATGTCATAAGCAGTATCTTCTCCTCTGCCTGGTGGGTGCCACCCTGCTGTGGCACAGCCTCAGGTATGTGAGCACTTATATGAGTGAAAGTCCCATGTAGTTTGTGTTTATCTCTACGTTTCGGTGGCTGGAAAGATGAGAGGAATGGCCGGAAATGGTTGTCTGTGGTTCTTTGGTGAAATAGTGTAGGGGGGTGTGTAGTGTTTTCACAATAAATCTTTCCTTGTGCATGTATATATATTAGGGCTGTCAGTCGATCAAAAATATTTAATCGCTATTAATCTCATGATGTCCATAGTTAATCGCAAATGAATCGCACATTTTGTATCTGTTATAAATTAGGGCTGCAACAAACGACTAATTTTATAATCGATTACTCTATCGATTAATGAAACGATTAATCGACTATTCGGACTATTACTGTATGTCTTATTTAGCCATCAACTTTTAGATTTAGCTTGAGGTTGTTTTAGGCATGTGGAAACGAACAATGAAGACAATAAAGATGAATACTTGATTCAAAAATACATATATTATTAAATTAACTAAACACATTTTGAACAAAATTAACATAGCTTTTAATTTAAATTAAATAAATAATATTTCTGGAACTGCTACCTCCGCGACCCGACCACGGATAAGCGGAAGAAGATGGATGGATGGAATATTTCACATCAAAAGAAACAACAGTGTTTTAACAAATCGTATTAAATAATCTGAAGACAGAACTGTAAACAGAATAGCTGAAACTTTTAACAAAATAAATAACTCAGTTGCCTCTAATCATTAACCCATGTTTGTATCATTGAGTTAACTCTGTGTGTTGCTGCTAGCATACATAATACCTGGCGTGGAAACGTTACACGTGGATGGGGCTACAGAGCTACTAGAAAGACAGTCGAACCCGGTGCATTTCTCCGTCTGGATGTGGAGCACTTTTGCTAAATGTTTAGACAAATAGCTCGTGTTACCGCCCTTACATGCTAAACTCTTATTGCACTTTTGGTAACAAGCATTCTCCACATCGAGACGGGTAAAGTTTAACCACACCTCGGAGCGCGTTCTCTCCGCCATCTCCTCCGTGTGTGTGTTGCTGCATGTAGCAGCTGCGTGTGTGTAAACTGCCCCGCCCCCCTCGCACACAGACGGGGAGAGAGATCTTGTCTGATCGAAAATACATCATAGACGCATTTGTTTGTCTTTTTGCATTTTAGAAACGAGTTGGCGACACTAAGACTGCGATATAATGTTTATGTAGCAACAATACATGACATATATTTTTTAAATGTCTCCAGTACCGATAAAAAGACCAATAACGTTGGAGCTTAACGGCACGTAAAACACATGTGATGACGTCACCAACGAATCGACGACTGAATTAGTTGGCAACTAATTTGGTCGATTAGTTGTTGCACCCCTATTCTAAATGTACCTTAGAGGAATATTTTTTAATACTCTTATCAACATATGAGTGGACAAATATGCTTTATGCAAATGTTTGTTTATTATCATTGGAACAATGATATTGAATATATCCTGAATATTCTCAACACAACAACCTGGAACCTCTCTCTCTCTTACACTCTCTCCCAACTAGGGGTGGGCGATATTGAAAAATATATATCACGATATTTTTTCATGTCGGTTATTATGGTTATTTTTCAAGTTACTTAACAGTACAAGCACCTACAAGGTAACGGAAACTAAAACAAAAAGGAGTAACAGACCAAAATAGCATTTCAAGCTGGTTTTATTTCTGAAATGAATTGAACATTTTGATATGGCTTCAAGGCACAGTTTCTCAGTATAAAAATGAACTTTCTGAGGTAGCACTAGCAGTGAACATCAATAAACATGAAAAGGAGGGTAAAACATAGCTAAGTAAAACATAAAACATCAATGAGGAAAAGTCAGTGCCAAACAATTCAAATGTAAACTTTAGACTTGAAGTGCAATAAAAGACTTTAGCATAACTGAAGGGAAAAACTAAATACCTTATTGATAAAATAAAATATAAGCCAACAGAATCAACCAAGACAATAAATGAAGTGCAATACTGTCTGAATCCTGACTAGACAGCTTTAGAGCATGTCTTTCACATGAGTTTATTTTTTTGATATATATTTAAAAAATTATATAATATATATATTTTTTTATCACGGTAGATACGATATCTCTGAAAAAGCATATCGTGGAGACTTAATATCGTCACGACGATATATATCGTCATATCGCCCACCCCTACTCCCAACCCTGTGCACTTCTCTGCACTGAGCCAGTTGCTCAAACAGACAAGCCTGTTACAGGTGTCGGCGAAATGCCGCTCCTCTGTCTTCATAACAGTCAAAGCATGAGACTGAAGTTTGTGGGTTAAAACAATGCGCTGTGATGTGCAGTCGACACGTTGGATGCGATCCGAATGATCTCACGCAGCCCCTCGTCCTCCACAATGTTAAGCTGTAGCCCCCCATTTAGCTATCGCTGTTGTTGTCCAGGCGTCTCCTCCGGCAAACTTTCAAGTGTGGTCTGCCGCAAGCAGTGTGCTTGGCTTGCTGTTTAAAACACCTTTTTTTGTATCCATAACTCTCACACGTTAAAATAATTAGTGGCGTTAAAAAATTGTTGCGTTATTAACGCGTTAACTTGACAGCCCGAGTGTACGGTGGCCCTGAAGTGCAAGACACCACAGCATTTCACAAAACGCTACAGCATTTCACATTGGACGGAAAGGGTATTCCTTTAGTGAGAACACTTCTTGTTTTTGATTGGACAGAGCCAGCCAGAGAAATACTGCTGTGATTGGTTGTTTTTGCTGCCAGTCAAGAAATGACGCTTCGTGATTGGTCAACACCCGACAGCGAAATATGTCCCAACACATCAGCCGTTAGCACCATAGACTGTATATATAAAGTTGGCACACACTCGGAGCTCACAGCTCCTCATATCTGTTCAGAAACTGGACAAAAGTTAAACAAGTACAAACCACAGACTGTCTGTGTCATGGCGAATACAGTCGCTGCTTTATTTCTGTCTGTATGACGGTGTTGTGAGTGTGGTCAGAGCAGCAACAGGTTAGTTTAGCCTGATGGATCCGATTCCATTCAGAAAACACGCATTTTAAAAGCTTTTCGCCTGCCGTCTTGTCTGCAGACTTGTCAAAGCGTTAATTCATGGTTTTTACTAACCGTTATCAGTATGTTAGTTACTTCAGCATCACTTTGAAACGTGTATTACAATTAAATCACGGTCAAATATGTTAATTTTATTGTAGTTGGTATCTCCCATAGGATTTACATGGAGATACGCCCCGCCCCCTCTCCAGCGCGTCTTGTTTGAATGACAGGAGCAAACACAGCTGACAGCCGCGGTGAAACTCGAGCGATTAGAGCGATGCGAATATTGGGAAGTCTACCATAGTATTTACATGGAGATAAGCCCGTTAAAAACCATGAATTAATAAAGCATTACTTTTGTGTTTACTCCTGTCTTTCAAACAAGACGCTGGAGAGGGGGAGGGCCGTATCTCCATGTAAATCCTATCGGAACGATCAGGCTAACTAACCTGTAGCTGCGCCGTCCACACTCACAACAACATCATATAGACATAAATAAAGCAGCGACTGTATTCGCCATGACACAGACAGTCTGTGTTTTGTACTTGTTTAGCTTTTGTCCAGTTTCTGAACAGATATGAGGAGCTGTGAGCTCTGAGTGTGTGCTAACAGCTAACGGCTGATGTGTTGGGCCAATCACGCAGCGTCATTTCTTGACTGGCAGCAAAAACAACCAATCACAGCAGTGCTTCTATGGCTGGCTCTGTCTAATCACAAACAATAAGTGTTCTCCCTAAGGAATACCCTTTCCGTCCAATGTGAAATGCTGCGGCGTTTTGTGAAATGCTGTTGTGTCTTGCACTTCAGGGCCACCGTACTAGTGTGTGTGTGTATATATATTATATAAGTGAACGTTTGAATGGACTGCAGCTGACTAAGAACAATAAAGAAGTTCCTTTCTTTTGTATGTTCTTAATAAAAGATCTATTCTGAATTGCAAAGTGATTCTGAATCAAATAATCAAAGAATAAAAAACTTTGGGTCAGATTCCTTAAGATACTCACCCCTATCATAAACAACCACAACTTCTAATCATAACTGTTTGACAACACTGCAGAGCTGTATTGTTGTTTATTTTGTATGATGTAGATGCTGGAAAAAGATGTTCCTCGGCCCACACCTTGGACCCAGTTGATCAGTCTGTACTGCCCTCACTGAGCACAGACCAACCTTGGGCTGCTGTGCTCTGTGTTTTGTCTCCCTGTTCCTGCCGGTTGGCAAGCCCTGTGTCACTTTGTGTCTGCAGCAAATGTCTTTGTCAATCCTCCGGCCCTAACTTCAAATACATCTTCAGTGTTTGTCACGAAGTTCCAGCTATTCTGTGTTCTCATTGTGTTTCCATTCCGTGCTCCAGAAGTCTTCCATTACAGTAAACACCACAAATATATGTAGAAAAGGGCAATGCGATATTAATCTTAAAATATGAACTGCAGAATTGTTACATACAGGTCTATGAATGCACAGCTCCAATGTATTTAAAAATCCATCTGTAAACCAGCATAAGCACATGCACACAGCCTTGCATACTCGTGCACCGCATGCCCACAGGCTCCACTAGCTGCCATTATTGAAATGTGGTCCCCTGGGAGCAGAGCTGTGGATAGTAATACAGCGTTCCCCTGCCGCTCCGCACTAAACACAACAGCCCGGGGCTCTCTCCCTCCCCAGACACACCACGTCGCTTCCACTTGTTGCTACCACACATACACGCATACACCACACACACACACACACACACACACACACACACACACACACACACACACACACACACACACACGATGCTTAGTCCCCCAGGGGAGGGCTCCTGTATTTTGTTGACTCATTGCTAAAATTAATCGGTTTTGAAACCACATCAGGTAGTTCAAAGGATGTGAGCCGTGATGTAAATCACAGCAGTTAATTTGTTTTGTTTTTTAAATATGGCTGTAGGCTTTGTCAAATTTGAGGTAAAAAAACAGTGGCAATTACAGTTGAAATACATTAGCCACATAATCATTCATTCATTGACTCACACAAGCTGACCATGAGATGGAAAGAACAACACGTTTATAATAGGTTGACCTAAATACATCCAGTCTGTTTGTAGTTGTTGTCGAACAAGAAACTGTCGCTTTTGTTCACACGACGAGCAACGAAAGCAGCAGAACTGCTAAGCTACACTATCGCTGAATTGATTCAAGTTTTTCGAGTCAAGTTTTTGCCTGCTTATGTCAGTAACTGGCATTTGGAACTGGATACTGGCAAAAAGATGTTTTTATTCCAATAGTTTTGAGTGAAAGGAATAGTGAGGAAAGAGAAGGTGATTATTTGCTCTGAGGAAACTTGACTCTTGCTTTATCGCGCGTCCTGTGAACAAAGGGTTTTCAGTCACATCAAACATGGCTCTGTTGATCCAGGTCGGCCGTTCAGTATTCCCTCTTTGGTTTGATTTATGCTATCTGAATGCCTATTGTTTTTATATATTCAGTTGTATTCTTATTTTCTCTACAACTTATTCAATATGAATAAAGACAAGTTACTAGAGAACACAGTTAGTTGGAAAGAAAATGGCTCTCCATTGATTCTTCCCATCGCATCAATGACTACAAATATCACAGAGAAGGAACTACAAACTTCATTATTAACAAGCTCTGAAACAGAATGAAAAAATAAAACATGATTTCAACTCTCAAGGTGGGAACCCAAAGGAAGTCACTAGAATCATATCCAGCACACAATTGTTCATGATAAGCCAATAACCTTGAAAGTCTCTTAATTCTAGGAAAACATATGATTGTTTATTAAGATAAAAGTATGTTTGAGTAATGAACTAGTAAGTAATAATAAAGGTTCTTCTCCCAGCCCCCCCCCCCACATGATGATCAGAGAAGAGGGAGCGGCCTGTGTTGCCTGGATGTTGGTCTGTTCATGTGTCCTCTGTCCTCTGTCCCCTGCAGCGGGCATCGGGCTGCTGTACCCTTTTATCGACCGGCGCCTGGGGGAGCCTCACAAGTTCAAGCGGGAGTGGTCCAGTGTGATGCGCTGCGTGGCCGTCTTTGTGGGCATCAACCACGCTAGTGCTGTATCCTTGACAATCTGGGGCTTTCTGCATCTGTTGTCTTTCTGTTCCATATGTTAGTAAGAAAAACAAAAAGCCTGAGTAAGACTCCAGTAGGTTTCAATAGTTTCATCCCAAAACCTTATTTAGCTTCCTTGTTCCTTCACTCGTCCCTCCCTTATATCTGAGCTCATCATGTAGGTCACAAAAGTCCTCGGGTATGAAACGTGATTCCCTCGAGAGTCACTTCAGGCTCTCCACACTTCTTCCTATTTATAACGGATCGCATGAACATAGGCTCTGGATTACTTTCCAAATGTCTTCACTTACTCTGTATATCCACCAACGCAGCACTACTATTACAAATCCTAAATTATTATTCAAACCAACTAGGGGTGTAACGGTTCACAGAAGTCACGGTTCGGTTCATACCTCGGTTTGGGGGTCACGGTTCGGTACGGGTTCGGTACAACAAGGAAAAGCAAAAAAAAGTCCCAAATGCATCATTTTTCAGTTAAAAACAAACTACAAACCGTAACACACACACTCAGATGGCCAGATTATTTATAATGGCTGATGTCAAACTAAAAGGTTAAACAAGCTGTACAACTAAAAAGAATGTCTTGAAAATATTAAAATAAATAATAAGAAAGTGTTTGAATCACAATCCATAAAAGGCAATACAGAACTGTATAACATTTCCTGATGTCAAAATATAAAATAAATACAATGATAAATATAAAATAAAATCTGTACCTTTTAGGAGCAAGGTCTAACATGTGTAATTAACTTGTGAGTGTGTGAGGCCATTATGCCTAAATAAAAGGTACTCGAGCTTTACTCTATTTTCAAGTTTTTCTTCAAAAAGATGAGTTTGTCTACGTTGTCAGCAGTGAGGGCAGATCTGTTGGCGGTAACTATGTCACCTGCCGTCGAGAAAACCCTCTCGCTGGGGACTGAGACTGACTCGGATGTGATTGAGCATGTTTGACGTGTTGCCACTAGCATACCGCACCGCTGTGGAACAACGCCGACACACCATCCTCGTCCGATCCACAACTCGCACCCCATCATTGTTGTAGTCCACAGGGAACCCGAAATGTTCCCACACACCTGATTTAAAAGATGCAGGTGGGTTCTAGCTCCTGTGTGTTGTGTGAACTCGCCATAGCTACTAACTTTTCTTCTTCATGTATTGTGTTCGTTGTGTTGTGTTTTGTTCTTGTTCTTCATTTGTTATTTACGGGCGGCTGGCTTTTCGGCGCAATACCGCCCCCTGGATTATATATAGTGTAGTACTGCCCTGAGTGACAGACCTTTTTCCCACTCGTAAAAAAAGGCGTATTCGCCGAAAGACTGCGTGTGCCGAACCGTGACGTCCGAACCGTGACGGTACGGGACGAATACGGATACCGTTACACCCCTAAAACCAACCCATTTCTAGGAATTCTCTATACATTTTTTAACAAAACAAAAAAGTACATAAAACATTAAATGTCTTAGATCATGCTTTACCATTCAAAGCAGCTCAGACGGCTATGGGTGGAGCTTTGGTACTCCTGCAGTGAGAACACTTCCACCTGCACCTGTGTATGCTCCCTCCTCTGGACGCTTCCTCCCTCCTCTCTCCTACCTCCTCCCTCCTCTGGACGCCTCCTCCCTCCTCTGTCCCAGCTCCTCTCTCCTCTGGACGCCTCCTCCCTCTTCTCTCCTCCCTCCTCTGGACGCCTCCTCCCTCCTCTGCACGCCTCCTCCCTCCCTGTCCTACCCTCTGGACGCCTCCCTCCTCTGGATATTTCCTCCTCTCTCCTCTGGATATTTCCTCCCCCCTCTCTCCTCCCTCCTCTCTCCCCTCTCTCCTCTGGATATGTACCCCCCTCTCTCCTCTGGACGCCTCCTCTCTCCTCTGGATATTTCCTCTCTACTCTGGACGCCTCCTCCCCCTCTCTCCTCTGGACGCCTTTCCCCCCTCTCTCCTCTGGACGCCTCCTCCCCCCTCTCTCCTCTCTCCTCTGGATATGTACTCTCTCCTCTGGACGCCTCCTCCCCCTCTCTCCTCTGGACGCTTCCTCCCCCCTCTCTCCTCTGGATATTTCCTCTTCTCTCCTCTGGATATTTCCTCCCCACTCTCTCCTCCCTCCGCTCTCCTCTCTCCTCTGGATATGTACTCTCTCCTCTGGACGCCTCCTCCCCCCTCTCTCCTCTGGACGCCTCTTCTCTCCTCTGGATGTTTCCTCTCTCCTCTGGACGCCTCCTCCCCCTCTCTCCTCTCTCCTCTGTATATTTCCTCCCCCCTCTCTCCTCTGGATACCCTCCTCCCCCCTCTCTCCTCTGTATATTTCCTCCCTCCTCTCTCCTCTGGACTCCTCCTCCCCCCTCTCGATGCTTCCTCTCTCTTCTGGACGCCTCCTCCACTCTCTCCTCTGGACGCCTCCTCTCTCCTCTGGACGCCTCCTCCCCCCTCTCTCCTCTGGACGCCTCCTCCCCCCTCTCTCCTCTGGACGCCTCCTCTCTCCTCTGGACGCCTCCTCTCTCCTGTGGATATTTCCTCCCCCCTCTCTCCTCTGGACGCCTCCTCCCCCCGCTCTCCTCTGGACGCCTCCTCCCCCCTCTCTCCTCTGGACACCTCCTCCCCCCCTCTCTCCTCTGTATATTTCCTCCCTCCTCTGGACTCCTCCTCCCCCCTCTCGACGCTTCCTCTCTCTTCTGGACGCCTCCCTCCACTCTCTCTCCTCTGGACGCCTCCTCTCTCCTCTGGACGCCTCCTCCCCCCTCTCTCCTCTGGACGCCTCCTCTCTCCTCTGGATATTTCCTCCCCCCTCTTTCCTGTGGATATTTCCTCCCCCCTCTCTCCTCTGGACGCCTCCTCCCCCCGCTCTCCTCTGGACGCCTCCTCCCTCCTCTGGACACCCTCCTCCCCCCTCTCTCCTCTGGACACCTCCTCCCCCCTCTCTCCTCTGGACGCCTCCTCCCTCCTCTCTCCTCTGGATATTTCTTCCCCCCTCTCTCCTCTGGCCGCCTCCACTCTCCTCTCTCCTCTGTATATCTCCTCTGGACGCCTCCTCCCCCCTCTCTCCTCTGTATATTTCCTCTCTCCTCTGGACTCCTCCTCCCCCCTCTCGACGCTTCCTCTCTCTTCTGGACGCCTCCTCCCCCCTCTCTCCTCTGGACGCCTCCTCTCCTCTTCTGGACGCCTCCTCCCCCCTCTCTCCTCTGGACGCTTCCTCCCTCCTCTCTCCTCTGGACGCTTCCTCTCTCCTCTGGATATTTCCTCCCTCCTCTCTCCTCTGGACGGCTCCTCCCCCCTCTCTCCTCTGGACGGCTCCTCTCTCCTCTGGACGGCTCCTCCCCCCTCTCTCCTCTGGACGCCTCCTCCCCCCTCTCTCCTCTGGACGCCTCCTCCCCCCTCTCTCCTCTGGACGCCACCTTCCTCCTCTGTATATTTCCTCCCCCCTCTCTCAAAGTGCCAATCCATTTCGTCATAAGTGAGAGAGGAGGAGCCTAATCCGTCTGCTTGTATTCTTTGTGGCTATCTGGCTGAACACAGCGATATCTCCAGAGCAGGGCTGCACTGTCACACGGATATGAACTCAGTGTAGAGCTTCCAGACACTGACTGCTTGGTCCTTGACCCTACCTCTGTCAGAAAGTGGACTTTGCCAACAACGTGCAGCTGTCTCTGACTCTGGCGGCGCTCTCAATCGGACTGTGGTGGACTTTTGACCGCTCCCGCAGTGGCTTTGGGCTGGGGGTCAGTATCGCCCTGTTGGCTACGCTGGCCACACAAGTCCTGGTTTATAATGGAGTCTTTCAGTAAGTTTACACACCTAGTTTTTATACATTTAGTGTGCAAGAAAATTTATGACAAAAAGTGGAACGCATTCAAATGTTTGCAGGTTCAGAATTTCGAATACATAGTCATTAAATGACATAGTAGAAACTTTCTTTAGTATAATTGTGTATTAATCTTCTATTTTTTCATTTGAAAACATTCCTGTTTTCAATATCTTCAGTACATTTGTTGTGCAATATTGAATATAATCTTAGGAAAACATGGATGAAAGTTAAGTGTCGGTATGTTAGAATTCAGAGTTGCTGTCATGTGCTTCCTCTCTGCACAGGTATACTTCTCCAGACTTCCTGTATATTCGCTCCTGGTTACCGTGCATCTTCTTCGCGGGGGTGATAACCATGGGAAACATAGGGCGGCAGCTAGCCTTGGTAAGAAACTTGAATCATTTGACTAAGTCTGCTTTGGCAAATCTCTGTCTGAGATCCATGCTGGTTTCTTGGGCTGTAAAGCAAATACAGGTGTCAGAGTTGATCAGTGTCCTCAAAAGTTATTCACTTGTAGATACTGCCCATGAAAGTGGTTTCAATCTAATTGGTTTCTCCTGCTCTTGTGTTTTCTTTCAGTATGAATACAAATTCATTCAGGAAAAGACCCATCAGGACTGAGGGATTTCTCCAGGCCCTTGTTATTGCAGCAGTCTGAAGCTAGAGGCAGTTATCAGAGAACATCTTCATGCAGCATACGCACAGTTGAGGCGTGTCCAACGAGACCTGAGCTCCTGATTGGCTGCCTGCTGCTTTCCAATGGACATGACAGTATTTTTGATTGGCTCTTGTCAGGTCATTCAGAGCTCCGGTGGCTTCTAACTGAGCTGAGACAAACATTGAGGGCGGAGGTTGTTGTGTTTGTGTTGCTGTTTATCTCTACGTACCTGCGGGGGATTAGCAGCAAAGCATCTATCGTTCTTCAGATCAGCTTTGTTGTGCCAAACAGTCACACAGGATCAGTTTTAAAGTCTGCTCTTATCACCAATCTTTCACAGCATTCATGTATCAGTGGAGAACACACAGCCTAGTTAAATTGCATCTGAAAAGATATGCATCGATAGACTTGACATTTTCTTGATAAAGGAATTATGCTGTGTACTGTACACTGGCTGTGAAGCCACCAACATGTGTACATCATTGGTTTGAGACGACTTCCTATTGATCGTGAAATCTTCTGAGGGCTTTGGAAGAGCTTTTAGTACATTTTGAAATGAGCTCCACGCATACATAAACACTGCTTTGAGATGTGTGCATTTTTTTAAAGAATTCACTTATTGTTGGAGAATTTATTTTTTTGTAATGATTTGTTCCTTTTAGGGAGCAACATTTATTCAATTATTATATGTATCCTTACTAGTTTCCTGGTTTAAATAAAGGCCAACATTTAGCGTTGTCAGCGTAAATGCCAAATCTCCCAATTAATCTTCTTAGCTCAACATTTTCTGTACGGTGCGGTGTACATGTGAAACTGCTGAACGTGGATTTCATTTGAATCCTTAATCTTCATTACAAAATAGATAATATATTTATAACTAGATTATGAAGTATGGAACTTGTGGGTCCATGTAATCTCTCTCTAGCTCAATATCTAGTGATGTAACACACATTACCACAGAACTGATGGATAAACTGATGTTATAGACAATTAGCATTATGTTTGGCTGGTTTCTGAAGCATACTGACGGCGTTGTGAGTGTGAGCTGAGGATCCTGTGAGCTCCAGTAAGACTCATGTTCTTCTCTTCTGGTCTCAGCCTGGTTGGAACTGTTTCTGCTCATCTGAATGCAGCTTCATTACTGGTCCCTTACCCACAAAGAAGAACCTCATATGGTAAATGGACTGGCGCTTTATCCAGTCTTTACAACCCCTCAAAGCGCTTTACATACATTCATTCACCCATTCACACCCATTCATACAGAGTAGTGTACCTTACTCTAGGACCTAACATTCAGACACATTCACACACCGTTGGCCATTACATCGGGAGCAACTCAGGGTTAAGTATCTTTCCCAAGGATACATCGACATGTTGGCTGCACGGGCTGGGAGTGAACCCACAACCTTCTGGTTGAAAGACGGCCACAGTTGCATATACACATATACAGTGTTTAGCAGTGTTAAAGTCTGTTCACATCTGAAGTGCTCGGTGAGCAGCAGTTGTTAGCGGACACATTAAGAGCCCTCCTGGTAGAAAGGAATACACAAGAAGAAACCTGCAGAATAAAAGCAAGAAGTACCTGAAAGAAGTGTGACTAGGTTTCTTAACCTGTTAAGCCCCAAAGATCCCTTCGGCGGGTCTTTTTTTTCCTTTTCACGACACTGTTTTAGGGCTTCTTAATATTAAAAAAATTATGAATGTGGCATACCCTCCTAACAGGAAGAAACTCAGCTAACTGATGATGCGAACCATTTTTACCGAACATTAACACAAGTCTCACAAGAAGGGTCTAAATGAGCCCCGAGCGAAAACATGCTAACGCAGAGCACAGAACTCTAGCTATACCGATCGATATACTTATTGGATCTGCACAAACAAGCTTAGATAATATCCTGAGATTCCACAGATTATAGAAATATAAGTATCATCATTGAGCGATTAGAACTCGCGACAGGGGAAGGAAATACAGACAACACACGACGTAGCAAAACACGGAGATATGCTCACTTTAGCTGTTATTCTGATCAAAAGTCGTGTTCAATGGCATTAAAACGAGAAAATACGCGGTTGAAGGTTAATCCATAGGTTATAACAATGTGTCTGTCACTTTGAAAAAAGTATTGATAATCCGTAAATTCCATTTTTATGCAAAAATCGGAGAATAAATATTAGCTGCTAATGGTAGCCACCAGAGGTTAGCGCAGCTTCCGGTTTTGCTACGCGTCCCTCTCACTCCTTATTTGGTAACGTGTGTGTATGTGGAACTTTCCCTCAATTCCGTTGGCTCTAGCGGTTAGAAAGAGATATCAATCATCAAAATCGACCAAGGGGGGCCAGAGATATGGAAAATCCACCCAAATGGCCCCAGAAGTGGTTTTCTTTTGCTAAATCTCTCTAAAAAGGTAAAATGCCACTTGTGTTGCATCAATCTTGATACAGGGTACTTATATGTTGTACTTTGGATTCCTAAAGCTTTTAGTCTACCATCCCATCATTCAAGGGTGGTTTTTCACTATAAGTAATGGTTTTTTTGGACGGACACAATCATTTAAAATGTTTTACTATGTTCAATCTGAATTTACTTTAAAATAAAAATAAATCTGTATTGATTCTGACTCTTCTACATCCAACTCACAGGTTTATCATTGCTTTGAGAAAAAAGATTATTAATTTTCCCCTTTTAGAAGTGTAGTTATGGTCATTTGTTCTGGGAATGTCATATTCGAGCCTGAGACCTGAAAAGGCTCGGGGCTTAACAGGGACACTATTTTATAAAACACGATGGTTACTATAACAGGTACAGAAGCCTTTTAAACAGTGTTTTTAATACATTTCATGACATATACAGTAGATGACGATAGCAGGTGATGGATAATGTGGAAGACCCTGGTGGAGAAGCTCTGTAATGAATGTTCAGGGGTTAGCATATTTCAGGGCTATTCAATTGGCGGCCCGCGGGCCAAATCCGGCCCCGTGGTGATATTTACTGGCCCTTTGAGTATAATGTTAAATAGTAATCTACTTTTTTTATTTTTAAGAGTGTTACATTGAGAGCTAGAAGGGCAGACATTGCCTGAAAACATCGGCGGGCTCAGGTTTCGAACCCACCTACTAGCTACTGTAGTGACAACTCCTGTCATTTACTGCATCTCTGCGTGAATGATTAGATCAAATGAAATGATGTTGATGGTTAAATTAGCTTCACATGTAGGCCTACTGAGTTCTGAACTTGCCATTTAGATCTATAAAGGCCTTTGGGCTATGTTGTTTGATTTAGTTAAACACAATATGCACTCCACTATGCTGTTGTAATATTTACTGTATCTGAAGCTCTTAATATGATTGCTCATATTTCAAGCCATCTTTTTCCCGGCCCGATGCTTTGGATCATTTTCACCAACTAATTGAATAGCCCTGGCATATTTGATACCACTATTGCAGTTAAATAATGATAAGTCTTACAGAGGTTCAACACAGACTGATAGTTCCAGTCAGTGAAGCCACCTCTGAAACCTGGACATCTGCAATGTGTTGGTGCAATAAAGTACACAGCCTTTTTCCTGCTTCCTCTGCTGTCCCTTCCATCACCAGCAGAAACCTGCATGCCTGGTGTAGGAACATTTGACTTTAACAGGTTGAAAATTTCAGTCAATAATGTAATGTAAATAATACAAATAGTAGATATTCTTGAGAAGCGGCTTATCAAAAAGATATAATTCAAAGAGTAACTTAACGAGACTAATGCATGAAAACGTTACATAAAGAAGAGAACAATGATTGTAAATGAGGTGAGGAGTGCAGGAGGTTCCCTGCATGTTTACCCTACATTTGATTATATATTTACACCCCCAATTTCATGAAATTGGTATTATGTGATTTTCTTAAACACCACCTAGATAACGGGACTCATGCAGGCATTATTCTTAGTGACGATGTAGGGACAGAATAAAGTCTCCTGGATGTTTGTTAATACCTCCTCCTATCCATTGAATTACTTACAATAACCTCTTACAAGAAACTCAAATAGCTAGATCTTTGTATAAAATGAACAATTGATGTGGAGTACAATATTTGAAAAGGAGTAACTGCTATGCTTGTCAAAAAGAGAATACAAATGTCAAACCTCACAGCTCTGAGTTCAAGAGCTTTAGCCATTTTAAGGACTCACATACAAAATACATTTAAAAAAATTGTAATGTACTTTTGTGCAATATTTCATGAGATAAGTGTTGTGTTAAAATCTGAAACTTATTTAAAGCTCTGGCTAATTAAATGGAGATGCTACATATCTGGAACATGCTGAAACAAACTGTAGAATTTCACACATCAACTGGTCCGGTGTGGACTGCTAATGTGGATTAATGTGTCCTGTCTCTTACCAGCTCCCACATACACATGCTCGTTTAGACAAAAGTAATTAAGATGAATAATCGGAATTTAAAGAGCCTTTGTTTGCATTATTGCTAAATTCCAGGATAAGGACACATTTTCCCTGTGCTTTACATGATTGTATGAGGCAATTTGCTGTGTGAATGTTATTGTTCAAGGCTAACTAGCTAGTAAAACAATAGGCGTGATGTGTCACAGCAGTAAGTGCTGCTCCAAAGAGCTAAACTCCCCACCACTAATGAATTCATTAATCTCTCCATTTATTCCTGACAAGCAATTATCTCCTCTCACAGAATGAGGGTCAGCAGGCAAGGTTGAGAGTCATCACATATTTTCTGAGGAGGAAACATTAGAAGAGAGCCGATGGTGCTGTCCTCATACACCTGCTCCTGTTGTGTCAACACTATGATACACCTCTTTCATGACCTGCATATGAGCACTGCTTTTTAACGCTAGCCTTTCATTCTTTGTGGACAGGGCCGTGTCTAGTGGCCGGGTGGCAGAAACTGGAACTGTTACTGCCCCAACATGCTTACATTTAACACCACAAGGAGTATTGAGTATTGAGTTTGCATCTGCACACACACACACACACACACACACACACACACACACACACACACACACACACACACACACACACACATACACACACACACACACACACACGCCCCTTTCACACCAACGCGGTTCCCGTTCTAGCTCTGTGCTAGTGCTCTTTTGGTTCGGAACCGGTTTTTCTTTTTAGCCCCGGTTTTGTTCACACCGCCCAGAGCCCGACTGGTGCTGCCGCTGCTGCGCCATTACGTCACCGTTTACGTCGCTGATTTTCTCCCCAACGGCGTCGGGCATGGATGTATAATAAGAACTGGATACAGCGTGGGAGTCGGGGTCTCGTTCTTTCCTATGATGAGAGCTGCTCATTGGCGCATGAAGGCAAAATGGCCCAATTTTTGAGAGCGCGAAACGTCACAGATTACCCGTCATGCCTGGCTAGAGCATGTGCAGTTGAGTTGCCCCTTAAGCCCCGCCCCCCGAGCTCCCACTCTCGGCTCACTAGAATGAATGAAGAGAGAAAAATAAATCTAGATTCGGCTTTAGTGCATTTTACAATTTTAAGGACTTAATGATAATAATAAGGGCTATAAAATAGTTCATACAGGGTAGTTTAAAAAAAAGTATCCGCTGATTTACAGATGTCTACACACTGACCTCCTTTTCCCCTCTCTCTCCAAGTGAGGTTCTTACCCTCATTACCTCTGCCCGCCCTACCACCTGTCCTCTGGACCCTATCCCTTCAAACCTCCTTCAGACTATCGCTCCTGATATTCTACCGTTTCTCACCCAGTGTTTCATCAACACTTCTCTAACTTCTGGTCACTTTCCAAACAGTCTCAAGGAGGCAAGAGTAAACCCTCTCCTTAAAGAAACCCACTCTCAACCCGTCTGATGTTATAAACTACAAGCCTGTCTCTCTCCTCCCGTTCCTGTCTAAAACACTTGAACGCGCTGTCTTTAAACAACTCTCCTGTTATCTCCATCAGAACAACCTTCTGGATCTGCACCAGTCTGGTTTCAAGGCAGGTCACTCCACAGAAACGGCTCTCCTTGCTGTCACTGAGGAACTGCACACTGCCAAAGCAGCATCCCTCTCCTCTGTCATCATCATGTTGGACCCGTCAGCTGCATTCGACACGGTGAACCATAAGATCCTCCTTCGCACTCTCCAAGAACTTGGAGTTTCAGGCTCTGCACTTTCCCTCCTCACCTCATACCTCAAAGACCGTACCTACAGGGTAACTTGGAGAGGGTCCGAGTCCGACACTTGTCAATTAACTACAGGGGTCCCTCAGGGCTCTGTTCTTGGTCCCCTCCTCTTCTCCCTGTACACAAACTGGCTCGGATCAGTCATTAGCCCGCATGGTTTTTCATACCACTGCTATGCTGACGACACCCAATTAATTCTGTCCTTTCCCCGCTCAGAGACCCAGGTTGTCGCACGCATCTCTGCTTGTCTAGCTGACATCTCTCAGTGGATGTCTGCTCATCACCTCAAGCTCAACCTTGACAAGACTGAACTGCTTTTCCTTCCGGGAAAAGATTGTCCCACTCTTGACCTGACAATCAACATCGGCACCTCTGTTGTTTCCCCCGACTCAGACTGCAAGGAATCTGGGTGTGATCCCTAGATAACAACCTGTCCTTCACTGCAAACATCGCTGCTACAACCCGTTGCTGCAGATATACGCTTTACAACATCAGGAGGATACGTCCCCAGCTGACCCAGAAAGCCATGCAGGTTCTGGTCCAGGCTCTCGTCACCTCACGCCTAGACTACTGCAACTCCCTCCTGGCTGGTCTACCTGCATGTGCCATCCGACCTCTGCAGCTCATCCAGAATGCAGCGGCTCGTCTGGTCTTCAACCTTCCAAAATTTTCCCACACCACTCCGCTCCTCCGCTCCCTTCACTGGCTCCCGGTAACTGCTAGAATCCACTTCAAGACACTAGTACTTGCATACCATGCTGCGAATGGATCTGGCCCTTCCTACATCCAGGACATGGTTAAACTGTACACCCCAGCGCGTGCACTCCGCTCTGCATCAGCCAAACGACTCGCTGCAGCCTCGCTGCGAGGGGGACCCAAGTTCCCATCAGCAAAAACACGTGGGTTTGCTATCCTGGCTCCAAAATGGTGGAATGAGCTCCCCATTGACATCAGGACAGCAGAAAGCCTGCACATCTTCCGGCGCAGACTGAAAACTCATCTCTTTCGACTCCACTTCGAGCGATAGAATTACTAACAAGGCACTTATATACTAATATAGGACTGGCTTATCTATAGCCAGCTGAGTAGCACTTGAAATGTTTGGCTCTATGATACCTGATGTACTTATATGATTCTGTTTTCTTCAGGGTTGTGTCTTCCTGGTCGTATGTACTTATTGTAAGTCGCTTTGGATTAAAGCGTCAGCTAAATGCAATGTAATGTAATGTCTCTTTCCCCATGTTAGTCAATGGGGAAAAAGTTGTTTTGGGCTGGGTGATGTCACGGACTGATACGGAAGTTGCAGTACCGCCGTTTGGACACAACGAATGTTGGGCACAGAGTCTGGCGCACTTCCTGGGGGCTTGCGTCTGGTCGATGATCGTGTTGCTTTTAATCACACGAAGGCAGATTAAATTATATAACTACTTCTCAACCCTTGTACTTTTCTCCAGAGTGCCGTGGTTCATTGTTTTTTAACCCTCCTATTGTCTTCATTTCCCCCCCTTACTTTGGTGTTCGCGGTCAAATTTGACCGGTCCTGTTTTAACTGCTATTACATTAACACAAAAACCATTAATCATCACCAAATGTCATTTAACACCCTTTCAAACTGTAAATATTGTATCAGACTACTGGTATACATGAACAACTGCAGTAAGAACAGACACTGAACATGTATTGCGTGTGCCAGGTTTGATTCATGTGTGGGGATGGGCACATAAGGGAGGGGGGAACACATCGAGAGTATGTGTGTGTGTGTTGGTGTTTGTGTGTGTGTTTTATCTGATCCGGATGGTTACTAATTCCTTTTCTTTATGGCGGTCATTTTTGAACGGGAACACCATGGGTGTTACAAAGTTGACTAAATCAGTGGTTCTCAACTGGTGGGTCGCGACCCAAAAGTGGGTCGCGGACCTGTTTCGAGTGGGTCGCGGATGTGTGAGGGAAATTTTTTTTTTTTCTAACGCTGTGCATGCAGTCGGCGTTGGACTGGAAGTGCCGGAGACCATGAACGGTTTTGAAAACTTCTGTCACGTAGTGATCATCTTCTCAATAAAACATCTTTGCTGATGTTTTTTCGAGTCTTCTGGCCAATCAGAATCAAGAGTGTTGCCGGAAGTCCCCACAGAGAATAACTTTGCGGTAGAACTCTTCTTTATACATCCATGGGTACAACTTCAGATACAAATGAACACGTAATGAAATATGACCCTCGGTTTGATGACTGACAGGTCACAGAACAATGGGGGCTATCTACCCTTACCCACAATTTAAAGTAAGTCACACAGACTCTCTCCTCTTTGCTCTTCTCTCTGTGAGGAGCAGCATGTTCAGCTGTCAGAACAAAGTGAAAAACAAACAATGGCATAAAATATTATTAATATGTCGGGTAGTAATAGATTTATTTATTCTCTTCTCAGAGTGTACCATAATGCATAGTTTATGTTAGTATTTCTAAAAATCTCGTGGGGGAGAATCCCCCCAGACCCCCCTGCTGGGGTTGGGTTTTCAGCATGTGTGCCTTTTTATACAGTTCAGCTTTGATTCCATCATCTCATTAAACCTTTTAAAAAGCATACTTTAGTTCTGTGAAGGGATATAAGGGATATATGCACTGTACTTCACTTTTATTAATATTGTATGCTGAAAAGCGTATATTACAGCACGATTTTTTGTTGAATAGATTTGAGTGCTTCAAAATGTTGGGTCACGATTTACTGACCAAGTAAAAAGTGGGTCCCGAGGCCTGACCAGTTGAGAACCACTGGACTAAATCATCCAAAATGTAATGAAAGTGGTGATCAGCAATTGTATATGTTCAAATGTCTACTGTGAAGGATATCATAAAGCCTTAATGCAATCGAATGTAAAACAAAAAAGTTATGGTTGATGAAAGTAGTAAATCGGTCAGATTTGACCCGAAGACAACAACAGGAGGGTTAATGTGTTTCAGCGGCATTTACCGACCGCTGCAGTGCTGCCCGCTGTTTGGCATCACAACGCTGTTATGAAAGTTTCTCTGGTATAAAATGGGTGATGTTAGCATAGCAACCGAAGCTAAACTGACTATTGTGGTGACACGTTATGGGACATAATTCACCGTTGGGTATATTGTGTGTTGCAACACGGACCTGTTAGTGAGGGTACCGTGTTGTGGTATTCATGCTAGCTTGACAGTAGCAACGAGCAGATGTACTTACCTTGTCTTGCTACAAATGAAAAATAAAGTGTGGAGTTCCATACGGAACACACCGCCTCTGACTCTCGGCTCAACACTGGTGACCCTGACGTTTTCGTGAAAGATTCCGAAGGCTTCTGTACCTGTTATTGTAACCATCGTGTTTTATAAAATAGTGTCCCTGTTAAGCCCCGAGCCTTTCCAGGTCTCAGCCTCGAAAATGACATTCCCAGAACAAATGACCATATCTTCCCTTCTAAAAGGGTTAAATTCCTAATCTTTCTTCTCAAAGTAATGATAAACCTGTGAGTTGGATGTAGAAAAGTCAGAATCAATATAGATGTTTTTTCTTTTAAAGGAAATTCAGATTGAACATAGTAAAAAAACTGTAAATTATAGTGTCCGTCCAAAAATAATGTTGTACTTATAGTGAAAACTACCCTTGGATGATGGTTAGGTAGACTAAACGCTTTAGGAATCCAAAGTACAACATATAATAAGTACCGTGTATCAAGATTGATGCAAAACAAGTGACATTTGACCTTTTTAGAGAGGTTTAGAAAAAAAAACTCCACCTCTGAGGTGATTTGGGTGGAAATGGGGGTTTTACCATTTCTCTGGAACCCATTGGTCGATTTTGGTAATTGACATCTGTTTCTGACCGTTAGAGCCAATAGAATCGAAGGGGAATTTCCCCACACACGGTAAAAAAAAAAGGTGGGGGCTTCGCGCCTGCAGGTTTGCATCAGAGTGAAGCTATCTCTCGCTCTGACATCTGGAAACGGAAAAGCAGGTTTATTGCTTATGGATTATCAGAAATGATTTCAAAGGGACACAGGCACATTGGATTAACCTATGGATTAACTTTAGCAGCGTGTTTATCGTTTTAATGCCATTGAAGACCACTTTTGACCAGACAACGACACAGGTAAGCCATGTTAGCGTTTTTAGCTACCTAGCACCACATGTTTTGATGTCTGTTTTTGTTTATAAAGTCGCAAGTTCTTATCATAGAGTGATAATGTATGTACCCATAGATTCTGTGTCATCTCACGATGCGAATCGATATGTTGGATGTGCAGAAAGGATAAATAATAAGGTTTTATGAGTGAGTTTCGGTGCACTAATCTGTTAGCATCTTTCGCTCGCTGCTAATTCCGAGGCTCAGCATTAGCATTGTGTTTTGTTTTTTTGAGAAAATAAATGATCAGTTCAATGAGTTTCTTCCCGTTACATGGATATAAAACATTCATAGTTTATTAAATGTTAAGATGCCCTCAGACACTGTTTCCTGCAAGACGTTGTGGGAGAGCCCGGTACCGGGGTCTCTCGCGCTTAACAGGTTAATGAACATGGCTGATCGCGATTTTTTTGTTAAACTGCCGGAGTTTTGGGAGCATGCTGCTGCGGCGTGGTTCGCGCACGTGGAGGCGCACTTTGCCTGCCGCCGTGTCCGTGACGGGTACCTGAGATATTTTCATGTGATGGCGGCGCTGGGGAGCTCCACGTCGTCCAGGTTGGTTGGATTTATCGCAGATCCCCCACGCCATGACAAATATGAGGCGATTAAGGCCCTTCTCCTTAAGACATTTAGCTTATCTGCTAAGGAGAGGGCTCACCAGATTGTTGAGATCCAAGGCCTAGGAGACAGCAACCCATCCCAGCTCATGGAGAAGATGCTGAATCTGCTGGGTGGGAAGATCCCCGGATTTTGTATGTGGAGACGTTCCTGTGCCACTTGCCGCCCCGGGTTCAGACGGCACTATCCATTACTGAACCCCGCACCTTGGCTGAAGAGGCAGACCGGTTTTTCCTGGCGACCCAACAGCCCAGTGCAGAGGTGCTAGTTGCGACGCTCAGTGCCCCCTCGCCAGTTGGGAAGGCTTGGGGGGGGGGGGGCGGGCCGTGGCGGTGCCAAGCTGGCGTGGGGACACAGGGGACTGTTTTTTTTACCACGCGTGGTTCGGGGCTAAGGCAAAGAAGTGCATCGCTCCCTGCAGTTATAAATCTCCGGGAAACGAGAGAGCCAGCGCTCGGTAGTGGCCCTGAGCGTTGGCGGCACGAGCAGGCTTCTCTTCGTTAGCGACAGTGTCTCGGGAAGCTGGTTTCTTCTTTGTGACACGGGGCGCCCAACGGAGCGTGGTTCCTGCGTCGAAGGAGGACGTCGCTCAAGGGGGACACGGACCACAGTTGACGACAGCTAATGGCGGCCCCATCTGCACTTACGGCGTGAGGCCTATGTGTTTATGTATTGGAGGACAGCGTTTCAACTGGGATTTTGTGACGGCAGACATTTCTTTTCCCCTCCTCGTGGCAGATTTTTGATGTGCTCACGGACTCCTTGTGGACGTTAGAAACACACGCTTGGTTGACGCCTTGACGTTTTCCTCCCTGGTGTGTATGCTTGGCAAGGCGGCGTACAACGGGCTGTAGGGCTTGGTGTCGGGGCAGACAGTTTTCTCAGGCTGTTGGCTGAATTTCCGGACCTGACGCTGCCCACTTTCTCTGCGCTCACCACCAAGCATGGGGTGGAGCACCACGTCACCACCGAAGGTCCCCCAGTCTACGCCAAGGCCCGGCGGTTAAATCCTTCTAAACTTGCAGTAGCGAGGGCGGAGTTTTCGACCATGGAACGCCTGGGTATCATCCGCCGGTCTGACAGTCCTTGGGCCTCTCCTCTGCATCGTTCCCAAGGCGGTTGTCGCCCATGTGGGGATTACCGCCGCCTCAACGACGCCACGACACCCGACCGCTACCCGGTGCCGCACATTCAGGACTTTTCAGCAGACCTGGCGGGTACGTTGGTGTTTTCTAAGGTGGATCTGGTGCGTGGATACCACCAGGTGCCTATGCATCCCCTGGGCATTCCCGAAACGGCAGTGATAACGCCGTTTGGGTTGTTCGAGTTCCTGCGGATGCCATTTGGGCTCAAGAATGCCGCTCAACCGTTCCAGCGCCTGATGGATTCAGTGCTGCGGTACTTACCGTTTGTGTTCGTCTACCTGGACGACATACTCGTCGCCAGCACTTCGGTGGAGGAACACCTGACCTACCTCCGAGCCCTTTTCACGAGGCTCAGCCAACATGGGCTGATAATCAACCCTGCAAAGTGCCTGTTCGGGGTGTTTGACATTGACTTCCTCGGGCAGCGCGTCACCAAAGGCGGGGCAGCACCCCTGCCGGCGAAGGTTGAGGCACCGCCTCTGACTCCCTTTCATCGGCTCTACACTATCTTGACTACTTGTTGCCATCCTATTGTGGCATGTTTGGCACCCAGCTGCCACCCCAGTTGGCATATTTGTTTTGAAATATAAGTTGTGGCTCATCAGACATTTATATATGATTTATTTTTGAGATTTTCAATACACAAAGACAGCAGCAATACAATGCATTACCCCTGCGATTTCTAACAAAACAACCCCAAGACACAATACATCAGTTACAATTAGACAATAATGTAATAATGAAATAAAAATAAAAAATAAACCCAAAAAGGGAAAGAAGAAAAACCAAAAAAAAAAAACCTGCGAGACATTTTGTGAGCATACCTGTGAGCTGTTGCGGTACAGGGGGGCGGGGCGACTCAGCCAATGGGGACAGACTCCAACTGGAGGGACTTAATATGTTCTAAGAAGAGTAGCCATATTTTTGTGAACTTCAAGTCTGAGCCCCTAATACAGTGTTTAATTTTTTCCAATTTCACAAAGTATAGGGCATCCTTTATCCAATGTGTATGAGAGGGGGGATGAGGACTCTTCCAATGCATCAAAAATAACGCGCCTAGCCAGCAATGTGAGGAAAGCCACAAGTTCAGCGAAATAGGATGGCAGTAAATGGTTAATGGGTAAGACACCAAACAGGCCAATTAAGGGTGAGGGATGGATGGTAACAGACGTGATAGCTGAGAGTGAGTCAAAGACAGACTTCCAAAACTGAGATAGGGTGGGGCAAGTCCAAAACATGTGGGCGAGATTAGCTGGTCCTAGGTGACATTTATCACAGTTAGGATCAGTACCAGGATAGATGCGAGCTAGTTTACTTTTGGACCAGTGCACTCTATGGACCACTTTACATTGTAAAACCCCGTGGCGGGCACAAATGGATGATGTGTGGACACGTTTCAAAATAGACTGCCAAACCTCAGTCCCTATCTCTATATTGAGGTCCTCTGACCAATTAGTTCGAAAGTTATCAGAGGGCAGAGGGTGGCATGTGAAAAGAGTATTGTATAGCTTTGAAATGGTACCCTTGAGGTTAGGGTTAATACTTAAGATAGTGTCAACCCAGGTAGAAGGAGGAATAGCAGGGAAACTTGGAAAACGATTACGAATAAAATCTCGGACTTGTAAATATCTAAAGAAGTGGGACTTGGGTAGATTGAATTTACGGGCCAGCTGATCAAAAGATGCAAATGTTCCATCAATGTAAAGTTGTTTTACAGACACAATCCCATTGATCTCCCATATTGAAAAGGCAGCATCAGTGATGGAGGGAGTGAACAGCGGATTGGAATGCACAGGGGACAGTAGAGGTATTCCCTGGAACCCAAAGTGCCGTTTAAGTTGAGTCCAGATCTTGAGACAGTTTTTAACTACAATATTTTTGGAGTATGTTGAGGATGGTAACGCCAGGGGGAGGCACAAGAGGGACGTCAGAGAAGAAGAGCCACATGAGGCATCCTCAATCTGCAGCCACGGTGGAGGTTGTTTGTTAATACAACGCAAGGACAATAAAGTTTGAATGTTAGCGGCCCAATAGTAAAATAAAAAGTTAGGCAATGCTAAGCCACCCATTTCCTTGGTTTTTTGAAGAATGTTTTTTCGAATTCTGGGTGTTTTCTTGTTCCATATAAACTGAGAAATTGAGTGATCGAGTGAATGGAAGAAATGTAAAATGTAATTTATAACCCGAAATCTGCCCAAACTCCCTCAGCACAGCCGATACTGGAGGAATAGATTTGTCTGTGTCCGAGATGAATAGCAGAAGGTCATCAGCATACAAGGAGAGTTTATGCTCAACTCCCCCCCTTGAGATGCCCTGCATCTGACTGGACCTGAGGGCCACCGCCAGCGGCTCAATGGCAATGGCAAACAAAAGAGGACAAAGTGGACAACCCTGCCGAGTTCCACGCTTGAGGGGAAAATAATCAGAATAATCATTATTTGTGCGGACGCAAGCTAGGGGAGATGTATATAGAAGCCTAATCCATGAAATAAATGTGTCGCCAAACCCAAATCTTCTCAATGTGTGAAATAAATAAGGCCATTCTACCCGGTCAAAAGCTTTCTCAGCGTCCATTGAAATAATCATTTCCGGGGAATCAGGAGAAGAGGGTGAATATAATATGTCAAATAGCCGTCTGACATTGTGAAAAGAGTGTCTGTCTTTAACAAACCCTGTTTGATCTGTGGAGATGATAGTAGTCAGAACAGATTCTAAACGTTTTGCTAGCACCTTAGCTAAAAGCTTGACGTCAGCACAAAGCAAAGATATAGGGCGGAAATTACCACAAAGAAGAGGATCCTTGTCCTTTTTCAGTATAAGAGAAATAGTAGCCTGACGTAGCGTAGGGGGAAGTGTGCCAGATTGAAACGATTCATTAAACATGTTAAGCAATAGAGGGGTTAACTTATCAGAAAACATTTTTAAAAATTCAGCAGGGAAGCCATCAGGGCCCGGACATTTCCCACTCTGCATCGACATTAGAGCAGCCTTTGATTTCATTAACTGTGAAGGGTTCATCTAACCCAGACGATGTTTCAGGGTCAATGGAGGGGATGTTTAGGGACTTGAAGAAGTTGTCATATTGTGTCTCATCAGATGAGCTCTCAGAAGTATATAATGAACTATAAAAGTCCTTGAATTGGTCATTAATGGTTTGAGGATTAATAGATATTCCATCAGCAGTATTAATTTGAGTGATGTGCTGAGAGGAAGAGGATTGTCGAATTTGGTGGGCAAGTATTTTGCTCGGTTTATCTCCGAATTCATAGTAATTGTGGCGTGTTTTTAAAAGTGATTTTGTTGCCTCTTCTGAGGCCAAAATGTCAAATTCAGCCTTTTTTGTCAGTAATTCTTTGAGAATATCTGCACTGGGGGAGTCCACACATCTTGTCTGCAGATCCGATAAAGCCCTGGAAAGGCAGATACTCTTCTCAGTGTTGATTTTTCTTGGGTAAGCGCAATAGGATATTATTTCTCTTCTTAGATAGGCCTTGCACGCTTCCCAAATTGTTGCTGCAGATACAGCCGGCTTAACATTAGTGGAAATAAAAAGGTCAATGCGATTCCTAATCGTTTTGATAAAATCCGGGTCAGAAAGTAGTAGTGAATTGAAGCGCCAGGAGGAACGTGACAAGGACCTGCCGGGAAGAGAGATGTCAACAATGACAGTTGCGTGGTCCGATATAACTATAGGGCTGTATGAGCACGAGCTGACAGAGGGGAGCAATTTGTTATCAATAAGAAAGAAATCAATTCCGGAGAAAGTACCATAAACAGGAGAAAAGAAAGAGAACTGTTTGGCACTAGGATTAAAAAAGCGCCAGACATCTGAGACTGCGTATTGCTCCATGAACAGTTGGATAACTTTGGAAGATTTAGATGGGGCAGAGGGGTTGTTAGATGAACGGTCAAGTGAAGGATTAATACAACAGTTAAAATCCCCTCCCAGAATGAGCTGGCTGGAATTTATGTCAGGAATGGAGAAAAGAAAATGTCTGAAAAGTCCTCGTTGTCAAAATTCGGGCCATACACGTTCGCCAACGTCAGATTGTTGCCACTTATTTTGCCAGTTGCGATAATAAAACGGCCACTTGGGTCTGATATAACATTGGACACAGAGAATGGGACAGATTTATGAACAAGAATTGCAACGCCTCGGGCCTTACTTGAAAAGGAAGAATGGTAAAGCTGGCCCACCCACCCTCTGCGAAGTTTAAGATGGTCTGATGGTTGTAGGTGGGTTTCTTGCAAAAAGGCAATTTTTGTGTTTAAATGTTTTAGATGGTTAATCACATTGTTACGTTTCACAGAAGAATTCAGGCCCCTGACATTCCAACTAGTAAATCTTAAAGCACCACTTGGTGCTGTTAAGGAGTTAGAGTTTAGCATACAATGATACTGGGCAGGTGGTGTACCTGCATGTACCTGTCCCCATACCTGGCACCTCTCCCCCGCTGATAAGCAACAGGGAGAGAAAAGGTGTGGCGTGAGACCGAGTTTAGTATATGAAGTGTCGAAGCAGCCCACAGGCAAAGGATAAGATAACATGAAATAAACAATATAATAAAAAACCTAACTGAAAAAACATTGGACAAACAATTCTCCTCCCACCCACCCACCCCTCCCCTTAACCCGGATCCCAGCACAGTTGTTGCAAAAACAAACAACAACAAAAACTCTGATACCATGATCAGCATACCTTGCTACTTCCTTAATTCTATCGCTCAATTCTCACAACAATGTATAATTGAACTTTAACAGTGAAAATGTAACCTTTTTTAAATACCTCAAACAGAGCACTTCAAGAAATTTGCATCTGGTTTAACAGGATATTTAGAGCACTTAAGCCTTGCCATTACAGCAACCTGCCGGACATATGCCTAAAAAGACAATGTTAACCTAACAACAGAATATGTCCGCGACGGCGGATATGCGAGCTCCGTCGGCCGAGCCCCGGTTGCTGGTGCCATCCCTCAGCCCGACTGGCATGTCTATCGAGATGGTGATTAGTGCTCGGGGGTGGTCTCTCAGCCTGGCTCGTCTCCATTCGCCCTTGGAGAAGATGTGGTGCTCGAGTCTGATAGGTGCAGGCCTGTTGACACAGCCGTGCGACATAGGGGCTCGGCGTCGGCGATGGCTCCCGTGACGTCGGCCAGGGCGAGCCCCAGCTTGCACCGACGAGACCTGGGAAACCGGCCCCGACCCCATGGCGGCCTGTTGACTGTCGGATGACGGCTGTTGACGCCTCTGTCGTCGGCAGACCCTGTAGCAGCCGATGCACACCTGGTGAGGCTTAGAATTCCACCCGCGAGGCCCCTCCGTGAAGACGTTAAAGACGCTCTTACATTCCGGGCACGTGGCACGTTTAGCCCCGTCCGCAGGGCTCGGGGCGGGGCTCGTTTGTGGAGTAGTCTTCAGGCGCCGGAATGATGACATGGCTGATAGGGAGGACGACGGGAGAGCGTTACGGGCCATCTCTTTGTTCTCGACGAGTGCAATTACGTCGTTAACTGGCTTGACCAGGACGTCAGGTGTCCCCAGCGTCTCGCGGCGTATGTCCGAGTCATACATGCCATTGAGCAGAACATCACGGATAATGTGGTCGGTATAGTCCACGTCCTTACCACACTCGCATACCGCATTATATGCGCATGTCTCTGCTTTACCCCGCACTCTGGCAGCGAATGCGCGGAATGTCTCATCGCGTTCCTGGCGTAACTGAAGTAGCTCGGTGCGCAGGAGGCATGTAGCGACTGGGATGACAGCTAGGGAACGCATGACGGTGATTAGGTCTGGCAAGGGTCCGGAAGCGGCGTCGGGGACAGCTTTCAACAGGCTGTCTCCAAGTACAAGCCCAGCGCACTGAAACAGCTGGAAGGGGGCCTGGGCATCCCCTATGCCTGAGCCGGCGCGGAATACGTTCCAACGGCGGATGATCACGTTCCATTCCTCTATCGACACGCCCACATCAACTTTGGGCCGATCGAGTCTCGGGCCGTGAGGGGCTGGGGCCTGGGCTGGCGCGGCCATGACAGGCGCTGCGTGCTGGTGGCTAAATCCATGAATCGTCAATATAGCAATGACGAGTGCTTCAGACAAGTCTTCGGATTCGAACTCGCAGCTGGGGACAGGGCATCCAACAACGACCATGGTGTCGTCATGAAGAAACACACTCCTCAATGTCAGTTTCGGTAGTTTAATGACAAGGATGACGACACCCTGAAACAGAGCAATGCAGCAAGATAAGCTGACAAAGTACTACATCCATGCATGTCATGATCAATACAAATATATACAACGACACAGAGTATAGACACACCAAACAATAGTGGAAACAATCTTACATGAATGAGTGGATGAACGTCTCAACTCGAGGCGGAGTGAATGAACAATGTTTGAACTAAAATGTCCGCTCGGCACTACCGGGTCAGAGCACGGCATATCCGGACAGCGACAGCAGTGACGCTGCCCTCTAGTGGTCGGCGATAAACTCTTCAAATAGTGTACCCTTTCTGAGCCACAACTGACAACAAGCTCTTCGAGTAGTTCTTGACCAGGTTGGCACATGTCTCTTGAGGGATTTTGGCCCATTCTTCCACTGCAAATTGCTCCAGCTGGTCCAAATTAATAATAATAATAATAATAATAGATTTAATTTGTTAGCGCTTTTACAGGTGCTCAAAGACGCTTTACAGATATAGTGAAGGGAAAAGAAAAGGAAGGACAACAAATAAATATATAGTTAAAGTTAAAGTCAAATAATACAAAAACAATCACAGGTTGAAGAGGTGAGTTTTTGTACGTTTTTTGAAGGTGGTGAGGTCAGTGCAGTCTCTGATGGGTTGGGGGAGTGAGTTCCAGAGGGAGGGGGCAGCGACGGAGAAGGCTCTGTCCCCCCAGGTCCGGTGATTGGTGCGGGTGGGGATGGAAAGGAGGTTGGCTTCTGATGAGCGGAGGCAGCGGGAAGGGGCGTGGTGGTGCAGCAAGTCTGTGAGGTAGGGGGGGGGCCTGATTGTTGAGGGCTTTGTGGGTAATGAGGAGGACTTTGAAGTTGATTCTTTGACGGACGGGGAGCCAGTGGAGGTTCTGGAGGACGGGAGTGATGTGGTCTCGGGAGCGGGTGTGGGTGAGGAGGCGGGCAGCAGAGTTCTGGATATGTTGGAGTTTATTGATTAGGTTGGATGGTATGCCGTAGAGGATGCTATTGCAGTAGTCGAGTCGTGAAGTGATGAATGCATGAATCAGGGTTTCAGCAGCAGAGGAGGAGAGTGATGGGCGGAGACGGGCAATGTTTTTGAGGTGGAAAAAGGTGTGATTTATGTGGTGGTTGAATTTGAGCTGACTGTCGAAGATGACTCCGAGGTTGCGGATGTGAGGGGGGGGAGATAGAGTGTGGCTGTCAATGGTGAAGTTGAAATTCTGGATGTCTTTGATACGGGATGGGGGGCCAATGATGATGATGTCTGATTTGGCACTGTTCAGTTGGAGATAGTTTGTTTGCATCCATGCTTTTATTTCTGAGAGACAGTTGGTGAGAGTGGAGTGTGTTGTGGGGGGGATGGTTTTTGCGTGGTTTCCGAGCATGGACATTCACTTTGAGCACCTGCCAGATTCTCAATAGGATTCAGATCTGGGCTCTGTGCGGGCCACTCCAGCACCTTGGTTTTGGTGTCCTTTAGGAACTGTTGGACCAATTTTGATGCATGCTTTGGGTCATTGTCTTGTTGGAAGACCCAGCGACGACCTAAGCGAAGACTAAGAGCAGATTTTTTCATATTATCCCTCAAAATGTCAACATCATTTACATTTTTCATGATGCCTTGCACCCGAACAAGGCTCCCTGTGCCTGAGGCTGCAAAACAGCCCCACAGCATGATGTGGTCTTAGGGTTGAAGGCCTCTCCCTTTCTTCGCCAAACATAAGCAATATCCATGTGCCCAAACAGTTCCAGTTTAGTCTCATCAGACCAAAGCACAGACTTACAAAACTCATCTTTACCTTTCAAATGTTCACGGGAACATGTCTGTAGCTACATGTGGAATCAATTGGGCCAGATTTAACATAATACGTTGATTATATTTTCCCCTGCAGCAGCATGTGCCCCCCTGCCAGACCTTTGCCAGCCTCTTGACGCCAAGTGTAAAACAGGCTAGGTCTGCAATGGAGATGGAGCTCATAAAGATTGACCTTGAACTTGCTACCTGTTTTTCACACATAGAGGGGCACAAAACCTATAAAAGCCACATCGTTTTAGCTGAGGACAGGCTGAATGCGATGATAGGTATTAGCGGGAAACCACTGCGCTCCATCTCCAGCGCCTGTCTGAGGGATGAGCGTCTAAACTGGAATAAAAGCCTGTTAAATGGTGTCACAACATGAATCACTGCCCCGGGAGACATCCATCACTGCTTAAAAGGTGACCACAAATGATCTGTGAACCACTAGATATTGATTACTCATGTGCTGCAGGTGTCAGGTTTAATGTTCCAGCGGCTTGATAGTGTCCCCTTTGACAGTCGCTGCCCTAACTCTCCACTGATAGATTTTAATGGTGAAATATTGATTTATTTCTGGCCAAGGTCTGCCAGCAAGGGCCAGATCATTTGTTGGGGTAATGCAGGACACTCTGGCTCTGGTCCCAATCAATCATTTTGGCAGGGAGCTCCAAAAAGAAAAGGAAAAAGGGAATAGGCCTGGTGAAGCTACAGCAGATACACATTCACTATCAGGACTCACATGCCGGAGAGAGAGGAGTACTGAGGTGTCCAACATTGGCTCAGTTAATATGAATACTAATGATGTGTTTATTGAGTGGGAATGCTCAGCAAATCACAGCTGACGGGTTAACAGTCGGAGTGCCTTGAGCAGGGAATGAGGATTTCGGGTAGAGGGTCTATATTTTATTTAAGCGGCTCTTGGCCGGGGCTGGGAGAGAGACTCAGGTAATGTGTTGTGTTACAACCCACTGGTTGTTCCCCCCAGCCAGAGAGATAACAGACTTGCTAATGGGAAGCCATCAATCACAATCAGCCTCCTATTCCACCAGTGTCTCCACTCTGCTCAGCTCTGAGAGGGAGCTGGGATGGAGGTAATAATGGAGTTTTGTGGCTCAGCCGCTGCAGCAGCGCGTCCTGGAGTCATATTTCCAGCCCAAGCAATAGATTCTTTGCCATGTCAGCATGTCTTTTAAACAGAGAGCCACAAAACGGCCATGAGAAGCAGTTAAAGCCTGGACGAGGCCTTGAGCCTCAAGGGGAGAGGGGAATTAGCACAGAGCCGGTCTCAGGTGGGATGAGTGAGCTGGCTGTTTGGTGCCAAAGCAGCTAATTGTTTTTCATTACACTGTTCAGTGTACTGATACAGCACACAGCACAGGCTGCAGACAAAGACAAGTACACAAAGGTATGTACGAATGTAGTCGACGGTATACAAGTGTATTTCACATATTTCTGGCCATAGAAGTTATATTCTATCAATGGAAGTTTTGAAGTTGCATGGTAACCAGTTCATAGTGATACAGTGAGACAGACAATTAACTGCGACTTGAATATACAAACACTAGAAAAATGGTGTTTTGTAAATGACTATGTGACATTTGTTTTCCAACAGGCTTTGAGATTAAAACATGTTAGCTAGCCAGCTGGTGTATTCAGCAGTTTCTATGCATTTGACTGCCTGTAAACAGTAAGTCTGTTATGTTGCTATGTGTTAGCTTGTCTCTTACCTGTGCACTAAGGCAGAACCAGGTCCCAAATATTAAATTATAGTTACAATTTAAAGTAATCTGTGCTAAATGTCAGGTGAAAGTTTTTGTTTTTCCCTACTGACCTAAAGAAAAATGTTCAGCAACTTGATGACAACATCCGAGACACTATAAATACAGGAACGACACACTTCTTATTGAGGAATGTTCTTAAAATGTAACTGAAAACTGAACTGTTATCTAAACTGTGATTGGTGGATACTAAAAGGTTGGTGACATTCAAATATATACAGTACGTAGTCTCCTGAGGTGATTGGACGCTCAACTGTTTGTCAGACATTCCTGACAGTTATAGTAGGGTGAATGATCCTTTTCAACTTTTCACTGGGATCTGTCTCTTCTGATCTCGTTTTTTTAGGGGTGTTTTGCTTTACCTGAACGAAAAGGTCGGCTCTCAAAATAATCATACATTTAGGGATTTTAGAATTATTAATGCCTTGTACACATAAATGATCATAGAAATATGATGAATGAATGATGTTGCAGTTTAACAAGTGTACCAAACAGGCAAGCTTATATAACATTATTATATTTACATTTTATTTACATATTATATTATTATAGTGTTAAGATATGAATAATTCATATAATAAGATAATAATAATAGTAATAATCTGTATGTTCTTTTTCATTTTTGTGGTTCAATTAATAGTTCCATAAGTGCTCCAATACAACTAAACTAATCTGTTTCATTTGTTGAATGAAAGTTGTATGTCAAGAAATCACACTCGAAGGTTAACACTTCAAATGCTCCAACATTACTGACAGGCCACATGGTGCAGATCTGTGCTCCGTGAGGCCTCACTGTCTGGATACTTTTTTGAATAACTACTACATTACACATCCTACAATAATGCAAGGTCTTAATGCAAGGTCACCTCTGTAATATATTACTATTTGTTGTGATGTCAGTCAGTACATTCCTTATGTGTTGAACTGCTCTGTCCCATGCAGTGGGCATGTATGAAAGCTGGTATAGTAGAGAGATAGAGTGTGTGTGACCAGCAGGGGGCGCAGTGCTACACGTCTCAGACACATTCATAGAGAGATAGAATAGAAACGGAGGGATGAAACCCTCTTTAATGGTCACACATGTAGAGCACACAGCACACAGTGACATGTGTTATCTGCTCTTAACCCATCCTAGTACCAGGAGTCTGGTACTAGAAGCAGTGGGCAGCTATTGTACAGCGGGGGAGCAATGGGAGTGAGGGGGGAAGGGGGATGTCCGGTGCCTTGCTCAAGGGCACCACGGCAGGGCAGGAGGTGAACTCGGACCTCTCCAAGTAGCAGTCCACACACCATAATTAGCTCTGGTCGGGGACTTGAACCTGCGACCCTACGGCTCACAGTCCAAGCCCCTAGTACTGACTGAGCCACTGCAAGTGGCAGGTCCCACTGTACTGCTGAGGTCATATATTAAGCTGAAGACACCTAACTATGGTTCAGTGACATCATTTATATGGATATTTCATTTTACATTCAATACATAACAATAGCAGCACAGAACAATTGATAAACATCTTGAACATAATTTAAAGTACTAATTTCAATAAGTTAAAGGCCAACTGTATATTTATAGGTATTTTAAATGTGTCTAACACCTCTTGCAATCAACAATACCTTGCGAGCCCTCTATGAATATTTGTCAACCCATTCTTGAGTCCTGACTCCCAGGTTGGGAACCACTGGACTTCCCCACTCAGTTTTTTTTATCTGCCTAGTTACTTTGGAAAAATATGTTGTTGTAAAGAGAGAGACAATATGTATATTAATGTAACAGGTTATTCATTCATCGAATGCTCTTAATGTAATGACAAGCTTTAATATTTATTATGGAAATTCATTATGAATATAATATGGATAGTATTTGATATGATTAGGATTAGGATGTTTTTGGGATGTTTACACACACACACACACACACACACACACGCACACGCATACACACACACACGCGCATGCACACACACACACCACGCACACGCACACACATACACACACACACACACACACACGCATGCACACACACACACACACATGCACACACACACACACACACACACACTCGCGCATGCACACACACACACACACACACACACACACACACACACACACACACACACAATAAGGACTAATGGCAGACTTCCTCCTTGTATTATTTTGTCGTCTTCAGGCTGTCTGCTTTGAACATGTATGTCAATCAAACAAAGAGGCGTCTGAATGTGGCACCATGTTCCCATGGCAACCTGGTAAGTTCTGAGCAAATGCAGCTAGACAGGGGCCCCGACATCCGCCCTCCTGAAAACCAAATACTCCAGGGGCTTAACCATAAATATTTAATTAGATTAAATATACATTTCTTTACATTCTTTACATTCTTTAACTATTGACAAATACTAATACGCTATTGGTCAATTTTGTTACAAGGCAAGGCAAGTTTATTTATACAACACCTTTCAGCACATGGCAACCCAAAGTGCTTTACAAAATAAGATAAAAGACATTTAAGAACAACTACAGTGGAAACACTATTTTTTGTGTCATCGAAAATTGCCATCGAACTGTTTATTGATAAGCAGACATCTATTTCATTTTAGGAAATTCTAAAATGTGTTTTAACCTGAATCAGCAACGGTGCCAACTGAGCTATTAGGAACACGTTTCTTCAACGCCTTCTCTTACGTTGGCCATGTCTACAGACATCAAAGTGGACTCTGTGTGAGAGGGAACAATGGTGTGGTCACACATGGAGGGCTGTGTTCTGTGGGAAGACTCAAAGAGTCAGAGCCAGTGGGGATCCAACAGGCTGAGGCCGGGTCAAGAACAATGGCAACATACTGAGAAAAAACCTCTTCGCAGATACACACTCACAAAAATGTAAAAACGGACAATGGTCACATGTGAAGATCATGTGGTGACAATAATACTCGGTGAATCTGCAAGGTGAAAATGCTGTTATCTTTCTTAGTAGCCATACAACTGCAGCCTTTACATGAGAGAATCTCCTCAGACAACCACTAGCACCTGAAAGACTAAATCATTTCTCAACAATTTCCAAAAGTTGTCGGGGGAGCATTGCAGGTCTTTCATCAGACGCTCGTCAGCGTGAAGAGTGTCAGGCGGAGCACAAAGGCAGCCTGTGCTCCTCACACTGTCTAATCACATATGGCATTGTCATCATACAGTGATTTCCTGCCCTGACACAAACTCCACAGCCACTCTGTCATGGAGGTCAAACCGAATTTTCTCAGAGAGGGTCTGAAGATTCAAAGTCACTGTCACGGCCCCCTTGGTGATTTAAACCTGCTCCCACTCCTCTGGTGGGAATGTTCAAAGCTAAATTGCAACAGAGATGAAGTTTGTTGCTCTGAGGATCTGTGTGCAGCACTAGTTTGAGAAGCGGTTTAAGGTCAATATTTTTGGGGATTGCATCCTAAATATGTGTGTGTCCTTGGACTTTACATGAGGCGTTCAATGCTCGGCTTTCTTCGCTGACTCTTCTATCTGACATCTCCTTGGTAGCATTGTCCTGAGCTATATATTTTTAACAGGTAGCTCTGGAAAATCATTCTGTTGCTGATGTCACAGCATAACGCCGGTAAACTATTTTATTTCATGCACGTACATTACTGTGCTTTTAAACCAAATAACAACTCATTTGGTGATTTTCAGACTTGACAAAATTAGGCTGCTTGGATATTGACGGTAAACTTTTTTTTAAAACAGTTTTATTTATACTTAAAGGAGGAAACCAGCATTTTGAAGTAGACGTATTCAGATTTTTTGGGACGGACAGGATACTGAAACCCGAAACCCTGTAATCCTTATAGGATGCAATACAACCATGAAAAACATGCAGCAATTACATTGATAAGTCTGCTTTTGAAAAGCTCCATGATATTGATAGCGGGCTGTTGGATGTCTGACAACAATAGAAGGTACTGGAGTCTGCTACATCTGGTGTCTGTGAGCTGGAGCTGCTGCTCATCCAGTTGGCGGCTCAGCACACGGCCCGTTAGCTCGTAGGCTGACAGACACATATGACATGCTAAATCACTGACACTATTAGACATGCTTGCTGACCAGACGGTTGACATGCTAGGGTCCTAATCCTCGCTTTGAATTGCTGTGCGCGCCGTGACTAAATGCTTTTGGTCAAACACAAATCATCAGTGTGTAATCCACTTAGCTGTATGTGTGTGTGTGTGTGTGTGTGATACAATGATGGTGTATGTGTGGTCCGAAATAGCATAACAAACTGTAACATAGCAGCTTTTAAACTCTCCGCGGCCTGCAGGTCGTGGGGAGTTGGGGGAGAGGGAGATCGCATATCTAATGCTAATTCTGTTTATGTAGAAGTCTGCCTCTCATTCCTCTCCTGGGGCCTCATTTATAACGCCGTGCGTAGGATTCACGTGGGAAGGTTGCTTACGTAGTAGGAATCCAAAAAATAGGTACAGAAATTTTCCGACTCACAAAACATTGCGTACCGGCAAGGGAAGTGCGTACGGCACTTCCTAGGCCGGTTTCCCTTTATAAATCACAATCGACTCGAAATGCGGCGCAACTTTTGTGGGCTTCACGTAACGCTCATATTTGCCTATAAATAGTCAAAGAAACGCCCCTTCAGTCAATCATTCTGACTGACTGACTGCATGAAGAAGATCGCAGGAAATGACGACAGAACAGCTAAAAAAGACATCTCACACCGTGTCCGATTTTGGTTCTTTTGGGGAGGTCGAGATAAATCACGATTAAACGTGATAGTATATAAAACCATGCTCGTATCTACAACCTATAGAAATGCAACACGGCGTCAGTTTAGACGTAATTCTGTCCTCCTGGTTACCGCATCATTTATGAGAAAACATTACATGTTAGACGCTTTTATCCAAAGCGACTTACATACTCAATACTGTGAGCAACCCCCACAGGAGCAATTTGGAGTGAAGTGTCTCAGGGACACAACCACATGTTGACTGCAGTGTTTGAACCTGTGCTCCCCTGATCCGAACACCAAAGCTCTATCCACTGCGCCACACGCCTCCCACGAAAAAACATTTCATAACATTAACACAACATATTCGAGGTGGTTTTAAATAACATATCCGTATTTATTTATTCCTCCAAGTTATGTTTTTGTGTGCACTGAGGAGTCTCAAACAGGCGTTTGTTTCATCATTTTAAGATCAGCTTTAATCAATGTTTGAAAATGAATTCTTCATATGATAAATGAGAGGTAACATTTTGTTTATGGTATTATTTCCACATATTTCTCTCCATTCCTCCTTCTGCCAACGGTGTCGCAGTTTCTCGTCTCTCCCGTTGTTGTGCTTAGTGCGTACGCATGGGTTAGAGTTTGCGTGGAGGACCGCACGTTTTCCCGTCAAGTTAGTATTTTATAAATCGCAAACATTGCGTAGAAACTGGCGTACGCCATTTTTTGAGCGTATATATCCATTTATAAATGAGGCCCCTGATCATTTAATGACCCTGAAGAAGAAACATTTGATACCTTTAAAAATGTAAAACTGTGGAAAAGCTTAATAAGAAATATTGTCCAATTCTTCTGCATTATTTCAACAGCTGGACAGCAACTCTGCTGCTCTGAGCCACATAGAATAAATCCTGATATCACACAGGGTACTGATGCTTTTTATCCATAATCTCTTAAAATATATAATATTTAAATGCCAAATAATCTGTCAGCATTACAACAACAATTCCTCGGAAGTTGTCCAGAAGTTGAAAACATACTGTTTCTGTGATTAGATATTCTAAACTGGAGGAGCAGTCAGATGCTGACATCCGGCAAAGGTCTTTGGCTAGTGGTCAATTACTTTTGCTAATCTCTGCTAAAATATTAATCAAACCAATGTTTACCAAGTTAGAAGACCAGTTCCTTCAGTAGTAGTAAAAAACAACAAATACAACACATCATTTATTTTTTCCTGATCTAATGTGTCATTTGTGAGATAAGGTAACCCTGAATATCCCTATGGGGATCAATCTTCATTGATCCCCATAGGGATATTCAGGAGGCAGAGCAGCAACAGCACTACGAGACAAGGAAACACGGGAGAGGACAGCGAAGAGCACACTCAGCTGGAAGGCGCATGTTGAAGGTCTGTGCTCTACACTTCAACAGCGATTGTACTTTCTGAGTCGACTCCGGGCTTTCAGAGTCGACCAGGAGTTCATGTTACTGTTCTATCATGCAGTGTTGGAGAGCATCATATGGTGGTACTGCCTGGTACGGTAACTTGACAGTGCAGTCAAAGTCACAGATCGCTCGCCTGGTTCAGACTGCTATGAAAATGATGGGGGTTAAAAAACACCCATCTCTCCAAAACATATACGAGCAGTCCATTATCAGACAGGCAAACAAAATGGTGTCTGATCCCACCCACATACTCCCCAGGATTCCAGCTCCTACCTTCTGGTAGAAGATTCAGGGTTCCCAAGAGCAGGCTGAACCGCTATAAGCACTCATTCCTACCTATGTCGATTAAGCTTCTTAACATTCACATGAAATGAAATGTAGTCAAATGTAATGAAATGTACTTTTTAAATGTTGGCCATGAGGTATTGTGCAATAGGTCGCCATTGTCAGTATGTGCATCTGTGTATTGTGTTTGTTCAAAGGGTGTATGACTGATGATATGTATGTCTCTTAATGTTTACTATGTTATATGTACATGTGTCCAGAACAGCTTTCCTTACGGGGACAATAAAGTATATTGTATCGTATACAGAGAGAAAAACCATGAGAAATAAAACAAAGGTTAGTAACAGTAAATATACAGATATGATAAATATATATAATGTACGCAAGTTAGCAAGTGTTAGTCCAAGGTAAGTACATGGTTGAAGAGCGGAACACAACTGGAAAGATCCAGTTTTACTTCTACTCTCCAAACACAATCATAAAATAATAGTTTTAATTAATTTCATAGTAATTGAACAGTTACAAAATGAAAGATGTTAACACTGAACACACAATCAAAGCAATAACCCTTCACATGAAAATATGAGCAAAACCAAATCAGGTTATTTGTAGAAATGAGCAGAGAGCAGAACAGTGTGAGCATGTTCCCGTCCCCTGAGCTGCGTGAGCAGCGTTCATGAATATCAAGGTATTCAGCAGCACTTAAAGGCTTTAACACTGCGCTTAATCCCCTCCACAGAAAAACCAATTTAGCAGTCATAAAGGAGCGCCTGTCCCTCTCCCTCGCCTTCTCGCTTCTCTTGCCTCTTCCTCTATCCCAACGATGAGATTAGGCTTATTAAGAGGGCTTATTGTCTGTGGTGTCATGGATACCCAGTGATTACACACTCCGTGGCTGCTCCTCCTCCGTTCACCCTCAAACCTCGCAGGGATTCGTTGCCTCCAAAGTCAAATCAATTATCCCCCCCTCTTCCACATTCACCTCTGATATCGTGCCAGACAGGCCGCACACTTCATTCTCAGCAGTGTGTAGGGGGGGGATATATTGCTGCTTTCCATTCATTCACAGAAATATGGATTCACACTTGAAATATGATGTTGTTTAATAACAATACATATAATGAACAATTATGTAACTGAATATGAGAACTACAAGTATTGTTGTTCCTATTGTTTCTGTTCATTCCCCTTTTTGATCAACTGCATATGAGGGAAAAGGACTTCCTGAATGGGAAGTGATCTCACCTCTGACCTGTTAGCTACCACCAGTTATGAGACAATGATTTGTGTTATTCAGGAACCCCCTGCTGTGTGTGTGCTCACAGCCTGGATGTAAACCCTGGGGGAGCCTGAGGGCCTACATGGAGCCCCTGCAGACCTGGTCTAGAGGGGTGGGAGGGCCAAGAGGGGTGACAGCTTTAAATGTTCCCCTGCGGCCGTGGCACTTGACCCCAGCGGCCCCTTTGAAACCCTTGTTCACGGCTGATCTCATCCACTTTTTCACTAGCGCAAGTATTTCAAGCAGGCTTTATAGACTGCAGCAGTGTGCTGAGCCTGGATACACCTTCAGAGCTCACAAATATTAAGAAAAATACAACATTGGGCTAAAATAGCCACTGGCTTACTGTTTCCAGGAATGTCTTTATACCTCTTTGTTGGGTCACATCAGTTGTGGCAGTGGAGTTAAGGAGTCAGACCTCTAATCCTGCCCAGAGCCCAGACCTGATCCCCAGAAGCATCGTACCGGCAGCAAAAGTGTTGAGAGTCCCATGAGAGCTGGCTGACCTTGAGCTGAGACCAGGGCCACCCCCTAGATTAGAAAAAGCCTCTTGGAAAGAAATGACACAGAGAGAATGAACAGAGGTGAGGAGGACAGAGACACAGGAAGAGAAACAGAATGTATAACTGAGCTTGTGCATGAACGGGTTATCTCTTGTCAATAAACCCTGAACACAAAGGTTTGTATGTGAGGAAAAAGAGGGGGGCTTGGCCTGAGTGGGACACATACTGTGTGTATGTGCTTGGACTGTGAGGAGTGTGTATGTGCTTGTGTGTACGCAGACAGCAGAAAGGTCTGGAACACAGGAGACCCTGGCCCCTGATAGGCACTCATGAAGCCTGTCCAGCAGGTTAGCGGCGACATAATTAAAAAGATAAACCTTATGAGCAGGGCACAGAGATAAGGGCCGTAATGAGAGCGAGGAGGGAGATCACCCAATGAGAGGAGAACAGGGGGGTTGGAAGGCGGTCTCAGGGGAAATAAACCCCGACCTGTCAATCATCTGCCAGAGATAAGTGCAGATATGGAGCCCGGAGCAGATGTAGGGGAGCATGATCTGAGCGTAATGTAGTCAGGGGTCTCCTTAGAGCAGGGTCTTTAGTGAGGTGGATCCAACTACAAGTAGCCTGGCATGGAGAAGCAAACCTGAGGACAGCATGCAGACGTTTCATCGGTTACAAGGGCTGTGTCTCCGGACATGGTACAAATGTTTGTGATTAGGGTGCATCATTAGCGCAAACCACGGTCATCTGGACCATCTGAAGTCATCAATGCTGATATTTAGTTAAGTGCTTAAATAATAATAATGATACACTTTAATGACATAGCACCTTTCATGCAAGATGCAGACAAAGGGCTTTTCCCAACAAGACAGGATACATACAAATAACAATGAGTAAAAAATAAAGAGGGAGGAACATCATTAAAATCAAGTTATTAAAAACAACAGAAAGAGTTAGTTCACAGACCCATTAAACAATGCAACATGCACAGTGATACCACTAACAGTACTCCAAATAAAAAAAATTAAAAGCCAAATTAAAAAGATGGGTCTTTAACTTGTAAGAATTCCAAAGGAGTTTGCTGCTCTAAGATCGAATGGGAGGTTGCTCCACGGTTTGGGGCCAACAAACGTGCTTTCTACAATATAAACACATGAAAACTAATGCTAAACCAATTCCATGTTTTTAATCTCCAGTGACTGAATACCTCACTCCTCTCCACCAGCCAGGGAGCATACTATGATTTCTGTTGTTGCTGAAAACCAGTGCCTAAGTGGCGAGAATGACCTTAAAACAGTAAAGTTGCATGACAAAAGAAAGTAATATGTCTGTGTGTGGCTTACAGTAAGATAAAGCTCCTTCAAGCTGAGAGCAATGTGCAGAGTGCATGGTTGCTATGAGCTACACTACACTGGCAGCCGGGCACATTGTGTGGTGTGGAAACACCGACAGATCTGTGTTGCTCAGGTTTTGCACATTCAGCATAGAAGCAAATGTGATGTGAATTTTACACCAGCTTCCTCTTCCCTCACTTCTCTATTTCCCTGCAATACCTTATGATTATTATGACTAAAATGAACTCCAGTCAGTGCTCTGCTGTAAAGGGTCACTACCGTCTGAGCACACCTGCAGTGATCCGGCGCAGCAGCAGCGGGGGGTGGGGTGTTATGGCCCAGAAAGACTCAGCTCCTTCATGGCCTGCAGCTCAGCCTCACAGCTGCGTGAATAACAGACATGTATTCGTATAGCGAGTAATTCCCACCCTTCAAAACACACATATAACAATGTGTTCCAGCTGCAGACGTACGACTCTCTTCCACTCGGGGGTGTAAATGATCTGGAGCACTCTCTCTCCCTGCCAGCGTACAGGAGGGAGGGGGGCAGACTGACAGTTGGCTTGTCGCTGCGACACTCCGCTGCTCCTGCAGAGCAGTGAATGCAGGCGTCTCCTGTGAGGCCGCCCCCCTGTTCCTCTCCTCTTCTGTCTTTGACACCTCCGATTAGAAGGGAAACCTGCATGGAGAGAATGCATCTCTAACAGAATCAACATGAGAAGGAGCACCTGAGGAGGAGCACCTGGGGAGGAGCACCTGAGGAGGAGCACCTGAGGAGCACCTGAGGAGGAGGACCTGAGAAGGAGCACCTGAGGAGGAGCACCTGAGGAGGAGCACCCAAGGGGGGGGGGGGACCTGAGGAGGAGCACCTGAGGAGCACCTGAGGAGGAGGACCTGAGAAGGAGCACCTGAGGAGGAGCACCTGAGGAGGAGCACCCAAGGGGGGGGGGGGACCTGAGGAGGAGCACCTGAGGAGCACCTGAAAGGGAGAACCTGAGGAGGAGCACCTGAGGGGGAGGACCTGAGGAAGAGGACCTGAGGAGGAGCACCTGAGGAGGAGCAACTGAGGAGGAGGACCTGAGGAGGAGGAGCACCTGAGGAGGAGTTTAGTTCATTAGTTAGTTAGTTTAGTTAATTAGTTAGTTAAGTTCATTAGTTAGTTTAGTTAATTAGTTAGTTAGTTTAGTTCATTAGTTAGTTTAGTTAATTAGTTAAGTTAATTCGTTAGTTTATTAGTTAGTTTAGCTCATTAGTTAGTTAGTTCATTAGTTAGTTAGTTTAGTTCATTAGTTAGTTAGTTTAGTTAATTAGTTAGTTTAGTTAATTAGTTAGTTTAGTTAATTAGTTAGTTAGTTTAGTTCATTAGTTAGTTAGTTTAGTTAATTAGTTAGTTTAGTTCATTAGTTAGTTTAGTTAGTTAAGTTCATTAGTTAGTTTAGTTCATTAGTTAGGTTAGTTTAGTTAATTAGTTAGTTAGTTTGTTTAGTTCATTAGTTAGTTTAGTTAATTAGTTAGTTTAGTTCATTCGTTAGTTTAGTTCATTAGTTAGTTAGTTAATTAGTTAGTTAGTTTAGTTCATTAGTTAGTTTAGTTAATTAGTTAGTTAGTTTAGTTCATTAGTTAGTTAGTTTAGTTAATTAGTTAGTTAGTTTAGTTCATTAGTTAGTTTGTTTAGTTCATTAGTTAGTTTAGTTCATTAGTTAGGTTAGTTTAGTTAATTAGTTAGTTTGTTTAGTTCATTAGTTAGTTTAGTTAATTAGTTAGTTTAGTTCATTAGTTAGTTAAAAAGATTAGTTAGTTCATTAGTTAGTTAGTTTAGTTAATTAGTTAGTTTAGTTAGGTTAGTTTAGTTAATTAGTTAGTTAGTTAGTTTAGTTCATTAGTTAGTTTAGTTAATTAGTTAGTTAGTTTAGGTCATTAGTTAGTTAATTAGTTAGTGTAGTTAATTAGTTAGTTTAGTTCATTAGTTAGTTTAGTTAATTAGTTAGTTTAGTTCATTAGTTAGTTAGTTTCCACCACTGGAAATGTTGATAATTCAAAACATTGTTCTGTTTTCTTCTCTGGCTTTAAAAACAAAGAACTATATGACTTGTGTACATGTATTATTGCCACATTGTTGTGCACTGATGATTTGTTGCCAGCGTTTTCTGACACGCCATGTTAACGAGCTGTTTTACTGAACATGAGGAATGTCCTGCAGCCCCTTTTATATTGCTTTGTCTACTTTATTGTAAATATTGAAAAGGATGAAAAGAGAGTCAGCAAAGCCTCACATATATAACACTGGAACCATGATATGTTTTATATCTTTACCTTTCAAATGTTTGGAGATTTACTGTTAATCAACCTTTTCTTTAATTTAACATACTGTTAGTTATTAATATATATGAAAGAGCATCATGTTTTATAAGATCTTTTATGTTTTGTATGTAGAAATCTTAATTTATAGAGCAACCCTTTTTCTTCAGTCCTGCGGTATGGGTTTGAATCCTAGACGTGGAGCTTTGACTCACTCCGTTAAACTCTCGGTCCCTTGGGAACAAAGTTCTTCCGCACTGTCTGCTAAGAGTTATTTATATCGCACTCTCTGAATTAGAAGCCGTTTTATTCCAAATGCTACATTTACAGCAGAGAGCCTTGTTGAATGAGACCTTTCTGGGAACTTTATTGTCCTGTTTATTGTGGTCTGGCATGCGTTCTGTTCAGGGTTCACATGGGTCACCGTTAAGCCTGGCTTCCTCTGAATTCATGAGTAATGAAATGGTGGGGTAAAAAATGATTCACAACCAAGATTTAGTGTACCATCTTCAGTGCTGAGAGTGAAACAGGGAGAAATAGAAAAACCTTAACCGACTGAACTGATTTATCACAGCATGTACCAATCATACCATAGGACACATTCACCACTCCGGACACTAACAGAAATAAACGTTTACAAATGACTTTATTTAATTATTGAACAACATATTGATAGGCACTAAGTGTGGCCCTTTGACGTAGCTCTATTATTGGAGCAGGAGCCTGAGTCCCTCAGCACCAGGACATTGGTTACATACATGTTATCTGTACACTGGCGCCGCAAATAGAGGATTTCACAGGAGAGCCGGGGGGGATGACAGAGCCAGAGCGCTATGTGGCCTCTCGCCTATAGCTCAAAGCACAATAGCAACTGTGGGATTGATAATTTATCTTCTCTCTCCACCTCCTGGCTCCTCAGAGGCGCTCAGTTGTTCCCAGTGATACCAGAAACTGATGCATTATGGGTCAGGATTGATGCTGCCCCCTCTTCTCTCAGTAAGGAAGACGAGCCAGCCTCCAAGTGTTTGATGTACAGACAGAACTGTTGTAATCATACAGTCAAATGTAATAGTAATTAATGAAACAATAAATGGTGGATGAAAGGAAGCTGCTCCACACAGACACTGAGTTAAACAACAACACGTTGATGTAATCCTCCTACATGCTCAACCATTTTACACCTACAGTAACTGTTGGCGCCCCACACATGGGAACAGGATGTAACTGCAGACCTGTACTTGAACTGGCTCTTGTTCTGCAAGATTTATGGTCTGGAAATGGTTGATTAAAGACTTAAAGATTTGAAGATGAGTTCAAGGTAAGATGACTGAACTTTCTAATGCTCCTTTCTCAGGCAAAATCTCTATCTAGTGATTCATAATCAAAATTGTTGTATTTCCTGTTCCTATGACCTGTTTGCATTGCGATCCAGCAGGGGCGTGATCAGCCCGATCCAACGTGCTAGTCCACACTGTGCCACTAGAAAGTGCTCTACAGCAGCTTATCATTCATCTTACACCCCTCTTTATGCGCTCCATTCCTCCATCTGTCTCTCTTTCCACCATCACACCAGACTCCTTGGACAAACTTCTGCTTTTAATTTTGAATAGGAGCCAGAGAGAATGTGATTCAAAAGGGTGAAGAAGAAGAAGAAGAAGAAGAAGAAGAAGAAGAAGAAGAAGAAGAAGAAGAAGAAGAAGAAGAAGAAGAAGAAGAAGAAGAAGAAGAAGAAGAAGAAGAAGAAGAAGAAGAAGAAGAAGAAGAAGAAGAAGAAGAAAAAAAGTAGAAGAAGAGTGCAGTCTACCTCCAGCACGCCGTCCCCAGAGTCTCTTTCTCTGTGTGGTCGACGAACACACAGGAAGAGAGGTAATGTGTCCGCTGGGAGCCTCTACTCTCAGAACAAGCTTCTTCTTCCCCTTGTATTCACATGATCTGTGTTCAACAGAAGGTTTCTGTCTGTATTCTGAGTTATATTTTAAGCAGGTACAAGTCAGCAGAATAGGGATATTTCACTGAGAGCTATATCTCTATATAGCAAAAGAGCACTGCGCCTTGAATAGCAGTACTACTGAAGCCACTGAGCAGCACCTGAAGGTTCGGCTGCTGCACCACACAAAGTATGGCAGGCATAGTGAAGCATGTATAAGAAGCCATTCTATTATGGATCAGAGATCTTTTTGGTTGCCAATAAACAAGTAAATACAAATAATAATTACATTATAATCAATTCTCATTGAACTGATGTTCCAAACTTTCAGACACATTTCATTATCTGGTTGTCAGATACAGCCAGAAGCCTACAGCCAGAAGCCTACAGCCAGAAGCCTACAGCAAGAAGCCCACAGCCAGAAGCCTACAGCCAGAAGCCTACAGCCAGAAGCCTACAGCAAGAAGCCCACAGCCAGAAGCCCACAGCCAGAAGCCTACAGCCAGAAGCCCACAGCCAGAAGCCTACAGCCAGAAGCCCACAGCCAGAAGCCCACAGCCAGAAGCCTACAGCAAGAAGCCCACAGCCAGAAGCCTACAGCCAGAAGCCTACAGCAAGAAGCCCACAGCCAGAAGCCTACAGCCAGAAGCTTACAGCCAGAAGCCTACAGCCAGAAGCCCACAGCCAGAAGCCCACAGTAAGAAGCCCACAGTTCTCACATATGTGAGTCAGGAGACACAATTATGTTTGCCTATAGCAAGAAGCCCACAGCAAGAAGCCCACAGCAAGAAGCCCACAGCAAGAAGCCCACAGCAAGAAGCCTACAGCAAGAAGCCTACAGCAAGAAGCCCACAGCCAGAAGCCCACAGCCAGAAGCCCACAGCAAGAAGCCCACATCCAGAAGCCTACAGCAAGAAGCCCACAGCCAGAAGCCCACAGCCAGAAGCCCACAGCAAGAAGCCCACATCCAGAAGCGTACAGCCAGAAGCCCACAGCCATAAGCCCACAGCAAGAAGCCCACATCCAGAAGCCTACAGCAAGAAGCCCACAGCAAGAAGCCCACAGCAAGAAGCCCACAGCAAGAAGCCCACATCCAGAAGCCTACAGCAAGAAGCCCACAGCCAGAAGCCCACAGCCAGAAGCCCACATCCAGAAGCCTACAGCCAGAAGCCCACAGCCAGAAGCCCACAGCAAGAAGCCCACATCCAGAAGCCTACAGCAAGAAGCCCACATCCAGAAGCCCACAGCAAGAAGCCCACATCCAGAAGCCTACAGCAAGAAGCCCACAGCAAGAAGCCCACAGCAAGAAGCCCACAGCAAGAAGCCTACAGCCAGAAGCCCACAGCAAGAAGCCCACATCCAGAAGCCTACAGCAAGAAGCCCACAGCCAGAAGCCCACAGCCAGAAGCCCACAGCAAGAAGCCCACATCCAGAAGCCTACAGCCAGAAGCCTACAGCAAGAAGCCCACAGCAAGAAGCCCACAGCAAGAAGCCCACAGCAAGAAGCAAGAAGCCCACCGCAAGAATCCCACAGCAAGAAGCCCACAGCCAGAAGCCTACAGCCAGAAGCCTACAGCCAGAAGCCCACAGCAAGAAGCCCACATCCAGAAGCCTACAGCCAGAAGCCCACAGCAAGAAGCCCACAGCCAGAAGCCTACAGCCAGAAGCCTACAGCCAGAAGCCTACAGCCAGAAGCCTACAGCCAGAAGCCTACAGCCAGAAGCCCACAGCAAGAAGCCCCACATCCAGAAGCCTACAGCAAGAAGCCCACATCCAGAAGCCTACAGCAAGAAGCCCACAGCCAGAAGCCTACAGCCAGAAGCCCACAGCCAGAAGCCTACAGCCAGAAGCCTACAGCCAGAAGCCTACAGCAAGAAGCCCACAGCCAGAAGCCCACAGCAAGAAGCCCACATCCAGAAGCCTACAGCAAGAAGCCCACAGCCAGAAGCCTACAGCAAGAAGCCCACATCCAGAAGCCTACAGCAAGAAGCCCACAGCCAGAAGCCTACAGCCAGAAGCCCACAGCCAGAAGCCTACAGCCAGAAGCCTACAGCCAGAAGCCTACAGCCAGAAGCCCACAGCAAGAAGCCCACATCCAGAAGCCTACAGCAAGAAGCCCACAGCCAGAAGCCTACAGCAAGAAGCCCACATCCAAAAGCCCACAGCAAGAAGCCCACATCCAGAAGCCTACAGCAAGAAGCCCACAGCCAGAAGCCCACAGCCAGAAGCCTACAGCCAGAAGCCCACAGCCAGAAGCCTACAGCCAGAAGCCCACAGCCAGAAGCCTACAGCAAGAAGCCCACAGCCAGAAGCCCACAGCCAGAAGCCTACAGCAAGAAGCCCACAGCAAGAAGCCCACAGCAAGAAGCCCACTGCAAGAAGCAAGAAGCCCACATCCAGAAGCCTACAGCAAGAAGCCCACATCCAGAAGCCCACAGCAAGAAGCCCACATCCAGAAGCCTACAGCAAGAAGCCCACAGCAAGAAGCCCACAGCAAGAAGCCCACAGCAAGAAGCCTACAGCCAGAAGCCCACAGCAAGAAGCCCACATCCAGAAGCCTACAGCAAGAAGCCCACAGCCAGAAGCCCACAGCCAGAAGCCCACAGCAAGAAGCCCACATCCAGAAGCCTACAGCCAGAAGCCTACAGCAAGAAGCCCACAGCAAGAAGCCCACAGCAAGAAGCCCACAGCAAGAAGCAAGAAGCCCACCGCAAGAATCCCACAGCAAGAAGCCCACAGCCAGAAGCCTACAGCCAGAAGCCTACAGCCAGAAGCCCACAGCAAGAAGCCCACATCCAGAAGCCTACAGCCAGAAGCCCACAGCAAGAAGCCCACAGCCAGAAGCCTACAGCCAGAAGCCTACAGCCAGAAGCCTACAGCCAGAAGCCCACAGCAAGAAGCCCACATCCAGAAGCCTACAGCAAGAAGCCCACATCCAGAAGCCTACAGCAAGAAGCCCACAGCCAGAAGCCTACAGCCAGAAGCCCACATCCAGAAGCCTACAGCCAGAAGCCTACAGCAAGAAGCCCACAGCAAGAAGCCCACAGCAAGAAGCAAGAAGCCCACCGCAAGAATCCCACAGCAAGAAGCACACAGCCAGAAGCCTACAGCCAGAAGCCTACAGCCAGAAGCCCACAGCAAGAAGCCCACATCCAGAAGCCTACAGCCAGAAGCCCACAGCAAGAAGCCCACAGCCAGAAGCCTACAGCCAGAAGCCTACAGCCAGAAGCCTACAGCCAGAAGCCCACAGCAAGAAGCCCACATCCAGAAGCCTACAGCAAGAAGCCCACATCCAGAAGCCTACAGCCAGAAGCCCACAGCCAGAAGCCTACAGCCAGAAGCCTACAGCCAGAAGCCCACAGCAAGAAGCCCACATCCAGAAGCCTACAGCAAGAAGCCCACAGCCAGAAGCCTACAGCCAGAAGCCCACAGCCAGAAGCCTACAGCCAGAAGCCTACAGCCAGAAGCCCACAGCAAGAAGCCCACATCCAGAAGCCTACAGCAAGAAGCCCACAGCACGAAGCTCACAGCACGAAGCTCACAGCAAGAAGTCCACAGCAAGAAGCCCACAGCACGAAGCCCACAGCAAGAAGCCCACAGCAAGAAGCCCACAGCAAGAAGCCCACAGCCAGAAGCCCACAGCAAGAAGCCCACAGCAAGAAGCCCACAGCAAGAAGCCCACAGCAAGAAGTACACAGCAAGAAGCCCACAGCACGAAGCTCACAGCAAGAAGCCCACAGCACGAAGCCCACAGCAAGAAGCCCACAGCAAGAAGCCCACAGCACGAAGCTCACAGCAAGAAGCCCACAGCACGAAGCCCACCGCAAGAATCCCACAGCAAGAAGCCCACAGCAAGAAGCCCACAGCAAGAAGCCCACAGCCAGAAGCCCACAGCAAGAAGCCCACAGCAAGAAGCCCACAGCAAGAAGCCCACAGCAAGAAGTACACAGCAAGAAGCCCACAGCACGAAGCTCACAGCAAGAAGCCCACAGCACGAAGCCCACAGCAAGAAGCCCACAGCAAGAAGCCCACAGCACGAAGCTCACAGCAAGAAGCCCACAGCAAGAAGCCCACAGCAAGAAGCCCACAGCAAGAAGCCCACAGCAAGAAGCCCACAGCAAGAAGCCCACAGCAAGAAGCCCACAGCAAGAAGCTCACAGCAAGAAGCCCACAGCAAGAAGCTCACAGCAAGAAGCCCACAGCCAGAAGCCTACAGCAAGAAGCCCACAGCAAGAAGCCCACAGCAAGAAGCCCACAGCAAGAAGCTCACAGCAAGAAGCCCACAGCCAGAAGCCTACAGCAAGAAGCCCACAGCAAGAAGCTCACAGCAAGAAGCCCACAGCAAGAAGCTCACAGCAAGAAGCCCACAGCCAGAAGCCTACAGCAAGAAGCCCACAGCAAGAAGCCCACAGCCAGAAGCCCACAGCAAGAAGTCCACAGCAAGAAGCCCACAGCACGAAGCCCACAGCAAGAAGCCCACAGCAAGAAGCTCACAGCAAGAAGCCCACAGCAAGAAGCCCACAGCAAGAAGTCCACAGCAAGAAGCCCACAGCAAGAAGCCTACAGCAAGAAGCCCACAGCAAGAAGCTCACAGCAAGAAGCCCACAGCCAGAAGCCCACAGCAAGAAGCCCACAGCAAGAAGCCCACAGCAAGAAGCTCACAGCAAGAAGCCCACAGCCAGAAGCCCACAGCCAGAAGCTCACAGCAAGAAGCCCACAGCCAGAAGCCCACAGCCAGAAGCCCACAGCCAGAAGCTCACAGCAAGAAGCCCACAGCCAGAAGCCCACAGCAAGAAGCCCACAGCAAGAAGCTCACAGCAAGAAGCCCACAGCCAGAAGCCTACAGCAAGAAGCCCACAGCAAGAAGCCCACAGCAAGAAGCCCACAGCAAGAAGCCCACAGCAAGAAGCTCACAGCAAGAAGCCCACAGCCAGAAGCCCACAGCAAGAAGCCCACAGCAAGAAGCTCACAGCAAGAAGCCCACAGCCAGAAGCCCACAGCAAGAAGCCCACAGCCAGAAGCCTACAGCAAGAAGCCCACAGCAAGAAGCCCACAGCAAGAAGCCCACAGCCAGAAGCCCACAGCCAGAAGCCCACAGCAAGAAGCCCACAGCAAGAAGCCCACAGCAAGAAGCCCACAGCCAGAAGCCCACAGCAAGAAGTCCACAGCAAGAAGCCCACAGCAAGAAGCCTACAGCACGAAGCTCACAGCAAGAAGCCCACAGCAAGAAGCCCACAGCCAGAAGCCTACAGCAAGAAGCCCACAGCAAGAAGCCCACAGCAAGAAGCCCACAGCAAGAAGCCCACAGCCAGAAGCCTACAGCAAGAAGCCCACAGCAAGAAGCCTACAGCACGAAGCCCACAGCAAGAAGCCCACAGCAAGAAGCCCACAGCAAGAAGCCCACAGCAAGAAGTCCACAGCAAGAAGCCCACAGCAAGAAGCCTACAGCACGAAGCTCACAGCAAGAAGCCCACAGCAAGAAGTCCACAGCAAGAAGCCCACAGCAAGAAGCCCATAGCAAGAAGCCCACAGCAAGATGCTCACAGCAAGAAGCCCACAGCCAGAAGCCCACAGCAAGAAGTCCCACAGCAAGAAGCCCACAGCCAGAAGCCCACAGCAAGAAGCCCACAGCCAGAAGCCCACAGCAAGAAGCCCACAGCCAGAAGCCCACAGCAAGAAGCCCACAGCACGAAGCTCACAGCAAGAAGCCCACAGCAAGAAGCCCACAGCACGAAGCTCACAGCAAGAAGCCCACAGCAAGAAGCCCACAGCAAGAAGCCCACAGCAAGAAGCCCACAGCAAGAAGCCCACAGCAAGAAGCCCACAGCAAGAAGCCCACAGCAAGAAGCCCACAGCAAGAAGCCCACAGCACGAAGCTCACAGCAAGAAGCCTACAGCAAGAAGCCCACAGCCAGAAGCCCACAGCAAGAAGCCCACAGCAAGAAGCCCACAGCCAGAAGCCCACAGCAAGAAGCCCACAGCAAGAAGCCCACAGCAAGAAGCCTACAGCACGAAGCTCACAGCAAGAAGCTCACAGCAAGAAGCCCACAGCAAGAAGCCCACAGCAAGAAGCCTACAGCAAGAAGCCCACAGCAAGAAGCTCACAGCAAGAAGCCCACAGCAAGAAGCCCACAGCAAGAAGCCCACAGCAAGAAGCCCACAGCAAGAAGCCCACAGCAAGAAGCCCACAGCAAGAAGCCCACAGCAAGAAGCCCACAGCAAGAGCCCACAGCACGAAGCTCACAGCAAGAAGCCCACAGCAAGAAGCCACAGCAAGAAGCCCACAGCAAGAAGCCCACAGCAAGAAGCCCACAGCAAGAAGCCCACAGCAAGAAGCTCACAGCAAGAAGCCCACAGCCAGAAGCCTACAGCAAGAAGCCCACAGCAAGAAGCCCACAGCAAGAAGCTCACAGCAAGAAGCCCACAGCAAGAAGCCCACAGCCAGAAGCCTACAGCAAGAAGCTCACAGCAAGAAGCCCACAGCCAGAAGCCCACAGCAAGAAGCCCACAGCAAGAAGCCCACAGCAAGAAGCCCACAGCAAGAAGCCCACAGCAAGAAGCTCACAGCAAGAAGCCCACAGCCAGAAGCCCACAGCAAGAAGCTCACAGCAAGAAGCCCACAGCAAGAAGCCCACAGCAAGAAGCCCACAGCAAGAAGCTCACAGCAAGAAGCCCACAGCAAGAAGCTCACAGCAAGAAGCCCACAGCAAGAAGCTCACAGCACGAAGCCCACAGCAAGAAGCCCACAGCAAGAAGCTCACAGCAAGAAGCCTACAGCAAGAAGCCTACAGCAAGAAGCCTACAGCAAGAAGCCCACAGCCAGAAGCCCACAGCAAGAAGCTCACAGCAAGAAGCCCACAGCACGAAGCCCACAGCAAGAAGCCCACAGCAAGAAGCTCACAGCAAGAAGCCTACAGCAAGAAGCCCACAGCAAGAAGCCCACAGCACGAAGCCCACAGCAAGAAGCTCACAGCAAGAAGCCCACAGCAAGAAGCCCACAGCAAGAAGCCCACAGCAAGAAGCCTACAGCAAGAAGCTCACAGCAAGAAGCCCACAGCACGAAGCCCACAGCAAGAAGCTCACAGCAAGAAGCCCACAGCAAGAAGCTCACAGCAAGAAGCCCACAGCACGAAGCCCACAGCAAGAAGCCTACAGCAAGAAGCCCACAGCAAGAAGACTACAGCAAGAAGCCCACAGCAAGAAGCCCACAGCAAGAAGCCTACAGCAAGAAGCCCACAGCAAGAAGCCTACAGCAAGAAGACTACAGCAAGAAGCCTACAGCAAGAAGCCCACAGCAAGAAGCCCACAGCACGAAGCTCACAGCAAGAAGCCCACAGCAAGAAGCCCACAGCAAGAAGCCCACAGCAAGAAGTCCACAGCAAGAAGCCTACAGCAAGAAGCCTACAGCAAGAAGCCCACAGCAAGAAGCCTACAGCAAGAAGACTACAGCAAGAAGCCTACAGCAAGAAGCCCACAGCAAGAAGCCCACAGCAAGAAGCCTACAGCAAGAAGCCCACAGCAAGAAGCCTACAGCAAGAAGACTACAGCAAGAAGCCTACAGCAAGAAGCCCACAGCAAGAAGCCCACAGCAAGAAGCCCACAGCACGAAGCTCACAGCAAGAAGCCCACAGCAAGAAGCCTACAGCCAGAAGCCTACAGCAAGAAGCCCACAGCAAGAAGCCTACAGCAAGAAGCCCACAGCAAGAAGCCTACAGCAAGAAGACTACAGCAAGAAGCCCACAGCAAGAAGCCCACAGCAAGAAGCCTACAGCAAGAAGCCTACAGCAAGAAGACTACAGCAAGAAGCCCACAGCAAGAAGCCCACAGCAAGAAGCCCACAGCACGAAGCTCACAGCAAGAAGCCCACAGCAAGAAGCCCACAGCAAGAAGCCTACAGCAAGAAGCCCACAGCAAGAAGCCTACAGCAAGAAGACTACAGCAAGAAGCCCACAGCAAGAAGCCCACAGCAAGAAGCCTACAGCAAGAAGCCCACAGCAAGAAGCCTACAGCAAGAAGACTACAGCAAGAAGCCTACAGCAAGAAGCCCACAGCAAGAAGCCCACAGCAAGAAGCCCACAGCAAGAAGCCCACAGCACGAAGCTCACAGCAAGAAGCCCACAGCAAGAAGCCCACAGCAAGAAGCCCACAGCAAGAAGCTCACAGCAAGAAGCTCACAGCCAGAAGCCTACAGCAAGAAGCCCACAGCAAGAAGCCCACAGCACGAAGCTCACAGCAAGAAGCCCACAGCAAGAAGCCCACAGCAAGAAGCCCACAGCAAGAAGCCCACAGCACGAAGCTCACAGCAAGAAGCCCACAGCAAGAAGCCCACAGCAAGAAGCTCACAGCAAGAAGCCCACAGCCAGAAGCCTACAGCAAGAAGCCCACAGCAAGAAGCCCACAGCAAGAAGCTCACAGCAAGAAGCCCACAGCAAGAAGCCCACAGCAAGAAGCTCACAGCAAGAAGCCCACAGCAAGAAGCCCACAGCAAGAAGCTCACAGCAAGAAGCCCACAGCAAGAAGCCTACAGCAAGAAGCCCACAGCAAGAAGCTCACAGCAAGAAGCCCACAGCAAGAAGCCCACAGCAAGAAGCTCACAGCAAGAAGCTCACAGCAAGAAGCTCACAGCAAGAAGCCCACAGCCAGAAGCCTACAGCAAGAAGCCCACAGCAAGAAGCTCACAGCAAGAAGCCCACAGCAAGAAGCCCACAGCAAGAAGCTCACAGCAAGAAGCTCACAGCAAGAAGCCCACAGCCAGAAGCCTACAGCAAGAAGCCCACAGCAAGAAGCCCACAGCAAGAAGCTCACAGCAAGAAGCTCACAGCAAGAAGCCCACAGCAAGAAGCTCACAGCAAGAAGCCTACAGCAAGAAGCCCACAGCAAGAAGCTCACAGCAAGAAGCCCACAGCAAGAAGCCCACAGCAAGAAGCTCACAGCAAGAAGCCCACAGCCAGAAGCCCACAGCCAGAAGCTCACAGCAAGAAGCCCACAGCAAGAAGCCCACAGCAAGAAGCTCACGCAAGAAGCCTCACAGCCACGAAGCTCACAGCAAGAAGCCCACAGCCAGAAGCCTCACAGCAAGAAGCCCACAGCCAGAAGCTCCCAGCAAGAAGCCCACAGCAAGAAGCCCACAGCAAGAAGCCTACAGCAAGAAGCTCACAGCCAGAAGCTCACAGCAAGAAGCCCACAGCCAGAAGCCCACAGCAAGAAGCCCACAGCAAGAAGCTCACAGCAAGAAGCCCACAGCAAGAAGCCCACAGCAAGAAGCCCACAGCAAGAAGCTCACAGCAAGAAGCCCACAGCAAGAAGCCCACAGCAAGAAGCCCACAGCAAGAAGCCCACAGCAAGAAGCCCACAGCAAGAAGCCCACAGCAAGAAGCCCACAGCAAGAAGCCTACAGCAAGAAGCCTACAGCAAGAAGCCCACAGCAAGAAGCCCACAGCAAGAAGCCCACAGCAAGAAGCCTACAGCAAGAAGCCTACAGCAAGAAGCCCACAGCAAGAAGCCCACAGCAAGAAGCCTACAGCACGAAGCCCACAGCAAGAAGCTCACAGCAAGAAGCCCACAGCAAGAAGCTCACAGCACGAAGCCCACAGCAAGAAGCTCACAGCAAGAAGCCCACAGCAAGAAGCCCACAGCAAGAAGCCCACAGCAAGAAGCCCACAGCAAGAAGCTCACAGCAAGAAGCCCACAGCAAGAAGCCCACAGCAAGAAGCCCACAGCAAGAAGCCCACAGCACGAAGCCCACAGCAAGAAGCCCACAGCAAGAAGCCCACAGCAAGAAGACTACAGCAAGAAGCCTACAGCAAGAAGCCCACAGCAAGAAGCCCACAGCAAGAAGCCCACAGCAAGAAGCCTACAGCAAGAAGCCTACAGCAAGAAGCCCACAGCAAGAAGCCCACAGCAAGAAGCCTACAGCACGAAGCCCACAGCAAGAAGCTCACAGCAAGAAGCCCACAGCAAGAAGCTCACAGCACGAAGCCCACAGCAAGAAGCTCACAGCAAGAAGCCCACAGCAAGAAAGCCCACAGCAAGAAGCCCACAGCAAGAAGCTCACAGCAAGAAGCCCACAGCAAGAAGCCCACAGCAAGAAGCAAGAAGCCCACAGCACGAAGCCCACAGCAAGAAGCCCACAGCAAGAAGCAAGAAGCCCACAGCACGAAGCCCACAGCAAGAAGCCCACAGCAAGAAGCCCACAGCAAGAAGCAAGAAGCCCACAGCACGAAGCCCACAGCAAGAAGCCCACAGCAAGAAGCCCACAGCAAGAAGCAAGAAGCCCACAGCAAGAAGCAAGAAGCTCACAGCAAGAAGCTCACAGCAAGAAGCGAGATAAAACATTTAGGTCAAATTGGGAGTCCCAAAGCATTACAGTCTGGTTGGGACAGATACAGACATATTCTGTAACCATGACATCTACACTCTACAAAGATAGCGTCAATTAACAATGAAAAACATACATCGAGATAGGAATTTAGCTTTGGTTCACGTCTTTACTTGTACTTTTGGTGCAATACAATACATATATAACAATGGATAAATATTAGAAAAACGTTTTTATTGTAAAAAGTCTCAGATGCCAAAATGAACACATGCTGACAGTTTATATAAAATCCTAAATATGTTTTATTTTCAAAAGCGCAAAATATAATTATAGAAAAAATATTAATTTCATAATTATTTAATAAGTCAACTGAGCCATAAAACATCCCTAGAGTTTTAGACAGTCCAGATAACAGTTCCTGCACCCAAATTGATATGTGCATGCTGCAATGGCCCTATGTCTTCTCTAGAGTAATACATGTTAATGGGACATCAAGGGGACATTATGGAGTCATGGTACAGCGGCTCTTCATTTAGAGCCGCACACGAGAGGAACTAAAGGCCAACTGTGTCAGGATGCCCTGCCTGCTGACCTGTAATGACCAATCCATTCTGATTAATTGGATCCTTTAACGAGCATCCAGTGACAATTATATGTGAGCTCCAGGGGGAAAGGTGCTGGATGTTAGGGGGGTCCCCGTGGAGTTCTGCTTCACTGGTCCCAGATCCTTCCAGGGGCCCCCTGAGAGCTCGGGGCCCCCTCTTTGAGAGGAGCAGCAGGCTGGGCTGAGTTTAGCACAAAAGATGGCTGGACCTGCTCTCTGGGGGGGGGGGGGGGGGGGGGGGGGGTTGTGTGTGTGTGTGTGTGTGTGTGTGTGTGTGTGTGTGTGTGTGTGTGTGTGTGTGTAAACAAATAAACTGTTGCCTCATATGGAAATGAAAAATGTTATTCAGCCACATCATATAATGTATAATTATTAAACTATGTCAAATGTCTTGACAATAGAAATAAATGATGTAATATTAAGCAGTGTTGTGGAATATTCTTATAATGTTGAGCAAACAATGGAAATAATAAGCCCACTCATTTCAAAACATTATAAATGATTGTTATATTAAAAAAAACAATATTAAGCTCTGGTTAATGATAATTTGAAATAAAGGTTTTAACTCTCTGCACTAAGCATTTCAGTTTTCTAATAAGAAGCACATTAAATTAAGCTTAAGGATACGTAAAATAACATGCTTACAAGCTAACACAAGATATCCTACGGTGCAAGTATTAAATGTAAATTGCTAAAAATAAAACAGTGCTTGTTATATGGAACACTTAAAAACTGATTTGAGAATCAGTTTTCAAACATTATTTGACAAAGACACATATAGAGTATATAATAGTGTCTCCTGACTCACATATGTGAGAGCAGTGAATGGGAGGATAGACTTCTGGCTTTATCGGACCGTGCAGGTTAAGTAGAGGCTCCACGTGAGAGGAGAGAGGGTTGATGGATTCAATTACTCTCCCTTGTCCATTCAACAAAGAACATAATTAGCACTCATGGTGATAGCAGCAGCCATGATCTCTCTCTATAGTGAGCGAGCGAGCATAGCGAGCGAGAGACAGGATGGAGAGAGAGAAGAGCGAAGCGCCTGCTAGCTGCGAGCGTGCGCGCTCTCCTCTCTCTCTCTCTTCGCTCCTCTCTCTCTCTCTCTCTCTCTCTCTCTCTCTCTCTCTCACTCTCTCACTCTCTCACACACACACACACCAACACCCCACATACACACCACACACACACACACACCACACACACACACAACCCACAAGAGTCATGCCACATTTAACTAATTACAATACATATAGACAGACATCACAAACACACAACATTGTGAATGCCTGTACTGCTGTTCACCAAACAGCCGGCGGAATGAAGAAAAAGCATAATTTCAACAGTCAGCTGACAATATTGGGCAAAATTAGCATTCATCAATTCAATTTCCAAACATTTCCTGTGTTTTCAATGCAAGATCTTTCCTAAATGAACCTCTGTGATTAGAATCAGCAAGTGATCCCAGTCAGGGCCTTTCATCCAGCTGTGCTTCTGTCTGGGTCGTGATAGAAAACTCTTTTCACTAACTGGCATAATAGTCCACCTGAATCCCGTTAATTACTGTGATGGTAAGATATGGATAGGGCACTATACGGATGGTAATTGAAGAAATGTGTGAAACCACCCCCGCCATTATTAATCCACATAATTTCCTCTTTCATTTCAAATTAATTGGTATAAAACGCTTGTTACATTAGCCTCGTAATGAAAGGCAATAATCTACGAAAAATGTATAAGAGCAAGACCTTCTCTGCAGCTTGAAATTAATTAAATTATTTTTTGCCATACTTCATTGAAATGCACTCATTTGGGGCCAGCCAGTATCAGCCCTTCGTCATTCAAGGGGCACTGATGAGAGAAAAAAAGGTGAACTGTTGAGAAGAACCCAACTGTCAGCAAATTTGGTTCCAAATTAATTATTTCAGCCCGATAACCCTTTTCATCTCTTTTGACTCACTTTATAGAAAGAGCCAATTAATTATGTCAAACATGCTCTCTCCTTTTTGCTCCCCAGTGTGGGCAGGCAGGCTGATGGGGATGTTTACTGTAAGAGGATGGGATGATGGTGGTGGTGTGTGTGTGTGTGTGTGTGTGTGTGTGTGTGTGTGTGTGTGTGTGTGTGTGTGTGGGGGGGGGGGGGGGGTGTTACGGAACAGCCTGCCCCTAATCTTGACACACCTGTCAGGCACACAGCTCGTTATCTAGGCACTGAGGGCCCTGGCTGCTCTGTCAGGAGCCGGGCTCTAACAACACACACACACACACACACACACATACACACACACATACACACACACACACACACACACACACACACACACACACACACACACACACACACACACACACACACACACACACACACACACAGTCCACTGTTGCAATTCACTCAATTAGCCCAGTCTTAGAATTAATGAGCTGGGAAGAAAGTTGACGGTCAATGGATGTTGTTTCTCATAATAATTTACATTGCCGTTTTTTTCATCGACCACCATGAAACCGTGTTTTCATCATTGCGGTTGTGTTCTCAGTAGGCGCATTAAAACATTTTATGTAAATCAGTTAATACTAGAGAGTTGGTAAAGGCAACATGCAGGAACGTCCTCCACAAAAAACTGCTGTAACAAGAACCTTATTACACCCCATAATGGTTGCCGTAAATAATGACCGGAGCAGAGGAAAGAGTCAGGTGTTGTAAAATAAAGACCTACAATTTCCACGTTGGATGGTGGAGACTGCTGTTTATGTGAAACCAAATGTCAACATTGACTAATCTTGTCTTAACTAACGTCACTAACCTAACTTACGTCACATTCTTAACATATATTACGTAATGTACCTAATAACGTTAGAAAAATACTTATTTTTACCTGAACCATGATATTTTGCTTAATGGTAACACATAGTTTTGTTTAAACGTGTGTTTAAATGGAAGAAGCCCCTCTCTGAGAGTCACTGGGAAGATGGGAGGTGATTGGTGGTCCAGCTATAAACGCACAGAGGGCCCAGCAATAGTCATTCAATGAGAGAGTAATGTCAACTGACAGTAAATTGACCAATCATATCTTCCCTCTCAATGGGTGGGCTTTATTATCACAAACTTTATGACAAGTTCCGCCCACTGTCAAGTTAGGGGGAAAAGTAGCTAGTTAGCATTAGTTCATGGTGGCTAACGTCAGTGATAGTGAGGACATCGTTGCGAAATTATTAAACAAGTAATTTAAAAGGACAGGTGGATGGACTTTTTGTTAAGTAATCTGATCATCAAGGGTAGGCCAAAGTTATTTTCAATTTTCATTTCATTTCAAACCTTTATTTATCCAGATTGTCCCTTGAGATCATAGATCTCTTTTTAAGCGAGACCTGCAAATGCAATGTAGGCCGCTGTGCCAACATAATTCATTCTGCCTATAACTGTATCCCCAAATTAATCGTATATTTTGGAATTAGCCGCTGTGCTGGTTTTAACAACATTGCCTGTTTGTGGTGTGTTCCAAAATGAAGGATCATTGTCCTTTGTAACTTGGCTGTGGGCGTCTTGCCATGATGGGTGTTCATAAACGCTGAAGTACACGCGTACAAGTAGTACTTGTGTGATGATATGATTATTTGTATTTGTAATTTATAAATAAATTGTTTTGCTTTATAAATAAGTCATGTTTTTGTTGTAACACTTTCTCTCTCCGTTGCATTGATAAGGCTCCACTGGCGTCTTAAGGCTGGCATTTTTTGTTTTGTTTTGACGAGGGAAGGGGGGTTAGAGGGCCTAGGAATAAAAGTCACGGTTTGTTCATTAGGAACTGAGCACGAGAGTGCTAGAACCCAGCGGTGTCCCAACCTATTGTTTTAGCACAGATTACTGTGCTTTCAAGGATCAGTGCTCAGTTTTTACCAGTGTGCTTTCTAGCGCCCCCTACTGACGAGTTTTGAAAGGCCATAACTCTCTCCAAGTAAGTCAGGTGGACTTGAAACTTGGAACACATATTCGGGGGAATAAGCTCTATACAAACATTTACTGGTTCCCCTAAGCTCTTCCTACTACTGCTACCTGGATTGTTTGCTAATTAGTATAATGGGAAAAACAGTTAAATCAATCAATTTGGTTCACAGCACCGGCGGAGGGTCATACACATTACCATTAGAAATTAGCAAGGTCAGTCAAATCTTAGTGCCCACGTCACAACCCATGACCTTTAAGATAATGTACAAAAGAAATCGTACATTAATGCTAAAATAGCTCGGTATAACCCCCTATTTTGTGGTAGTCGCATATAGTTTATGCCAGGCATGTACAAAATCCGGCCTGGCCCGCGTCAGATTTAATATGGCCCTCAGTTTCAATCTTATAATGTATTATTTATGGCCGGCTAGCTCTGTCAAACAGAATAAATCTTTCAAATGTAATGCATCCTTTCACCACATGGCGGCAAATACGTCTTACCTTTGCTTTTTTTCTGATCAAAGGTTGTGTTTAATGGCATTAAAACGCTCCTGAAGGCTAATACAATGTTTCTGTGTCACTTTGAAATGATTACTGATAATCCATCATAACATTTATGTCAATAAAGCTAGTTTTCATATAGAGTGTAACAGAGCTTTCGGTTTGGGCAAACTGCGTGCGCATCACTCTCACTCCTCATTTGTTCTGGGCATGTCATTTTCGAGCCTGAGATCTGAAAAACAGGCTTGGGGTTTAACAGGTTAAGATTTTTATTGTCAGAGTTGAGTAAGTCGGTACTGCAAAAAGGTGTATACAACGTAAGTAACCAAGGTTGATAATCATATATTTTTTAAAACAAACCAAAATAAACTTATCTTCAAAATAAATAAAACAGCCAATTTTACCAACGGCAGAAAGTCAGTCAGTGTGTGAGTCCAGTCCGTTTGAAAATCCAGTCCGGGTTTGCAGGGTGATTGGGAGATGACCAGCTTCCTTCCAGATTTGCCGGCAGTGATCAGGAAGTAGTGGAGCGTCAGAAGGATCGGTAGAGGATGGTTTGTGGCGGATCAGTTAAACGGCAATATGGACTGTTGTAAGACCTCACTGGTGGTTTCTATATGAGCGTGTTGCTCCGATCATCTTGCTTGCTACTCACTCCCCCTCTCTCCGCTCTTTCTGAATATCAGGGAAAAATTTAAAGGAGGTGCCAACCAAAAGCTAATAACCGACTGGGTGGGCGTTACCGTGAGTGACTACTGAAGATTATTATCATCTGATATTTGGGAAGAGTGTTACATTTGAAAAGGCAGAAAGTCTTGTTGCAATTTCCAGATATTGAGCGAGGCCCCTGGAGTTTCTCTGGTAATTATCAATAGTAGCAGTTAAGTGAATACTGTTCAAACAATACCTGTGTTTGTGTTTTGTATTGATTTCTCTGTTTTATCCTTTCATAAATGTGAGGACTGAAACTGCATGAACATTCTAGGGTGCTTGGAGTAAACAGGTTTTATTACTCTGGGGGAGGGGAGCAGAGAGGGAAGTCGGAAGAATGTGTGTATGTGAAAGCAACAGAATGAGACAGCGAACACCAGATGTGGTTGTTTTGCTTCAAACCAAGGGACTGTTTCCGGATCATCTCTGCTGGCACGCGCTGATTCGCTAAGAGAAGCCATCTTTTTTGCATCTCCCAATGAGAAACTGACCACAGCTCCTCCCGTTTTATTTTCTGCATGTAAGCCTATTCTGGCTTTTAGTTATTTCTCTTTTACTGCTGCCGACAAGATGAAAGGTTCTCCCGGCAGTTAGGACCAGAGCAGGGAGTGGGGCCCGAGTCCACTCCTTTGAAAGTGTAATGTATTCTTACCGTTTATCATTAAAACAGATTATTGTTTAACCCTCATCCTGGCTGTTTTGAGTTTTCCCTCCTGTTATGATTGTATCCAGCTCGCCAAACGACATGCAGAGGCAAGGTGGGTTCTAAAAACCTCCCTAACCCAACACTACCGGTATTTGACATTTCCGGTTGTTGCAGTGTAAGAGGATCAGTGTTGGGTGTAACGCGTTACAAAAGTAACGGAGTTACAGTAATATATTTATTTTTGCTGTAACGAAGTAATGTAACGCATTACTAATGAAATTTGGGTAATATATTACATATATATAACACATTTTAACCCGAAATGAAATGGTGTTTTGTTTTTTAAGAATGTACTAACATAGCGAGACATTCCGACACCAGACAAATTGTGCGGGTAGATTAGTAAACCTGGTGTTTACCCTTCAGGCTTCGCTTCGGGATCTTCAGAGCAGTTGAATGTTATGCACCCTCTATTCAAAAAAGAGAACGGAGCGAAAAATACAAACAACAAATTGTGTCAGGTGCGCGTGACCTGCTCCGCTGCGCGTGCATCATTTCCAAAGTGCTTCCACAGCAGTGACACACATCTGTGGATAATCATTTATACGAAAATGGTTAAAGCAACCATCACTAAACGCCAGCAACACTGCATCTACTGCAGACAGTAGCAACAGGTCAGATGGGGACATCACGTTACCCTCCGTTGTGGACACTAGCTTACTCCCGCCTGACTCCCTGCCCTCGCCCCCGGAGCAGCAGTCTTCGTCGCCCGAAACTACGCCGCCCCTCTGCGCCCTGCAGGTGCCAGGATACCACGGCAAAACAGAGCCTGCCCAGGTATATCTAAACAAGTACCCGCCTGTACAGTGGGGTTAGGCGGTCATTTTGCAGCTCGTGGTATACAAATAGACAATGGGATATTCATGTGAAAATAGTGCCATATTCTGCCATGCCTGTAGAAATGTTGGGTCAAAAATAATGCATACAATAGCACAGATGCCTTCACCACGAATGGCTACAAAAAGATCTCATATCCCAAGCTTATCAACAAGCTGATGTTGCAGCTGAAATGTTCTCCAGGTCACAAAGTCAACCTCACATGATGATGTGATCCAGTTTTCAAGCACAGTAAATATTCTCTTCCCAGAGTATATGATGGGACCAAAGTGATGATTTAGTACATGGTTTTAATAATGCTTTTGCTTTTCAATGTTTGCCATTTCAAACCATGAGCTAGTTTAAATCATATTTACCTTGATTTACAATATGTTCTCATTTGTTTTATCAGTACAGCTTTGAAGCTTTTGTGCTTTTCTTTGCCATAGTCCACTTTGGACTATATGAAATATTTCAGGATTGCACTTTTAACTCACTTGAAATGTTCTCACTTGCTTGGTTTCAAAACATAACAAATGCCATCATCTGTTCATTGGGGACCATCAATGCTATTTTTCATTGCTGTTGCCGGCCACTATTGCTCATGTAAACCTGCTACTGCTGCGCCCCCTGTAATCTCAGAGGCACCCCGAGTCATTTTGTTCTGGAACCGGGCCTGTGCACGGCCATACTAAACAAAATACAGAGCCCATTCCGTGTCCTGTTATTGTTTACTTCCTCTCTGCCTTCTTCTGGTGATTTATCTGACGTCCAGCGCTCCGTCTTTTAACCTCTTTCCCTTTCTCTTTCTTGATCCTCCTTAGCAACCTTCATTATAGTCTGTACTGTATTAACAACGTGTCACATGTTAAGAATTTACAATCACAATCGAGTATTCAACTAAGCCGTGTAATAAAAGTTGTTAGTAGCCTTAAGGGCCTACACAGTGGTTATGCTATACCACATTGCTCTTCACTGGATGTATAATGAGCTGCACTAAACTACATTTTAGCATTTCAAATACCTAGCCATTCTTTTGCGGTTATTTTGGTGAAAGTAACTCAAAAGTAACTAACAAGTAATGTAACTCATTACATTTCAGAGACAGTAATATTGTAATGTAACTTATTACTTTCAAAAGAGAGTAATATGTAATATATTACATTTTGGAAGTAACTTGCCCAACACTGAAGAGGACCAATCATCCCGCTCTCTCCATGTGGCATCTCCATAGCTCGTAGCTTGCTCTTAGCTTTTACCTGACTTGTTGTTTCATATTGAGGCTCACAACTCAACAACACAGCCTATACACATGTGACCATTCAAGATATGACGTCACTTTTTTCCCCCTGCTCCTCAGAGTTAGTGGCAGATGTGTGAAAGGCAGCTAAGTGCTGGCTCTCAGCTCGGTGCTGAGTGACTGACATGTGCCGTGATACCAAAATGAGAGCGTGACAACATGGCTGTGTCCATAGGCCTTAGGAAGGGCATGCCTGAGCATGTGGCTGAGGCTGTGACACCTGGAGCCAGATGCAGCCTGAAGAATTCACAAATCGCTGAGTCATCTGTTAGACGAGAGAGGGAGCCTGTAGCATCGCTGCCGGCAAGACTCCTGAAGAGCTGGTTACAAAAGTGTATAATTCTTGCCTTGGGAAAAAAGGTGGGAATTCACACCCTCTCACCCTTGAGGCCCTTCTGCATAGTTGCTACAGCTGACTGCACTTTGTCAGTCATGGGGAACCACAATACCCCAATCTCGGGAAACAGAGGTGTGTCCCTTTCTTGGTCATATCCTGTATATTCATTTGAAAACAAACATATTTCTGTCAGATTTCCTAGTTGTGTGTCTATTATTTTAATATTTATTGTTTTGACTTAAATCTCTCTAAAACCACCATTTCTTTATCAGACGCATCTTTTTTTCGGGAAGCGGTTTAACTGCAACCTTATAATCACCTTTAAAAAAAATCATAATACAGGTTTGCACTGCTCCAAAATACAGTAAAAACTTTAACTGGAGATCCAGCTTTCCCTTGATTTTATAGCCAAGCAAAACTCATTTTCTTAAAACTACATTTTTATTAAATAAATTAATATTATTTATTGTAATTATTGACCTTAGCTATATCTTAATAAAACCCACAACAAAAGTATTTGGTAATTGTACTCATCTTTACAATGATGAGTACAATCATTATAATTTCCGGCATTATAATGTCCGTCTTTTCACTGAATTGTCGTCTTGAAAAGGGTACTCACAACAATTCCGCAACAACTTAATCTTCACCTAGGTTCACTCTAATAGAGTCATTTAAATGTTCATCAGTCAGTCTTGTTCTGTATTTAGATTTCATGACATTCATGCCAGAAAAAGCTGCTTCACAAAGGTATGCAGAACAGAACCAAATAAAGCAGTATGTTCAGTGCTGCTTGGTGATGTTCGTATAGTTTTCTGGGTCTACAAGGCTCCAGAAATGTTGTGAGTTTTGCTGAGACTTAAGCTGAACATGATTTTGGAGATTTATAACCTGCATCTCCACAGGATTGACACTGAACAGTTCAGCCATCTTTTTCATCTTCTTCTTCGTCTTGACGTGAAATTATAAACCATAATAAATCAATTGTATAGGTCTAGCCTCCCTATATCCAGGGTTGCCAACTCTCACGCATCTGGCGTGTGACACACGCTTTCACTCTCAATCTCACGCTCTCACGCTGCCCAAACTATTTTCACGCCAAAAACAAGAATACCGAAGACTAGAAACGGTTTTGAAAACTTTTGTCAGGTAATGATCGTCTTCTCGATAGAACATCTTTGATAATGTCTTCTGGCCAATCAGAATCAAGATAACGGCGTGGTGTTGTTGCAGGAAGTCCCGACGGAGAATACTTTTGCTGTAGTACATCTCTATACGTCGATACAACATTACGTGTTGATAGAAATCAACACGTAATGAAATAAGACCCCACGGTTTGATGATTGATAGGTGTGTGGGCTGTCTTTCATCTAAACCTCACGCGTGGCGTTTCACTGTTAAGGGGAGCGTGTATGTAATTACAATCAAATCAGGTTTTATTTATAAAGCACATTTAAAAGCGATTTTTGGTCGAGCCAAAGTGCTGTACATGCATTAAAAACACTTATAATCACAATAAAAGACAATCATTTACAAACAGATATAAAACAAACACAGGGAATAGTCAGGAGTCGTGCTCCGCTCTGACTAGAAGGCCTGAGAGAAGAAGTGCGTTTTGAGAAAGGATTTAAAAACCCCTAGGGTCTGGGCCGACCTGACGTGGAGGGGCAGAGTGTTCCAGAGCCTGGGGCCAGCTGCTGCGAAGGCTCGGTGCCCTCGGGTTTTGAGCCTGGTCTTGGGCACTACCAGCAGCAGATGGTCAGCAGACCTTAAAGCTCTGGCTGGGGTGTAGCGCTGGAGGAGTTCAGCTATATAGGCCGGAGCCAGCCCATTTAGTGCTTTAAAAACAAATAAAAGGATATACTATGCAAATACTGACTTCACCCCACCACTGTATGGGTTAGCCCTACCATAGATTACCCAACAAAAATACTCTCTGGCAACTGCCGACACGTATTGCGCAAGCGCAGATCTAAGATCCAGTAGAAATGATAAAAAAGTAAAAGTCTGCTGCTTAAAATAGAGTGTGTTAATTAATATGTTTGGCAGTTTGGAGTAAGTCTGTAGATTTGTTTGTGTGTGTTTCATGTATAGGCCTCTCACGATAATTAATTTTGTTGGATACATTTTCCAGGAAATTATTGCGATAACCGATAATATTGTCGGCACCGTTGTATGACCATTTTAGACCCCTGACATAATGATAATATATAATAATAATTTAAGTACATCCTTTCGAACTGCTAGTCACATCCTCATGTAAATGTAAATGTATTGAGTTCATTTTAATTTATCGTACGATAAGTCAATTAATTGCTTATTGCGACAGGCACACAATAAAACAGTGGAAACAAACATGTGACTTTCATTAGTGAATGAAACTTTGTGCCCTTTATAGTCTGTGTCCAATTTTGTGTATTTGTATATATTGTATATATATCCTATATATATGCTAAGGTCCCGCTGCTGACACGATAGCAGTCATTTAGTGTGCATAATGTGTAATTAAACCCATGATATCAAAATCTCACTCCAGCCAGGTACCCAAAGTTGGCAACCCTGCTATATCTGTGTGAAATTGTTCCATCCTCAAAAACAAAAAACGAATACTTCTGCAGTCTAGCTTCAGGTTCTAGCAATGGTCTTCTGCTAAGAAAAAGGGACACTGAATGTCCTGAATGTGGCATCACACACATGACTTGAGTCTGAACACAGCAGACAACAGGAGTATTTACAACAGCATTATAAAAACAAAAATAGTGCACGTGGGTGCACACTTACATTCTCTGTTTTACTGTTACATTAATCCCATGAATGTATGAGACTAAGTTAGCTTCATCATATCTCAATCAGTGATTAAGTGAATAATAAAGTTTCTATCGGGTCACTATCAGCTCACTCATTATTTTCAGGAGGGGCGGGTTTGGAGGAACAGAGAGGAGACGGTGATCGCGGAAGATTTCCTCCTGCCTTCACAAACTTTACACAAGTATTTATCAACTGAAAATAGCAAGAGGACATTCATACTCTGCAATCCAAGACTTGATTAAATCCACCAAAAACCTGACATGACGATAACGAGTGTTTTTCAAAAAACACAAATCCGACCCTCCCTGTGTGTCTCTGAGCTCAGCGACACGGACTGATTCAGAGCGGGGCATTCTGCTGTTGGTTCTGGACTGGTGTTGCTGCAGAAAGCAGACTGGTCTGTGTGTGGTGTCGCTGTGCCGCTGTCACGTCTGTTCCTTGATCACTGCGTCACGGACCAATTTGATATTCGTGTGACAGAAACAATTATAAAATAAAAAAACGTTATTGTCCAGCCGTGGCCGAAAAATGAAGAAGCAACCTTACTACGCTATAATCGATAATCGAGCGGCGAGCTACTGAAAAGCTGCCGGTAGCTCGCGATCAACGTGTTGGAGAGCCCTGATCTAGATCCTCTGTCTCGAGACAGTTAACTATAGCGGGCCTTCTAGAGCAGTGGTTCTCAACTGGTCAGGCCTCGGGGCCCACTTTTTCCTTTGTCAGTAAATCGCGACCCGAAATTTTGAACCACTCAAATCTATTCAACAAAAAATCGTGCTGTAATATATACGCTTTTCAGCATACAATATTAATTCAAGTGAAGTACAGTGCATATATCCCTCATATCCCTTCACAGAACTAAAGTATGCTTTTAAAAAGGTTTAATGAGTTGATGGAATCAAAGCTGAACTGTATAACATAAAAAGGCACACATGCTGAAAACCCAACCCCAGCAGGGGGGGTCTGGGGGGATTCTCCCCCAGGAGATTTTTAGAAATACTAACATATAAACTACGCATTCTGGTACACTCTAAGAAGAAATAAATACATATATTACTACCCGACATATTAATAATATTTTAAGCCATTGTTTGTTTTTCACTTTGTTCTGACAGCTGAACTTGCTGCTCCACACAGAGAGAAGAGTAAAGAGGAGATAGTCTGTGTGAAATACTTTAAATTGTGGGTAAGGGTAGATTGCTCCCATTGTTCTGTGACCTGTCAATCATCCTATTTCATTATGTGTTCATTTTGATCTGAAGTTGTACCCATGGATGTATAAAGAATAGTTCTACCACTAAGTTATTCTCCGTGGGGACTTCCGGCAACAATCTTGATTCTGATTGGCCAGAAGACTCGAAAAAACTTCAGCAAAGATGTTTTATTGAGAAGATGATCACTACGTGACAGAAGTTTTCAAGACCGTTTATGGTCTCCGGTACTTCCAGTCCAACGCCTGCACAGCGTTAGAAAATCGGGCATTCAAAATAAAAATTTGACTTTTTATTTGTTTTCTATTTTTTTTTTTTCTCTCACACATCTGCGACCCACTCGAAAAGGGTCCGCGACCCACTTTTGGGTCGCGACCCACCAGTTGAGAACCACTGTTCTAGAGTACCCTGGAACCGAGGGGAACTCTGAAAGAATACGTCCATTGGCTACAAATCAATATATGATTGGTTGATCAAACTGTCAGTCCAAACGTACGCTCTCATTCAGTGCAACGGCCAGGGCATTCGATCAAGGATGTAGAATACCTTGGTTGAAGGATATTCTACCCAGAGACCCAGAACAAGATCTGATTGGTTGCTTTCTTTTCTAACACAAAACCACTGAAATGCGTAGTGCATGGTCCGAGAAGGACAAACAAATCAACGTAACACTTTAATATTACAGATCAACAACACAGACACGATTATCATTTATTCATTTTATATACATTTTAGTTATATAATTAAATCAATTTTTTGTTTGTTTTATTCTCGGAATACATTGAAGGCCCAGACGGTTTGCCACTGCTTCTGAGTAGTGGATCCTGAGTCATGACTCCTGGATCCTGAGTACTGAGTATGTGAGGGTCCAATCGAAGGGGCTGGATACAAGGGTTAGGCTGATAGTTGATTTGTAAACAAAGGTTACGGTTTTGTCCTCTGTGCTGGCAGGATGCTACCAAACCTAGAACCCTCAAGGGATACCTTATCTTAAAAACCGTGCTTCTAGATGAACCTCCTATACATATTTGAAAGATGTACTAAAAACTGCTCCTGCAGCATGCAATGCGTTTACATTTGGGGACATGTGTGAGTGTGTGTAATGTTTGTGAATGTGAGCGTGTGTGAGCCTGTGTGCATGTGAGATAGCTTTTCGGCTCAGTAAAAGTAATTCTCCTTGATTCGTTCCCAGTCACACATCCAAATGAGTTTGGATGAGAAACACAGCAGGGGGTCTGATGGCCTCCTGAAATTCAAGGCACTATTTCTCTGCATGATTCCATGCAGAGAAATAGTGCCATGAATTTGTTGAATGTGCAATGAACTTATGCATTGTAGATGTGAAGTTGATATTGAAAAAACCCCTGAAAATTGGAGTCAAAAGAAACGGGAAGGTCCTGCGGTGATTTAAAAATGTGTCATGCTGCAGTGTCTTCAGTTTGGTGTCTCATCAGATCTGAATAAGTCTACATCTTTATAAGATTTATAAGGTTTACAATATTTCCAAAGCAACTTCTATGACAATAGCTTTAGCTTAAACTTGACGGTTACACCATTGTGTTTCTGGGACAGATCTGCGTATTGTGTTCAGAAGAGAAGCAAGACATACTCCATTAACATTAACAAATGCAAAATTAAAGCTGCATACATAAATGTTCATGTTAACAATGGATCCCATGGAAAATTGCAATCCTAATTGTAGTAACCGTGTTCAGGTATAGTATGAGATTGATCACACTATTACAATGTAACAATCTGTATCTGTCTTAAAAAGTGCTTATGGCAGCAGTTTTCAAGCAAATATTTCAAAGCTTGAATACATGAAATGCCTGGGGACTTCTCATCAATTATACTCTTAAATGCATTTCATATTTTTGTAATGTTGCTGTGTTTTTCATATGTTATTTATTATATCTTAAATTAAAATACTGTTTGACCATTTAGTAATAAGGATTGGAATCTTTAGTATTGTGGTCTTTGGTTTGTGTAAGGTGTTTTTTATACTTTTTATTTTATTTTATTTGAGGCAACTTTGACAACAACCATGACGAAAACAAAAGTAGGGCATCTGCCCTCTACTAGACTCTAAGGGTACTACTCTTGATCAATGATACGCAAGCGTTCACACACTGAATTTGCATAAACGTAGGCGGCCAATCAGGGCGAGCCTACCTGAATGCGCGCGCAGGCTGCACAGTATATATATATATATATATATATTATTCACTACTTCACTTTTTTATAACTATTTTTCTTTTTGTATTTACTTTTTAATATTTACTTGCACTATATATATATATTTTTTTTTTCTGTTTTTCTGTATTATTGTGTTGCACTGTTGGAGAAGCCTGTGACCTAAGATTTTCATCAACATAACTACTCTGTAGCTATGTTCGTATGACAAATCAAGAACCTTGAACCTTGAATAAGGCAGCTACACCTCCTGACTGTCATCCTTTTCTCTTCAGCGAGCAGGACAACACCTGAGAAAAGCATCCAAAAAAAATAGTGTCGCCACTGCAGGAAACCCGGGCCTGTCCCTCATGACGCCGATCCCCATCAGCTCTGTTTCGAGTGCCTGGGACCAGACCACGCCGATGACGAGCTTGAGGTGGTGGACGTGGGAGACCAGGATATGGCCGAGGCGACGCTACCAACGTTCGCCATCGCAGCATTGCGGGTTATGGCTTCGTTTGCTGAGGAAGAAAAAGATGACTTATCGGTGTCTGGCACTTCCGGGTTCGGAATCCGGGGAAGTCCGCTGCACATGTCTGCCCGCCAGGACTTCCCCCTGGTGATGGCCATGGCGGCAGAACGTGTCGAACTACCACTTCCCCCACCACTAATGCCGAAGCCGGTAAGCCGGTTACGGCCCGGCGCAATCGGCTTTCGTCTCGCCCCTGTTGCCAGATATCTGGCAGTGTGTAGAGGCGTTGTGGCAACAGTCACTGAAAGCGAGAGCTCCGGTGGCAGGAATGGTAGGTATTCCGAGGGTGCGGGGCAGCGCGGAGACCTCATATCCCGGCGTGCCCCCCCTCGATGAGAGCCTGGCAACACATCTGCTCCCACAGGCAGCAGACTGCGTGGAGAACATATGCCCCGCTGCCGCGTGACGGGGCGGATGCAAATAACACGGTTGTGTTGGGCGTCTCGCTGATTGCTCCTCCGCAAGATGCCCCCACCTCACCGGATCAGAGCGATTATTTGGCCAAATTAATATCCTGGTTCACAGTGTGGCCGCCGCTGCTTGCCGTGTGATGTCCCTAGCGACAGTGTGATCACGCCACGTGGCACTTTCCAAAAAAAAGACCGTGATGATCTCCTGGGAACCCCTGTGTCTACGGAAGGGCTCTTTGGATCGATTTCCTCGGTCACGTGGATGAGGGGAAGTCGCAGTTTAACCGTATGCTGCTTCTTGCTCATCCTCAAAGGGGAGAATGTAGCGCCATTGTGAAACACTGCTGTAACTCCAGTATAGGAGGCAGTGGGTGGGCGCCCTCACGTGAGTGTAATAAACCACAGGAAGTGCCGTCCAGGCACTGTGCGCGTTCAGTGACACTATAGCCGGCGTGTTGCTGTCAGAAAATACACCTCACCTGGTATAGTGGCTCTGATTAAATGCATTTCACCGTTAATGTGAAACACAGAGTTAATACGAAGGCGTGCGGCCACGCGAGAGTGGCCGCGGTGCGTTCAAGGACCTCCGCGGAGGCTCGGCCCTTTTCATGTCAGAGCTGCGGCTCCAGAGCTGCTTGCATGTCGCCTAACACAGTTTTATGGGGAATGGAAGCTCAGCTGTGTACTGACAGAATGGGTGGACAGGACACTGGGACTGGATTACTCACTCCAGTTCTGCAGCATCCCTCCTCCATTCAGGGGTGTAAGAGAGGTACATCTATCATCCCAGGAGGAGATAGGTTTTTGTTGCAAAAACAAGCTGTCTGTCGTGCACTCTCAGAAAGAGAAAGCACCCCCACGAGAGTTGGCCATGGTGCATTCAAGGACCTCCACAGGGGCTCTGAGCTTTCCATGTTGGTTCCCCATGGGCCAATCTTCCTTTTTTGGAAGGTTTGGCGGGGAGAGGGCCACCAGAGAGTACCACAGCTTCTTAGCTGCGGCTCCACAGCTACTTGCATGACCTCTAAAATAAAACACAGTTTTATGGGGAATGGAAGCTCAGCTGTTTACTGACAGAATGGGTGGACAGGACGCTAGGACTGGGTTACTCACTCCAGGTATGCAGCGTCCCTCCTCCATTCAGGTAAGAGAGGCAAATCATGCAGACCTTGGGTCTCATGGCAGCGGCTCACCACATGCGTCACCTACAGAGGTGGTTTGCCAGAATCGTTTAGATCCAAAGAGGCACAAACAACGTCTGATAGATAGATAGATCTTTAATTTGTCATTGTACAGGTACAACGAAATTACAATGAACTCAAGGACAATATGAAAACAACAAGACAACATAAAAACAACAAGACACTATAAAAACAAGAAATGAGACTTAAAAAAATGACCATCCCCGCTTCAGTGGAGCGCAACCTCCGATGCTGAGGGTAAGAAACATTTGCTGAAGGGGAGGGACCTGCCTAGAGACAAAAGCTATAGGTGGTTAGCTGGCCTCTGACAGAGACCCGGCACATCAACCTTCTCAAGCTACAGGCAGTAGTACTGGTCATACAGCACTTCAAACCCTTACTACAGGGAAAACATTTGCTGGTGAGGAACAACAACCGCACCACTGTGGCTTACATCAACAGGCAGGACGGAGTCAGCTCCGCCGTCTTGTTGAGCGCAGCGGAGAACCTGTAGTTGTGGGCCTCAGAGAATGTTTTTATTTCTAAAGGCCCCCCACATTCCGGGACTGGAGAACAGGGCGGCTGGCCTCATGTCAAGAGACGGGCCCCTGCCAGACGAATGATGGTTCTTCCGGGCTCGGCAGGACAATCCACCCTTGGGGGTAGACACGTTTGCACATGAGCCATGGCCAAGATAGCTGCTCTACGCATTTCCACCGCTGCGTCTCATTACCCACTCCTGGAGGGGGTGAGACGAGAACAGTTGTCGGTCATTCTGGTAGCCCCAGGTTGCCACTCGGCGCCGTGGTACACAGAAGTGACACAGATGATGCAATAGGGGCGTTACCCACTCTGGGCCAACCTCTCCAGGCTTGGCTCCTGAGAGGGACAGACTGAGAAGGGGTGGACTGTCTGACAATGTTATACAGACTATCCAGGCAGCAAGAGCGGGATCCACCACAGCCTGTTACAGGACGAAGTAGTTGGGATTCCTACAGTTACTGGAACTGGTGCAGCCGGGCGATTGGTTCACAACGATCGACCTGAAGGACGCTTACTTTCATGTCGAAATTGCTAGAAAGCCAAAAAACAGGAAGTATTTGCGTTTTACCTTCCAGGGGATAGCCTACGAGTACAACAGACTACAGTTCGGCTACTCACTGTCCTCATGCACGTTCAGCAAGTGTGGCCACAGCTCTTCAGCCGCTTCGCGGCAATGGCATGAGGGTTTTATTTGATCTCAAACGACCTCATAGTCATGGCCAGGTCCAGGGAATGGGCAGATGTTCCACACAGCCCAATTGATCTTACACCTAACCAAGTTGGGGGTTTGCGGTCAATTGGAAGAAGAGCAGTCCCATACCTCACCAGCAGGTGGGGTATCTGAGGATTTTACTCAATGCAGCCCCCATCAAGAGCGAGGTGTACGCCTCATCGAGAAGGAGGGCAGGCTACGTGCCACTGTCAGAGAACAGACAGACGTCCCTGCTTCAGGCAGTTTGCAGTCTGAACGTTGGTACGAGGAAAGGAGTCTACAGCCTCTGTCCGGTACATTGGGCTCTATTCTATCCTGTCTATAGCTACTGGTGGACAAGGGGCTTGCTCATGCCACAGTCAAGGTGTATACAGCAGCCATCTCGTCCTGCCATGGGGGATTTGGTGGCAGACCAGTCTTTAACCAACCGCTTATGAAGCGTTTTTTGCAGGGGGTCAGGAGACAGCGCCCAGTGGTGGAGATCTGCCATTGGTGCTCGAGGCTTTGGTTACAGAACCGTTTGAGCCCCTGGAGCTCTCCTCCCTGAAGGCGCCATCATTGAAAACAGCTTTGCTGCTTGCTCTGACTTCTGCCAAGAGAGTATGCGAGCTGACCTCTCTATCGGTGCACCCGAGTTGCATTTTGATTCGTGGTAACCGTAGCGGGGCGACACTCAGACCGAACTAGGGCTGCACGATATTGAAAAAAACTGACATTACGTTTTTTTGTTCCCCTGCGGACTTTGGCACAGAACTCAAGATAAAAGTACCCTTATTACTTATCGTAGCTGCACATACAAGATATCCGATTAAAGCTGAGGTTCCACAGATTATATAGGTATATAGTATCATCACTGAGTCATCCGAACTCGCGACAGGGGAAGCAAACACAGACATCACAACACGTACCTTTACGGAGCTTCTAGGGGAGATCGTCTCACCGTAGCTGTCAATCTGATCAAAAGACGTGTTCAATGGCATTAAAACGAGAAAAAACGCGGCTGAATCGGTTAATCCATAGGTTTTTAACGTCTCTGTATAAAAAAATGATTTCATTTATAATCCGTAATTCCATTTTTATGTAAAAATCGCAGAGCAAAAGTTAGCTGCTAATGGTAGCCACCAGAGTGGCTGCTGCTTCCGGTCTTGGCTATACGGCAGTGAGAGTGACACGTAGCCAGAACCGGAAGCGGCATACACTCTGGTGGCTACCATTAGCAGCTAACTTTTGTGCACCGATTTTTACATACAAATGTAATTATGGATTATAAACAATTGCTTCAAAGCCACAGATACATTATTAACCTATGGATCAACCGATTCAGCCGCGTTTTTTCTTGTTTTAATGCCATTGAACACGTCTTTTGATCAGATTGACAGCTACGGTGAGACGATCTCCCGTAAAAGCTCCGTAAAGGTACGTGTTGTGATGTCTGTGTTTGTTTCCCCTGTCGCGAGATCGGATCGCTCAGATACTATACTTAAATAATCTGTGGAGTCTCAGCATTAATCGGATATATTGTATGTGCAGTTTCGATAAGTAATAAGGGTATCTTTATTTTGAATTCTGTGCTAAAGTGCATTAGCATTTTTTTAAAAAAATGAATAAAACCGCACGTCCCTGCGGTGTGAATATCGAGCATGCGCATATCGCGGTTATCGCCATGACACGGTATATCGTTCAACCCTAGACCGAATCCCTCCTTTGTTCTCAAGAGCCTAAGCAGTTTGTTCAGGTCGAGGGTTATACAGTTAGACGGCTTTAGTCTTCCACCCCATACAGGGGACAGGGAGGCGAAATTGCACCTCCTCTGCCCAGTTTGTGCGTTGGCATGTTATGTAGGGTGCACAGCTTCTATTAGACGCACTGAGCAGCTGTTTGTGTGTTTAGTGGATGGTGTGGCCGGTAAAGCTCTGTCCAAGAAACGCCTGACAGGATGCATTTCACATGCCTATATTCAGACCGATTAAGCTATACCCAGCCGCGCATTCAGGTAGGCTCGTCCTGATTGGCCGGCTACGTTTATGCAAATTCAGTGCGTGAACGCTCGTGTATGTGCAACTCGATTTTGACAGGATAACAACTGGTGACTTCTAGAATTGTGTGAGTAGCATTCTGTTTTTAGACTTCTCTGTTTCAGTGTGTGTACTCTGTATAAATGCTCTGTAGTTGATCTGATTGAAATTGTGATTTTAAATCTCAAAACCGCTATAGTTTCAGACAGAAACCTTAAACCTGAACTAACTAACTGCTAGCTAACTTAGGGTTTAATGTGATTGTAAAACCATTGTGCCACTGAAAAGACAATAACAACTCAGGAGGGAGCCAGTCTAGATTTCCTTTTGAGGGCCACCAGCTGCAGAGAGTTAAATAATTAAAGGTGCGTGGCCCCACAGCTGTAAGAACTCAGCAATCAGGTGTCCATTTTAGGTAGCACTTTCCTGGAGCCCTGTGGGCCATCTAAGCTAATTTACAGATGGCCCTGAGCCCAATAGAGATTGCCCTGAAAATTGCGCGCGGACGAAATGACGCACAAAGGGTTTGGGGGCCTCCCCCTAGAAAATTTAGATTTTTGCAGGTCTTAGATGCTGTCTGGTTCTCTAGACTGCATTATAAGATGAACCACCTCAATATTATATTGTACAATTTCAATTTTATTCTTCATTTCACTTGTTTGTTTGTTCTTGTTTGTGTTTGCTCGCTTGCATGCCCTGCATAGCTATAAGAAATACTTAAGTTGTTGGTCAAGACACTTTCCATCTGATGAAGGCAAATGCCTTCCCAGATGTAAAAAAGTAGAAAACATTACATTCAGTTATAACTGCCAAAACAAACATTATTTACACTATTATGGCCCCTGTTAAAAATGTTTGTAATGTTATCTACTGTAAGTTGGTCGAACGAATGCCTCCTCATCCGGAAGCTGACCGAGCAGACCCGAGCAGCAGTCGAGAAGAGCTAAGCGCATCCGCGAAGCACACAAAATGGTGACGTCAGAGTTCCCGTTAGCCAGCAAATCTAAATCTCTTCGGTTAAAATGTCCGGTCAAAATAATTTCCCTTTAGCGTAATACCGCTTCAGTTGCGCCACTTATGTGACAGACAAGAAGAGTATGTGACAGACAGGAAGAGTCAATTCTAATGTCTAACACTTAATGTGGAGAAAGAGATGTTCTGTATGGGTTGATTGTGCGTTGAGCTGTTGGTAATGCCTCAGGGTTCCGGTGGGCATGTACACAAATGCATAATGCTGCGCTATACTTTGTGGCCTCTCCCAGTTTCATAGCAACACCTATATTTTAGGTGTCTTTTAATAAGCAGGTAGTCATATCATTAGCTATAACTAGCTGGATCTGATTGATATGGACATAAACGCGAGTGAAGTCTAATCTGACGGGAGAGAGAGATCAGCTGCTGCTGACGAGTGGACACGCACCTCTGCATGATCACATGCAGCGGTGAGTGGACAAAACACACACTTCAGGTTAGAATATCACACGTAGCTATTTTAATTACCTCTCAAACTACCTAAACTAGTTATAGATATGTTTAGTTTTACTGTCGGGTCACTCATTACTGGATCCGCGAGCTGCATGATACTGGCATAATAGATTTCCCGATCGGGCAACCAGCAGGTGAGGCTTCATTGCCCGAGCTAAATACTAGATGGCCCCGGGCCCTGGACAAAGGAGTCCTGCGGGAGTCACGAGGGAGGCAAATCCTACTTTGATTGAGCCAAGTATCGCTGGTGTTTTATTTTGTTTTTTAGCCCCTCATGCTATAATCATGTGTATTTTCTCCATTCCTGTTTATGTGTCTTCTCGCAATTCTCACTGGCCCCGTGCATCTCCTAATCGATATAACCGGCCTGCTCTTGTCTATCCCACATGCTCCACTGAGATCCAGCATGTAGTTACAGGCGGCCTGTGGAACTGCCAGTCAGCTGTTCCTAAGGCTGACTTAATCTCTGGCTACGCCACCCTGCAGTCTCTGGATTTCCTTGCTCTCACCGAGACCTGGATTACTCCATCCAACACATCCACCCCAGCAGCTCTCTCCACAGCATATTCCTTCTCCGATACACCCAGACCCACTGGCAGAGGAGGTGGCACTGGTCTCCTGCTCTCTCCCAAATGGAACTTTTCCCTCTTCAAGCAACCTAACTTCACTCCTTCCACCTTTGAATTCCATGCCGTCACAGTAACCCATCCTGTACGATTGCGCCTTGGGGGACTTTGTTAGGCTCCTCGTAAAGAGACACAAAACTTGAACCCGTTATGCAAGAACACTGGGACGGAGACTTAGGTGAAGTGTCCAAAAGACTGAATTTAATAGGTCCACAAAAACCAGGCAGGGGACAAAGCAAACTCTGAACAGAGTGGGGAGAACATGGAGCAGGACTGAGACGGAGGTTGGACTGGACGTGGCAGGCAGGACGGAATGGAATGTGGAGTTTCACTGTGAGTATACGAAGAACTGGCGACGTCTGATGATCGAACCAGAGTTTTAAGCAGCAGCAGGTGAGTGGTGGTAATCAGTGATGATGAGCGGAGGTGATTTGGCGGAAAACGGAAAGTTGGTCAACCACGCCCAGCCAGGAAGACAGACAAACAGATCGACAAACAAACAGAAAAAAGGAGAAGGAGATACCGCAATTCCTCACAGTACCCCCCCCCCCCCTCAATGGGAGCCACCTTGCGACCACCTGGAGACCACCTGGAGACCACCTGGCGACCACCAGGCTTGTTTGGATGAGCCCTGTGAAAGGCCCTCACCATGATTGGGTCCAGGACACGGGAACGAGGAACCCAGCATCGCTCCTCGAGGCCATAACCCTCCCAGTCCACCAGATACTGGAAACCCCTGCCCCGATGTCTGACGTCCAAAAGACGGTGCACCGTATAAGCAGGGTGATTGTCGATAATACGGGCGGGAGGAGGGGGTAAGGCCGGAGGGCTCAATTCACTGGTGTGAACCGGCTTAATCTGAGACCCGTGGAAAGTGGGGTGAATTCTCAGAGCTCTGGGAAGCTTCAACCGGACTGCGGAAGGGTTAATGATCCTTAGGATGGGAAAAGGACCAATGAAGCGTGGGGAAAGCTTCTTGGACTCAGAGATGAGAGGAATGTTACGGGAGGACAACCAGACTGACTGGCCTGGGATGTATGGAGGAGCTGCCTTTCTGTGACGGTTGTCTGATCGCTGGTTCCGTGCAGAAGTCTGGAGAAGGGCAGATCGTGTATCTCTCCAGATCTTCTGACAGCGACGCACATGCTGCTGGACTGAGGGAACTGCTAAGTCTCGCTCCTCTTCGGAGAACAGGGGCGGCTGGTACCCTAATGAAGCCTCAAAGGGGGAGAGACCAGTAGCGGAGCAGGTGAGTGCGTTGTGGGAGTACTCAACCCAGGAGAGATGAGAGCTCCAAGTAGAGGGGTTTCGGTCGGTGATGGTCCTCCGGGTCCTGATTTGTTCGTTCTGTTTCGCCGTTTGATTGGGGGTGATATCCAGAAGTCAGGCTGACTGAGGCTCCCAGGGATTGACAAAACTCCTTCCAAACTTGAGAGGTGAACTGGGGACCACGGTCTGAGACAATGTCGGAAGGGATACCATGTAACCGGAAAACATGTTCTGTGAGGAGTTGGGAGGTCTCCAGGGCTGACGGGAGTTTTGGAAGAGCAACGAAGTGAGCCGACTTGGAAAATTGGTCTACTACAGTGAGGATTGTGGTGTTGCCCTGGGAGGGGGGCAGGCCGGTAACAAAATCCAGTGCGATGTGTGACCAGGGACGACTAGGGATAGGTAGGGGCTGGAGCAACCCTGCAGGAGACTGGTGGGAGGACTTATTCCTAGCACACGTGGGACAGGCAGAAACGTACTCCAGAGTGTCCCTGTTGATCGTTGGCCACCAGAAATGTCTCTTCAGGAAGGAAAGAGTGCGGTTTACTCCGGGATGGATTGAGAACCGGGAATTGTGGACCCACTGTAGAACCTTGGAGCGGGCAGCATCAGGAACAAACCGACGGTTCGGAGGACCATTGCCTGGGTCTGGTTGCTCTCTCAATGCCTCCAGGATGGTGTTATTACTCTCCCAAGAGAGGGCGCCTACTACACAACTCTTGGGAAGGATTGAAGCATCTGGAGGCTCGGGAGAGTCAGGAGAGTATAGCCTAGACAGAGCATCGGGCTTTACATTCCTGGAGCCAGGGCGGAAGGTGAGGCAAAAGTCGAAGCGACAGAAGAACAGAGCCCACCTGGCCTGTCGGGAGTTCAGTCGCTTCGCCGACTGGATGTAGGAGAGATTCTTGTGGTCCGTCCAGACCAGGAAAGGCTGCTTGCTGCCTTCGATCCAGTGTCTACACTCCTCTAGTGCCAACTTAACAGCCAGAAGCTCCCTGTTACCAACATCATAATTGCGCTCCGCAGGAGAGAGGCGATGTGAAAAAAAGCACAGGGATGGAGGATGTTATCAGGACCAGCCGTCTGAGACAAAACTGCACCTACTCCAGTGTCAGACGCGTCCACCTCCACAACAAACTGCTTCTCTGTGTCCGGCTGAATAAGGATGGGAGCTGAGGTGAACAAGGACTTGAGTTTGATGAAAGCTCTGTTAGCCTCTGGAGTCCAACAGAACGTGATGTTGACGGAGGTGAGTCTGGAGAGAGGTGCAGCTACCTTACTGAAGTTCCGGATGAAGCGACGGTAAAAGTTGGCAAATCCCAGAAACCTCTGGAGCTCCCTCCTTGTAGTTTCGACTGGCCACTCCACCACTGCCTTGATCTTTCCAGGGTCAGCCTCCACTTTGCCCTGGCTGATGATATAGACCAGGAAGCTGATCCGGTTCTGGTGGAACTCACACTTCTCCGCCTTAACATAGAGCTTGTTCTCCAGCAGTCTCTGTAGGACCCTGCGGACATGGTTCTCGTGTTCCTCCTGATTCTTGGAGAAAATCAGGATGTCGTCTATATAGACAAAGACAAAGCGGTTAAGGAAGTCACGCATGACATCATTGACCATAGCCTGGAAAACTGCTGGGGCGTTAGTGAGACCAAAAGGCATGACCAGATATTCAAAATGGCCCAATGGAGTGTTAAACGCTGTCTTCCATTCATCCCCTTGGCGGATGCGGATCAGATGATAGGCGTTTCGAAGGTCAAGCTTGGTGAACAGGGTTGCCTCTTGGAGAGGTTCAAAAGCTGAGGTGAGAAGGGGTAATGGGTACTTTTTCTTGACCGTGATATTGTTTAACCCCCGAAAGTCTATGCAAGGTGGTAGCGACTTATCCTTCTTGCCTACAAAGAAGAACCCGGCACCCACAGGAGAAGAGGAGGGACGAATAATACCAGCAGCCACAGAGTCCGTGATATAAAGCTCCATAGCCTCCCTCTCAGGACGGGACAGATTGTAGAGGCGGCTGGAGGGTAGAGGAGCTCCAGGGAGCAGATCAATTGGGCAGTCGTAGGGTCCGTGGGGAGGAAGAGAGACAGCCCTCTCTTTGCTGAAGACCCAACGCAGGTCGTGGTAAGTATCAGGAACACCAGTCAAATCTACAGATGCATCAGAGCAGACAACAGGATTTGGGGAAACAGAAGTTGAAGGCATGGCCTGCACCTATCCGGCGCTGACGCTCCTCCGGAGAAAGTCTAGCACGACCCAGTTGCATGGGCTCCTCCTGAGAAGAGGTGCGCACGCTGGACGACGGGGGGAAAGAGGAAGGTCTAGACACCGAGTGAACAGAGTAGGAGGAAAAACTGGGCTTACTGAGTGAGGCTGGTGAATCCCTCCGTGTCCGCTCAGCTCGGCGCTCCCGCAGACGACCGTCCAAACAAGACACTAAGGAAATCAGCTCTGAGAGATCCACTGGAATGTCTCGTGCTGCCAATTCGTCCCGAAGCTGGTCCCTTAATCCTCTCAAAAACACCGCCTTGAGAGCCGCCTCGTCCCATCGAGCCTCTGCAGCGAGTGTGTGAAACTCAATGGAGTAATCAGCCACTGTCCGGCTTCCTTGTTGCAGGCTAAGCAGCTTATTCTCGGCGGAGCCAGAGGAGTTGGGATGATCAAAAACAGCTGAGAACCGATCAGAGAAGCTCTCAAAACGTAGAGTGTCAAAATCCACCGAAGAGTTTAAAGCCTCTGCCCAGGTTAAAGCTCTCCCGCGGAGCAAACCCAAAACAAAATTGATCCTCGTTGCTTCAGCAGCAAATGCAACAGGACGCTGGCGAAAAACCTTGTTACATTGAAACAAAAAACCTCTGCATTTCTCCACTTCTCCGTGAAATGGCTCAGGTTCGGTGATAGGAAAATCCTGGCGAGGAGAGGTCAAAGGAGCTGGACTGGGAGTGGCTTGAGATGCTACCGTCGAGGTAGTGAGAGCGGAGATCTGGCACGCCAACTCGGAGACATGAAGAGCCATGGACCGGTTACTATCAACCAACACTCGGATGAGCTTTTCGTGTTCACCCAGGAGGGAGCCCTGACTTGACAGGGCATGAAGGATTGGGGTAGAATCCGCTCCGGATCCTGCAGGGTTCATTTTTGGCCAGTTCTTCTGTTAAGCTCCTCGTAAAGAGACACAAAACTTGAACCCGCTATGCAAGAACACTGGGATGGAGACTTAGGTGAAGTGTCAAAAAGACTGGATTTAATAAGTCCACAAAAACCCTGGCAGGGGACAAAGCAAACTCTGAACAGAGTGGGGAGAACGTGGAGCAGGGCTGAGACAGAGGTTGGACTGGACGTGGCAGGCAGGACGGAATGGAATGTGGAGTTTCACTGTGAGTATACGAAGAACTGGCGAAGTCTGATGATCGAACCAGAGTTTTAAGCAGCAGCAGGTGAGTGGTGGTAATCAGTGATGAACCACGCCCAGCCAGGAAGACAGACAAACAGATAGACAAACAAACAGAAAAAAGGAGAAGGAGATACCGCAATTCCTCACAGACTTCTTGGAGGAATTAGATCATCTCCTCTCACACATCCCTGAAACTGGCCCTCCCACTGTACTTCTCGGAGACTTCAACCTCCAGAGAGGGAAGACATCTGAACTAACATATATTTTAACCACCTTTGCTTCCTCACTGTCTCCATCCCCACCAACTCATAAAGCTGGCAATGTCCTTGATCTCATATTCTCAAGGAACTGCACTGCTTCTAACCTCTCTGTAAACCCGTTCCACACATCCGATCACTTCTTCATTTTATTCTCTCTACCCCTTTCCAAACATAACAAACTAATCTCTTCTAATTCTGCACCTGACCGCCGCAACCTTCGTTCCCTCTCCCCCTCTACTCTTGCCTCATCGGTGCTCTCAGCCCTCCCTTCCTCTGACTCGTTCCAACTCCTGCCTCCAAACTCTGCTGCAGAAACTCTCCTCTCTACTCTCTCATCCTCTCTGGACTCTCTCTGTCCTCTCACATCTCGGCAGGCTCGTCAGTCCCCTCCTGCTCCCTGGCTAAATGACGCACTGCGTGCTAATGGAACCATCCTTCGGGAAGCTGAGCGGAAACGGTGGAAATCCAAACACCATGACGACCTCCTAACATATCAGGCTCTCCTCTCCTCTTTCTCTGCTTTGATCTCTCAGGCAAAAAGCACTTTCTTTCAAGATGAGATCCAATCCTCCTATTCCAATCCCAAAAAACTATTTTCCATCTTCTCCACCCTCTTGGACCCCCCCAAAGCCCCTTCCCCCTCCTCCCTTCTGTCAAGCGACTTTGTTAACCACTTTGAATAAAAGGTTGATGATATTCGCTTTTCTTTTTCTGACTCACCTTTACTCACCACTGGGTCACCAGACCCTCCCTTCACCCACACACTAACCTCCTTCTCCCCTCTCTCTCCAAGTGAGGTTCTTACCCTCATTATCTCTGCCCGTCCTACCACCTTTCCTCTGGACCCTATCCCCTCAAACCTCCTTCAGACTATCGCTCCTGATATTCTACCATTTCTCACCCATCTCATCAACACTTCCCTAACTTCTGGTCACTTTCCAAACAGTCTCAAGGAGGCAAGAGTAAACCCTCTCCTAAAGAAACCCACTCTCCTCCCGTTCCTGTCTAAAACACTTGAACGTGATGTCTTTAAACAACTCTCCTGTTATCTCCATCAGAACAACCTTCTGGATCCGCACCAGTCTGGTTTCAAGGGAGGTCACTCCACAGAAACTGCCCTCCTTGCTGTCTCTGAGGAACTGCACACGGCTAAAGCAGCCTCCCTCTCCTCTGTCATCATCCTTCTGGACCTGTCTTCTGCATTCGACACGGTGAACCATCAGATCCTCCTTCGTACTCTCCAAGAACTTGGAGTTTCAGGCTCTGCACTGTCCCTCCTCACCTCATACCTCAAAGACCGTACCTACAGGGTAACTTGGAGTGGGTCAGAGTCCGATCCTTGTCAATTAACTACAGGGGTCTCTCAGGGCTCTGTTCTTGGTCCCCTCCTATTCTCCCTGTACACAAACTCGCTCGGATCTGTCATTAGCCCGCATGGTTTTTCATACCATTGCTGCGCTGACAACACCCAATTCATTCTGTTCTTTCCCCGCTCAGAGACCCAGGTCGTCGCACGCATCTCTGCTTGTCTAGCTGACATCTCTCAGTGGATGTCCGCTCATCACCTCAAGCTCAACCTTGACAAGACTGAACTGCTTTTCCTTCCGGGAAAAGATTGTCCCACTCTTGACCTGACAATCAACATCGGCACCTCTATTGTTTCCCCGACTCAGACTGCAAGGAATCTGGGTGTGACCCTAGATAACAAACTGTCCTTCACTGAAAACATCGCTGCTACAACCCACTGCTGCAGATACACGCTTTACAACATCAGGAGGATACGTCCCCACCTGACCCAGAAAGCGACGCAGGTTCTGGCCCAGGCTCTCGTCATCTCACGCCTAGACTACTGCAACTCCCTCCTGGCTGGTCTACCTGCATGTGCCATCCGACCTCTGCAGCTCATCCAGAATGCAGCGGCTCGTCTGGTCTTCAACCTTCCTACATTTTCCCACACCACGCCGCTCCTCCGCTCCCTTCACTGGCTTCTGGTAACTGCTAGAATCCACTTTAAGACAATGGTACTTGCGTACCATGCTGCGAATGGATCTGGCCCTTCCTACATCCAGAACATGGTTAAACTGTACACCCCAGCACGTGCACTCCGCTCTGCATCAGCCAAACAGCTCGCTGCACCCTCACTGCGAGGGGGACCCAAGTTCCCATTGGCAAAAACACATGGGTTTGCTATCCTGGCTCCAAAATGGTGGAATGAGCTCCCCATTGAAATCAGGACAGCAGATAGCTTGCACATCTTCCAGGGGACACTGAAAACTCATCTCTTTCGACTCCACTTCGAGCGATAGAATTACTAACAAAGCACTTATATACTAATAAAGGACTGGCTTATCTAAAGCTAGTTGAGTAGCACTTGAAATGTTTTTGCTCTATGAAACCTGATGTACTTATATGATTCTGTTTTCCTCAAGTTTGTATCTTGTTGGGTCGAACGCACTTATTGTAAGTCGCTTTGGATAAAAGCATCAGCTAAATGCAATGTAATGTATCATTGATGAAGAGTAGTTCCCATAGAGTACAGTAGAGGGCTCCGTCTGTGTTTATAGAACTAGGGTTACAATACGTAACCTATCGTTTTAAGCAGACACGAATGAGGGGGGAGACATGAGTGGACGGAGTGTACTCCTGTAGGAGGCCAGTGAGATGTGTGTATGTGTGTAGGAGGGGTATATGTATGTGAACAGAAGGTTTTTGAAGTTAATCTGGTATTGAACAGGCAGACAGTTATTTTTGCAAATGGGTTGATATGGTGGGAGGATTAGGAGCTTGTTGAGCCGTTAGGTGGGAAGGTCAGACAACATTGCAGTAGTGGATCGAGGATGTGACAAATGCATGGACTAAGAATTCTGAAAGGTCTCTACCTGATTGAAGAAGGGTGCAGAGAAGCCATCGATGATGAGGTTAGAGGCAGTGGAGGTCTGTGCTCAGGCTCCTGGGGTCTTGGAGGCAGGTGATGAGAGAGGTGGGCAGCAGGGCACTGTTGGGTTTGGTGGAGATGTAGACCTGTGTATAATTAGCTTGGCAGAGAAAGTGGACATTACGGGGACAGGATGGTGCCAAGAGTGAGGATCTAGAGCAGGGGTCTGCAAAAAGGCGCACCGCGGTCCGGATCCAGACACAGACACAGACGCCGACCTATACGGACCCGGACCTATAATCAATACATTAATAGGGGATTTCAATTTAGACGGGGCGATTGTATTTTAACCGCTGCCGACAGGTGGCGAAGGATACGAGTGAGCGATACAGGGAGAGGAACACAGAAGAAGAGATGAGAGCACGGCAGAGAGAAGCGGAGAGGAAAGTGTGAAGAGAATAGTTAGTGATACAGGGAGAGAAGCGGAGAGGAGAGTGAACAGGCGTGTTAGCGGCAGACAGGGAGAGACAAATAATTACACATGGCACTCTCCAAGAAGAGGAAAGTGGACAGTGAGTACAGAGCTTTTAACCCTGAGTGGACTCTTTCATGTTCATCCTGCCCACTGGGAGCACAGAACCAGTGTGTCTCATTTGTTCAGAGACCATGGCGCTCATTAAAAGTGCCAAAACGCAACTATGAGACAAAACACAATGTGTTTGACCAAACATTCCCTCTCAATTCAGAACTGAGGTCACAGAAAATAAATATCGTTCCAGGGCAGGCTAACCGAGGCTAACCAATGAGCACCTGCATGTGTGTATGAGAATGGCCCTGACACCATTTCAGCCCAGATTTAAACTCCTGGCAGGACAAGCTCGAGCTCAATTATCGCACTGAACAAAAACAAGTGAGTGAGGGACTGCAATATAAGAGGGAAAGAAAGAGAAACTTTAAAACTTTTCAACACAAAAGTTATGATATGTAAAGACTGATATTGTTTTATAATCGTCTGAAACTGTTAAGTCATGATGTGAAACGGTTAAGAAAGAAAAAGGGAAACTCAAGCTGCTGCTACACTTTATTTTATGTATCTAAAAAAAAAGAAGCACTTTTAAGATGCACACATTTTCAAAAGCTATTTATTTATTTTCTCTATTGTATTTTTAAGTGCAGCCCGAGAGGAACATTACACATATCCACAGTATTTTACTGTATAGTTCAATGTTAATTGACAATAAATATTGTGGTTTTTGAATTGTACTTTCTTTATTTGATTGGCAGTCAATTGTTGATTACATGCAGACGTTGATAAAGCTACAGGCTACTTCAATATATATCACACTAATTCATAAAGCAAGTTAGACATTTTGAAGTTCCGGACCTTTGCATGGGGAGATTTTCTCTAACTGGACCTCGTTGAATTTTAGTTGAATACCCCTGATCTAGAGAGATGAACCAGTACTGACCCCTGAGGGAAATCATGTGAAACAGATTTGTTGGTTCTTGGGAATTTGCATATAGAGAGGCGAAGTCCCGCCCATCTACTTCCAACCCATGGGACCTTATTTCGGAAAAATTATGTTTTGAAGTCAATGGGGAGAGAAAACGTATCTTTCGATCCTGTATGAATTGTGCCATGAATTACACATATGATGTTTGTCTTAAAAAATTATTTCCATGTAAAAAAAGTCACAGTTTGTCATAAAACTATAATATAAGACTATGAAAAATACACTGCAAACGCTACATTAGTATCGGCGATCTTTTCTACTTCATGCTATCTGCACAAATGGTTAACATTGAACATTAAAAAGATCAGGCAGTTCAGGGAGAATCGAAGGAAGCCAGCCAGGCAGGCAGGCAGCTTTGCATGACATTCTTCTGGACGTGTTTCATTGCGGTGATAGTGAGGGTAGTCAATCGTTTTGTTGACAAGACAGTAGTGACGGACATCTTGGTGACGTGTGTTGTTCTGCGAGACCAGAGATGTAGTTCATTGAGCGGTTTCACACAAACAAAGTCTTACTTCACAGTTTTACGGCAAAACTTTTTTTTTACTTGCAAAATTATCTTTTAAAATTGACAAACATCATATGCAGGGGTGCACATAACTTTTTTGCCCTGGTTCTCAAAGGAGCACCTGGAGATGTTGCTTGGTGCTCATCCTTAAAATTAAATAAATCGTAACTTTTGAGGGGGTCTTGACTTTATTTGCCAGACACACGGCACTGAACACACATGCAGAGGTGAACACAGAACACACATGCAGAGGTGAACACAAGACAACATTAGCACGACCAGTAATCCTACAAGCTGTCATCACTACCCTCCTGACTGTTCTCCTCACTGTCTTCCTCTCTGTCAGACATGGTAGCTGATGATGTAGGCCTATTACTTTCTCTCTGGTTGAGTCTGTGATTAGCTGCTTGCATCCACAAGTCAACAGCTGGTTTTGGGTCGAAAGTCTCTGTCGTCATCTTAGACAATCGATCAATCAATCAATGTTTATTTATATAGCCCAATATCACAAATGTTACATTTGTCTCAGTGGACTTCACAGTTTGTACAGAATATCAGTATGACAATACGACACCCTCTGTCCTTAGACCCTCACATCGTACAAGGAAAAACTTCTGTAGAATACCCACAGTTTAAAGGGAAAAATGGGAGAAACCTCAGGGAGAGCAACAGAGGAGGGATCCCTCTCCCAGGACGGACAGACGTGCAATAGATGCCGTGTGTAAATTGAAAAGATAATACATTTGCAACATAGGTAGTCCAAATGTTTGGATATGCATGTGTGTATAATAGGAAGATGAATCCACGAGGATATCCATCCAGGACTTATGATCCAGGACCACAGCCACGACTCAAGATCCAGGGCTCGCGATCCAGGACACAGGACCGCAGGATCATCCATGACTCCGGATCCCGGCGTATATATAGACACCAAAAAGAAAGAAATTTGGGGAAGCTGGGTTAATCGGAACATGAGAGTACACAGGTATAGACAGAGAGAAGGAAGAAGTAAGATGTCCCCCGACAAACTAAGCCTATAGCAGCAAAACTAGGGGCTGAATCTAATCAGCCCTAACTATAAGCTTTATAAAAAAGGAAGGTCTTAAGCGCACTCTTAAAAACGGATAGGGTGTCTGCCGCCCGAACACAAACTGGAAGCTGATTCCACAAATGTGGAGCTTGATAAGAAAAGGCTCTGGCTCCCATTGTACTTTTAGAGACTCTCGGAACAACCAACAACCCTGCATTCTTGGAACGCAATGCCCTAGTAGGACAGTAGGGTATAATGAGTTCTTTAAGGTAAGATGGCGTCTGCCCATTAAGGGCTTTGTAGGCGAGAAGAAGAATTTTAAATTCTATCCTGTGTTCTATAGGGAACCAGTGTAAGGCAGCCAGAACAGGAGTAATGTGGTCCCTTTTCCTAACTCTGGTTAGTACACGACCTGCAGCATTTTGAATCAGCTGAAGCGACTTGACTGACTTCTTGGTACACCCTGATAATAAGGAGTTACAATAATCCAGCCTTGAAGTAACAAATGCATGGACTAGTTTCTCTGCATCGTTTTAAGGCAAGATATGCCTGATTGTTGCAATGTTACGTAGATGGAAGTAGGCGGTCCTTGAAATTGATTTTATGTAGGCGTTAAAGGATAAATCCTGATCAATTGGGCTGTGTTTGCCCCTTCCCTGGACATGGCCACGACTATGAGGCCGTATTAGAAAACCCTCATGCCATGGTCACGAAGCGGCTGAAGCGCTGTGGCCACACATTAGCTGAACGTGCGTGGGGATAGGGAGTAGCCAAACGGTAGTCTGTTGTACTCGTAGGCCTGGAAGGCAAAACGCAAATACTTTCTGTGCTTTGGAGCAATTTCGACATGAAAGTAAGCGTCCTTAAGGTCGATGGTTGTGAACCAATCCCCCGGCTGCCCTATTTCCAGTAATTGGTTTACATATGGAACTTTTCGAAGGCAATGTGCTGATTCAGGCTGCAAAGATCCAGAATGGGTCTGAATTCTCCTGTCTTCTTGGGAACATAATGCCGTTTTCACACAGACGGTGAAATGCATCAATCGGAGCTATTACACTAGACGAGGTGTGTTTTCTGACAACAACACGCAGGCCATAATGTCCCTGCAACCGCATAGCACTTTGACAGCACTTCCTGCGGTTTATCAAACTCACATGCGCCCGCTGGGAGGCACCCACTAGCTGCCTCCTTTACTGGAGTTACAACAGGGGCGGCGAGTGGGGAATTGTGTCTCATAATGGATGCCCAATTAACATCGTATGAAACGGATCTTGCCGATTTCAACGAGACATTATGGGGACATTTAGAATTGTGGAGAGAGATGACTCTTACTCTGGGATAAATGCAATCGTTTTTATTGAATGCATTTTTCACACACACATCACTCTAGAACTAGGGTTCAGGGACATCACATGGCAAGCAGAAGATTTTTTTTTAAATATTGAAGTTAAAAGCATCAATCTGGTGCACTTTGAGAGCAAAATTAAGAGATCTATGGATACCTCTCTCAACACCCATATAAAACAGAACTGTAAACAGATTTTTCTTTATGGATATTTTACAAATCACTTAAAGTGGACCTATCATGCTATATTTGAAAATATATTGTAGGGCCATACCTATATAAAACATGTCTGTGAAGTCTTCTTTTTCAAAATACCAAACAGATCATGCATTTTAGCCATGCCTCATTTCGCTCTATTTGCTCTTTTCCAGCCCTGTCTTCACAAGGGCTAATTATGTGGCAAATGAGCTGCAGCTGACCACGCCCCCCTGCAAAGGAGGGGGGCGAGGCGCGAGCGTCATGTGACCATGCTGTTACCATGCTGTTACCATGCTGTTACCATGCTGTTACCATGCTGTTACCATGCCACGGCAACCTCTCATTCCCCTAATTGGTGGAGAGTTGCCCATAGGCGGAGCACCTTGTTTCTGACGTCAGAGATAATTCAAATCTGGATCAGTCTGTATCAGATCCGTTGCAGCCCTGTTTTTAGAGATTTGTGTATGGAGGAAAAGAGAGAGGGTTGTGTTTTCTGTCACTTGGTGAGTTCCCTGACACACCGGGGACACATATTCATGTATAAAAGACGTACAAAAGTGCATTTTGCATGATAGGTCCCCTTTAAACTGTATTCTTGTTTTGTCATATAGTATTTCATAACTGTTTTTCATGTATTCTCTCTGGCTGTCCATCTCATAATGTTCACATAGAAACTAGCTGTCAATAGGAATATCATTCAGAAGAATTATAATTTCTTGCAAAAATCTGTCACAAAAAGAGGTTGCACATTTAAATTCAGGTGTTGTTATGGCAACGTCAGTGGCCAAACAGCCACATTTACTGCTGCAAATACGTTCAAACATGCTGTCAGCACGTAAAGCAGTGGCAACTATGCCACCATTTCAGCTGACTTTTTCTCAGAAATACTGTCACATAACATTCATATATTTCAGTGCTAGGTTGATGCTTAGCTAAGCTAACTATGAAACACTATAACTGACAGGACTCAGGATCAACTGTGTACTGTAAGGTAGCTTCTAACTTCATGTCGAACAGTAAGTCAACATTTCCCAGAGAGCTTTATTTGAAATCACCAGGTAACGCTAAAAAACACAACATTTAGATTGTATGACAAAGTGTTTATTTAATATATCTGGCTAGCTAAAGCTACTTGCTAACGGTTTAGCTTACACCCGCGATTCAAAGGATAGGTACCTGTCAGCCAATAAGACAGATATTTATTTCCATTCAACTCTCTGGTTGGTCTGGTGTATTGCCTCTGTTGCATTCACTGAACACGGGAAATTACAATCCTGCCGTCCTCTCTTGTGTCATGATGAGGTTCAGGTAAAGCACGGTTAATGTATTATATTATTGACTCAATAATATAATACATGACTTTGAGAGTAGGCAATCTAGGCATATTAACACTTAATTAAACATACTTATCACAGCGACGGTCAACTGAGATTTTTTTTTATTGCTAGGGGGCCCCTTAGTGGCTGCGGGGCCCTAAGCGGCCGCTTATGTCGCTTAATGGGTCGGGCCGGCTCTGGCTGCCACGCTCCGCCGCCATGGTCATCACCAGGGGAATTAGCAATTACCAAATCCCATTTCTAGACTACCTCCCACATATTTGTCTATTTGGATAACAATGGTCCATAGTTGGCCTAACTATAATACCATGTTCATGAGAAGTGTCTCAAGTGGATAATGCAGGGGGAGGCCTTCAGCTACACATCACACCATTAAACAACTTAAAGAAGTCAGGTCAGGGCTTTTATTTGAACAGGGGAAAATATTAAAATGTGTATTGACAATACTCATTTATGTCTTTTTAAGTGTACTGTAGGTGACTTGCTGCTCTGTGGGAGGGGTCAGTATGCACCAGAGGTGGAGACTCGAGTCACATGACTTGACTCGAGTCAGACTTGAGTCGCATATTTTTGGACTTGAGACTTGCTTGACTAACATTGATAAAAGACTTGATTTGACTTGGTATTCATGACTTGAGACTTGACTTAAGCTTGAGACAGATGACTTGAAAGGACTTGCATTTTTTTAATTAAATATTTGCGTTTGTTTTTGTATTGAGATATTACGTTTAGTTTTTTCGAAATGTGAATGGGTGATTATAGCGCCATGCGCGCTATAATCACCCATTATGTTGTCGATGACGCTAATAAGAAGAGAACAGCGGTATGCAGGGTCTGCAGCATAAAGATCAGTGAGACGACCACCACAACATCCAACTTCATTCGTCACCAGTGGCGAACCGTCAGGGCCTTCAAGGTATTCAGAGAATACCCTGGAACACTCAGATAAAACAAACAAAAAATCGATTTAATTATATTAATAAAATGTATGTAAAATGAATAAATGAGAATCATATCTGTGTTGTTGATCTGTAATATTACAGTGTTACGTTGATTTGTTTGTCCTTCTCGGACCATGCACTACGCATTTCAGTGGTTTTGTGTTAGAAAATAAAGCAACCAATCAGATCTTGTTCTGGGTCTCTGGGTAGTCCTTCTACCAAGGTATTCTACATCCTTGATAGAATGCCCTGACCTTTGCACTGGATGAGAGCGTACGTTTGGACTGACAGTTTGATCAACCAATCATATATTGATTTGTAGCCAGTGGGCGTATTCTTTCAGAGTTTCCCTCGGCTCCAGGGTACTCTAGAACAGTGGTTCTCAATGTGGGGCCCGCGACCCCCCGGGGATCTGTGGCACTCTGCCAGGGGGTCCGTGAAAAGTTTTCAGATTCATTCGATTTTTTTTTTTTTTTGTGACGCAACACTTTTAGAGAGAGAGGACGCTGGCGTTGTCTGTTCGCCGCTTCTCTGTCCGAAAATGTATCTGCCGAGTTTTGGACCAACGTTTCTACCTCAGTTTCCATAGGTTCAGTGGCTTGCACACGCTGTTCTGGACACTTTTGTAACACCCGATCGCAACTTTTTACGGATGCTCCGCTTCCGACCTGTCCACCCTGCTACACCTGCTAATGTTGCGCCTGATTCAGGGCTAACGCTATCGCTAACGTTAGTGGCTCCATCTGACGACAAGCCCGATTCTCTGTCTCATTTTCCCGTTTTGAGTCCTGATCCTGCTTCACTGTATCACCTGCTTAGCTGCTGTTTGATTTTGTTCTGCCACAAAAGACACAACAACGGTCCTCTACACCCAGCTAGTCTGACGGCGATCAGAAGCTAGCCTAGTTCAAACCTGTTCAGGCTAGCCTGCTCTGGCCACCACCGGTGCTCCTCTGCAGCAAACTTCTTCAACTTCCATCATCTCTCCTCAGTGCTGTCCGTCCTTGAGTCGCTTCCTGGACAGGCTGCCTGCTGTCCTGGTTCATCTGTACTCTTGGCTGATAGCGCATTCTCCCGGCCGATCCACGACCACAGCTAACGCTGTGCTAACGCTGTGCTAACGTTAGCATCATACCATCGTGATGCTTCGTTACTCCGCCTCGCAACTTTTTAGGATCAACCACTTCACTACACCCCCTCTATGTCTGTCAGTCATTGAATACCTCGGGCTGTTACGAGTTGGCAGACCCAGGTATGTCCATAGAGGTTCCAAACATGGGTTTGTTTACACCGGCTCAGCTGACACTATCCCAACTGTGTGGTCCTGGCGCCCCGTCACCGCCCACTTACGTCATCACAACAAACCACACGTGTGCAGTGTTAACCTGAAGCCCTTGGCCTGTGTTGATGGCATCACTGTTTTACCAGCCATTGCAACATATAACAACTCCCACACATTCATGTTGTTAAATACCCGCTCCCTTAACAACAAAGCATCACTTATCCCCCAAGTTATGCTTATCTCCAACAGCCCCTCTCCATTGGTCGTGGTGGTGGGCTGGCAGTCATCCACAGAGCAGATATCCCTGTCAAACAGCTGCTTGTGACGAATAAAATCTCACTTGAGTGCATTGCCTTCTCAGTGGCTGCCCCCTCAAAGCAGCAGGTCGTCCTCATTTACCGCCCCCCCCCCAAAACTTCCAGCTCATTCATGTCTGAGTTGTCTGAGCTTCTCACCTCAATCTGCTCCATGTCCCCATCCACACTACTGCTAGGTGATTTTAACATCCACGTGGACTCCAGCACCTGCACCTTTGCCGCTGAGTTTCTGTCACTATTGGAGTGCTTTAACATCACGCAGCATGTCCAAGGTCCCACCCACACTAAGGGCCACACCTTGCGTGTCTTCACTTGCAGAGAGAAGCAATCAGCTTCATGGACTGCGTTGCATCACTCCAATAGTGTCCAGAGCTGGCTGCCATTACAAGCAGTGGTTTGGGATTGTCGCAATGCAGTTGCAGTTGTTTTGCTATTTACTTGATATATGTTGCAATGCAGGCATGTGTTCAATTGTTTATAGCCTGCATTTATTTTGTGATTAGACTTTTATAAATCATTTAACTAAGAGTGAAACACTTGATGTGTTATCTTTGTGTGTGTGTGTGTGTGTGTGTGTGTGTGTGTGTGTGTTCTGAAATGCACTTCAAATGATCACTTTTCTCTTGATTTCCCTTTGATATTTTGTTTAGGTACAGTGTTACTTGCAGCTAATTGATTGATTGTTTTATAGGTATTCTGTGTTGAGATGGTGCAAATATTTTTAATACATATCTAATATCTTTCTAATACATTTCTCTTGTGCTGTTCTTTCACATAACTAAGACTATAGAAGTGTAAAAAATAGGCTACGTCAGATTATTCCAAGGGACATACATGTCAAATCAAGTCCATTTTTATTTATATAGCCCAAAATCACAAATCAGAATGAGGGGGTCCTTGGTGTATTCTCTATCTTGTAAGGGGTCCCTGGCTGAAAAACAATTGAGAACATCTGCTCTAGAAGGCCCGCTAGTTAACTTGCTCGAGACAGAGGCTCTAGATGAATGCGACGAAGCAATTCATGCCGTTTTATTGTTTTTAACGTTGAAATGACAAGTGCAACAGGTGAAGACGAAGTTGTTGCGGAATTGTTGTGAGTACCCTTTTCAAGACGACAATTCAGTGAAAAGACGGACATTATAATGCCGCGGAGGGCGGCGGCGGGGGGTGTGTGTGTCTACAGAAGGTCCAGTTGTGATAAACACGGTTCGCCACTGTGTCACTACAAAAAAACCCACAGAGAAAGGTACGTGAATGTGTTGTGTTAGCTAGAAAGCTAACGTTAAGTTTAAGCTACGTTAGACTTGATTTCAAATTGATTAAGCATTGCAAAGAGAAGACAAAATGGTAAATGAACACTAGAACCGCCAAGGGATTCATTTGGAATAACCCTGAGACTGACGGGCTGTCAGGAGAGAGAGAGAGGAAAATACCTAGTTTATTTTCCCTGTAGTTTGTTTAAATGTTGTTTAGCATACCGCACCACTGTAGAACAACGCCGACACACCGTCCTCGTCCGATCCACCACTCGCGCACTTCACCGTTACTGTAGTCCACAGGGAACCCGAAATGTTCCCACACAGCTGATTTAAAAGAAGCAGGTGGGTTCTAGCTCCTGTGTGTTATCTGAACTCGCAAAACTAACTTTTCTTCTTCTTGTATTTTGTTCGTTTTGTTGTTGTTTCTTCTTGTTCTTCATTTGTTGTTTAAGGGCGGCTGGCAAACAGCTTTTAGGCGTAATGCCGCCCCCTGGATTATAAATAGTGTAGTGGATACTGCCCTGAATAACAGACTTGTTTCCCACTCGTAAAAAAAGGCGTATTCGCCGTGTGACTGCATGCACCGAACCGTGACGTCCGAACCGTGACGGTACGGGACGAATACGGATACCGTTACACCCCTAGTACAAAGTGGTCTTTTGCTTCATTCAAATGCAGGGGTTTTCCACTAAAAATATTTTTGGGCAGTTGGCATGAACAATTTGGTTGCACATCTGCTTACATTGATTAACACTTTAACTCATGTTCATCTTTTTGTCATGGCCTGCCTTCATTCTCCTCCACACCTGTTAACAAGAGCAATTTCCTGCATTGCAGAGCGTTTCTGTTATCACATGTCCACATTCAATCAATGGTCAAATTGAAATCACCCTGATTTCATGCACAAGACTGAGCATTAATAAATGTGATTATTTTTGTTTCAACTGTTGGCAAGTGCTTACAAAGGACATTAAATAGAAAGTATTGAATTCTTCATTATAGTATCAGATCATTCAAATAAAAGAGTTAAGAGTACACTTTTCAAGTAGCTTGCTTCCTTCCACCAGACAGTTTTCAGAAAACTTCAGACGAGATATCAAAATCAGTGGTGAGCTGTCAGGGCCAGCAATGCCTTCTGTGCTGGCCCTGTAACCAATACAATTACTATGTGTAAAAAAATAATCTTGACTATTTAGTTAGACATTTTCATAGTATAATATCCACAAAATTACAAAATTAGGTTACGTTTTGTTGAGACTGAATGTCCCACATCAAAAAGTCACAAAAACACCTCACAGTTATTTCAGTTGGCGGGGGCCAGCAGTACAGATACTGCTAGCCTTTTGTTAAAACACATTTGATTTATAATAAGCGTTAGTGACAGATTCATCATCCAATCAGATGTTGATGTTCAATGACAGTATGCCCCCTGGGCCTAGCATCGTGACCTGGGCTACCCTAATCTTCGAACTTCCTTCGTAGCTTGAGTGAAAAGAAAATGGCTGTCACTGCTGAACCAGATCTTGTTGCCAGTCTGATGAAAACTCTTTCAAGGCGTCCTTTTGGAGAGAAAAGCGAAATTATTAAAAAAGGAAGACCTACACCCAAACTGGATACATTAACAAAGGCTAGCATAGGTTTCGTGCGCCATTTCAAAGAAAGCCACTCCTACACACGGCGGCGTGCGTTGTCGCCTGCCGGCGGGGGGGGCTGAAACTCGACCAACAACCAATCACATGAATCTCCCGCCCCAGACACACAAGCATGCGGTTTGATTGGCTAGAGCTTGCACTGGCATATGATTCGATTGGCTGACGCCTCCGTCGAGGCGGCAAAAGTAGAACATTGCTCTACTTTTGCAGCGAGCACCGCGAGAGAATCTACGCTTTGCTCCCAGAATGCAGTTCGGCGAATCGTGACGTCACCCCATTCAAAGTGAATGGGCAGAAGCGTTGAGGCGGCAACGCACGCCGCCGTGTGTAGGGGCCGTAAGAGCGCTGTGAGTATCCCTACACTTTGAACCTAGTGCTGTCCGAGGGAGGATAAAAAATGAAGGAATGCAAGATATTGTTTGAAAATCTCTGTGGATTATCTGCATTTTTTACACGTTATCCAAAACAAAAAAAGTTTCAACTGCTGTGTTTTCAAGCGACTTTGAGACTTGAAAAGCGCTATATAAATTCAATTTATTATTATTATTAAAACACACCAAATTACTGGATGAGTTTTGTCAAAGACGCCTGCCACGCGTCACGCCGGTGAAGTGGAATTTTAATTGCAGGCTGGTGTGCACTGTCCACGAGAAAAGAGTAGAGCAGGTGGACCTTTTCCAGCACAACCTTGGCCAAGCTGCAGATTTTTAACAGAGAACTGTGCATCCGGACACCTGGCACAGTTAAAAAGTTTCAACTGCTGTGTTTTCCTCTTTAACTTGACCTATTTGGGATTCTGCAAAGCAAGACCTTAGACATGCAGTTTAGTAGTGCCAAAAGTGTTGAAAGAGAGAAGGATAAATTCAATGACATCTTTGAGAAGACTGTGCAGGCCGTGGGACAGCCGAGCCCACTGTGTGGAAAACCAGACGCGCACGCACTCCTACAACCAGCTTCACTTGTTCTGTAGTTATTCTGGCTAAAATTGTGTTTCTGAAATCTCAGAACAGCTAAAATACCTGTTTTTCAGGCAGAAATCTGGGTTAACTTATTTTTACAGAAATCTTAAAACTGAACCATTTGCTAGGGTTAACTTTGATTTAAACAGTTGTACACATACTAAGGGCTTTACTAGGGGTAATTGTAATTGTAATTTTTGCGCTGTCCCGTTCAAATGAAATCACCGCCAATCACATTTCCATGCTCGTGCCAGGGCCGGGGGAGGGGTTAGAAGGCTCGCTCTTGTGCTGCATTCACTTGCACTCGGACATTAGGGATTTTCTCTCATAAATGTCCGATGAGCCACAACTTTTATTTCAAAACAAAGCTGCCAACTGGGGTGGCAGCTGGGATAAATTCAGAGGCATATTTGCAGGTCGGGTCGTCAACATGAATGTTAAAATCCCCTAAGAGGAGAACAGATGGGGATATGGCAGAAAGCTGAGTGAGAATGTCAGAGAGGTTGGAGAGAAAGGAGGAGTTTGGCTTCGAGGGACGGTAGATGATGGCTGTGACCAGGGGAGTGGGACCAGAGAATTTAAAGATCAGGTGTTCAAATGAAGAAACATCAGGGATGGGGATTATGGTAGCTTTTATTTCCTTTCTGATAATAGCCGCTATACCACCACCCGCCCAGGGGTTATATAGTCCAGGGGTTTTTGCCATGTTTCTGTCCGATACAGAAAGTCCAGGTTATTGTCTTTAATTAATTCATTCAAAATGTGGCTTTTATTGTTGATGGAGCGTGTGTTCAACAAGAACAACAAAGAAGTGAGGATGCCCGGCTCGGAGGAAGTCCGGGGTCCCCTTCTGGAGCCAGGCCCAGAAGGAGGACTCGTCAGCGAGCGTCTGGCACAGCCCGAAAAGGCAACGTGGGCAACACCTCCGCTTCTCCGTCCCGCGGGCCCACCACCTACGGGAAACAGCGATGGGGTTGGGTGCCCTGCCAGAAGGGTGGCAGTGAAAGCAGAGGGTCTCGACAGACCAGACCCGGTCAACAGAAGCTGGCTTTGGGGACGTGGAACGTCACCTCTCTGGGGGGGAAGGAGCCGGAGCTTGTGCGGGAGGTGGAGCGTTACCAGCTGGATCTGGTTGGGCTCACCTCTACGCACAGCGTTGGCTCTGGAACCTTACTTCTGGATAGGGGTTGGACTCTATTCTTCTCCGGAGTTGCTCAAGGTGTGAGGCGCCGGGCGGGTGTGGGGATACTCACAAATCCCCGGTTGGGTGCTTCGTTGTTGGAGTTTACCCCAGTGGACGAGAGGGTTGCCTCCCTACGCCTGCGGGTTATGGGGGGGAAAACTCTGACTGTTGTATGTGCTTATGCACCAAACAGCAGTTCAGAGTATACGGCCTTCTTGGAGACCCTGGAAAGAGTCCTGTATGGCAGTGGTTCCCAACCTTTTTTGTCTTGTGTACCCCCTGAGCCTTTTGTCATACCATGAGTACCCCCTCACTCATACGTGCTGATGATCTAGATATAGTAGAACGTAACTGATTATTGAATGAAAATAACTTTATTTCATCTCCTTAATTTGAACATCTAATTCTCAGGCATTTTCTTAATTTTAACTTAATACACTCAATACAAATAAATAAAAATGAATATGTTGCCTTGAAAATAAATAATATAATCAAATAAATACATATGAAATCAAAATAATCAACTTATCTTTGCTATATATATCTTGTAACATTTAGGCTTAAACCATGGAGCCCCTTTGAATAAGTCCCCTTTAAACAGGCATTTAAACTTTAAGTCAGGAACAAAACACTTAGCAAAATAATATCCAGAATCAGTATAGGCCTAGCAGTTTCTTTTCACCAGTCATTTACAACTTTTTTTTTAAGCACAGTTAGTATATGTTTATAAAACGGACAAGTCAAATCAAGCAATCTGATGTTTCTTAGCCGTGATATAATGAGCGTATATCCAGGGAATAGTTGTTGTTACTTTTCACAAATCAGTATCCCTCCGCGTCTGAGAACCGTTATAAAATCCTAAACTAAACTTTATATAGTAAACTAACTAACTAAGCTTAAGATGGAAACATTTAAGGTTAACTTCGACCTCCGGGGTGGGCTTACTATGGAGGAGTGGATTGAGAAGTGCCTATCTCTAGAAAAAAAAAGCACCTAAACGACGACATTCGCTATCTGTTATTGTTGTTGCATAGCAACCACCTCGCACTATGTGCAGAAGGCAACGGAGGGACGATTTTATTTTATTCCCGGGCTGATTTTTAGTCCCAGTCCGCCACTGAACGTAGCTATTATGTAAGGTAGTTGTAAATCAAACAAGTGCAGTACATGCTATGTTATAAAGCCGTGGAGGGCGGGAGTTTATAAACCAAAGAGTAACCGCCCTTACGGGACGCTGTAATAAGTAAAGCGAACGCACCCGCAAGGACCCCTGGCCTCCTATTGGTTGAGGGATTTTGACAGGATTGTTGCACAAAAGTTTCGAGCGCGCACAGAATAAATCTGAGAGCAGAACAAATCTGTAAGTAGCAATATATCTGAGTGCAAGCGTACAGTTTGAGCAGAAGCAGAGCAAATCTAAGTGCAAGCAGGCACTATTTGAGTGCGAGGACAGGGTTTGAGGGAAATAAATACATAAAGTATGCTCTCAAGTTTAAATACCACGCTCTTGAATAAAGATAGGGAATAACCCCCATAGTTTATGTCCGACCCATCTTTGTAACGCACGAAGGACAGGAGCTGTGCTTCTCCACTCACATCTGTCATTTCATCCAGCTGCAAAGCGAACTGACCGGCTAGTTTTATTTTGTTCACCACTTGTCCAATTATATTAACACAGGGTTGCCAACTCTCACGCATCTGGCGTGTGACACACGCTTTCACTCTCAATCTCACGCTCTCACGCTGCCCAAACTATTCTCACGCCAAAAACAAGAATACCGAAGACTAGAAACGGATTTGAAAACTTTTGTCACGTAGTGATCGTCTTCTCAATAGAACATCTTTGATCATGTCTTCTGGCCAATCAGAATCAAGATAACGGCGTGGTGTTGTTCCAGGAAGTCCCGACGGAGATTGGCTCCAGGTCGCCCTTTTTATTTACTACAAGACAAATGTGCCTTTTTATTTCATACAGTTCAATTTGGATTGAGACAGGGAAATCATCTAAACCTCACGCGTGGCGTTTCACTGTCAAGGGGAGCGTGTATGTAATTACATTGCAAATACTGACTTGAGCCCCACCACTGTATGGGTTAGCCCTACCATAGATTACCCAACACAAATACTCTCTCGCAACTGCCGACCCGTATTGCGCATGCCCAGATCTAAGATCCAGTAGAAATCGTAAAAAAGTAAAAGTCTGCTGCTTATTGTTCTACTAGGCCAAAATAGAGTCAAAGGGTATATGAGAGTGAGAGTATGATAATTAATATATGTGGCAGTTTGGAGTAAGTCTGGAGATTTGTTTGTGTGTGTGTTTCATGTATAGCTCTCACGATAATTTATTTTATTGGATACATTTTCCCGGAAATTATTGCGATAAACGATAATATTGTCGGCACCGTTGTATGACCATTTTAGACCACTGACATAATGATAATATATAATAATAATTCAAGTACATCCTTTCAAACTGCTAGTCACATCCTCATGTAAATGGCAATTTATCGAGTTCATTTTTATTTATCGTACGATACGTCAATTAATTGCTAATCGCACAGGCACACAATAAAACAGTTGAAACAAACATGTGTTTGACTTTCAATAGTGAATGAAACTTTGTGCCCTTTATAGTCTGTGTCCAATATTGTGTATTTGTATATATATCATATATATATATATATGCTAAGGTCCCGCTGCTGACACGATAGCAGTCATTTCGTGCGCATATGTAAATAAACCCATGATATCAAAATCTCACTCCAGCCAGGTACCCAAAGTTGGCAACCCTGTATTAACAGACATATCATTGATCCGACGGGATACAGTGTTATTCGACAGGGGAACTTTCTTGAGTGCTTCGGCTGCTTTCTTGTCTATCATAATTTCGGCAAACGCAGTCGCTGCAGGGAGAATGAGCTCCTCAACAATGGAGTGAGGTTTTTTTTATTTAGTCACAAGCAGGGACACGGCGTAAGATGCCTCGAGTGCTTTCACATTCGTGGCTTTCATCATTACTGTCTGGCTCGACTTAAATTCCGACAGCTTTCGTCTGTAAAATTCTTCACTTTTATCGACACTTCCCGAGTGTTTGGTGCTCTGGTGTCTCTGTAAATGCGCTGGCTTCATCGCACTATTAGCCAGGACTTCAGCGCAAAAGAAGCACTGATGCTGCGGTGGGTCCGCAGAAGTATAAATGAATCAAAATAATATATATGTTTCACTGTACTGCCTTGGTTTCAGTTTGGCCTCTTTCTTACGTTTCTCAGCGGGCTCCTCTGAACCCTGGCCTGAATCCAGAGCAAGCGGACATTTCAGCCATTTATCCATAGCGCAGACCTACCAGTATTTTTCTGGCTGCAGGTAAGCAGCTGTTTTCATCGTGGGATTTTGGCGCGGTTGTGCGTGCCACAGACTATTGTCTCCCTAGGGAAACAAATCCCGCACTATCATTTTTGACGGGATTATTATTTGTTTTACTTGTCACCTTGGAATTCCACGTACCCCCTACAGTTCCCTCGCGTACCCCCGGTTGGGAAACACTGCTGTATGGGGCTCTTGAAGGGGACTCTTTAATCTTGCTGGGAGACTTCAACGCACATGTGGGCAATGATGGAGACACTTGGAGGGGTGTGATTGGGAGGAACGGCCCCCCTGATCTGAACCGGAGTGGTGGTTTGTTACTGGACTTCTGTGCTAGTCATGGATTGGCCATAACAAACACCATGTTCGAACATAAGGATGCTCATAAGTGTACTTGGTACCAGAGCACCCTAGGCAGAAGGTCCATGATCGATTTCGTGATCGTATCATCGGACCTGAGGCCGTATGTTTTGGACACTTGGGTAAAGAGAGGGGCGGAGTTGTCAACTGATCACCATCTGGTGGTGAGTTGGGTCGAGTGGCGGGGGAAGCCTCTGGATAGACCTGGTAAGCCCAAACGTGTAGTTCGGGTGAACTGGGAACGTCTGGAGGAGGCCCAAGTTCAGGAGGCCTTCAACTCACACCTCCGGCGGAGCTTTTCGGGCATTCCTGTGGAGGTTGGAGACATTGAACCAGAGTGGTCGGTATTCAAAGCCTCTATTGCCGAAGCCGCAGCGGGGAGCTGTGGTCTCAAGGTCTTAGGTGCCTCAAGGGGCGGTAACCCTCGAACCTCCTGGTGGTGAGGGAATGCTCCGGTTTTGGTACAAAATTAACATGGGATCCCTCCGGTCATTGTACGTACTTCGTCTCACTGGAATATTAACGGTCAGATTGAATACAACATTGACCCAATTTTTGAAAGTGACAAAACACTGTTTCACACATTTAAAAACACTTCAGCTTGAGCTTGACCTTGAGCTTTGGGTGAGCTCCGCTCCCACACATAGCTAGGAAGCAGCCTTATGAAGATTCCACTTTTTCTGTAGAAACGTCAGTGAATTTTTTTTTCGTATGATGGTGCCAGAGTAGGGAGGGACTTCCACAGGCCGGCCGAAGAATGCTGATTGGAAGGTCGTGTTGCCAAGAGACTCTATCTAAGTCTGCACACCTACCAAAGAGAACCAAGTCTAAACCATGGTATCTCTTCAGCTAGTCTTGACCAATCATGAATGGACGGGCAACGCCCTGTGTAATAAAAATGTATGCATGCACGAGGTTCGGGGCTCTTTCCGGAAATAGTGGTTATAGATTACAGCTTTGCTGCCTGTAATTTCTATGACGTGACGGAGTCCTTGGCCAAGTGAATATATATCTTTTGCTCTCTCATAATAAATAGTTAAACTTAGAAGTTGTCTGTCTTTGCTGGAATTTTGAACACAACAATTGAAAGAGACACTTTATATTGTACTTTATATTTTAATTTCTGTCAAATGATATGACTTGTGGTACAACAATTGTCTTATTTCATTGATGTTGAAACTGTAATTATTGCACCTGTAAAAGGGGAACAGATCAAAAAGAGTTAACTCAGGAATTTGGAGAGGTTAAAATAGGAACAACCTATACATAATATTTTAGTAGACCGGTCTAAACTAAAATAGGCTATTTTATACTATTCATCCTGTATGAATACAATTTAATTGGCCACATAAATATGAATGCAAGAAAAGTAAACAAAAGGGAATAAATGTGGAATTAAATGTGGAGTAAATTGCTAGCTGTTCTATCCAAACCACCTGGTCTCTGGTCTAATTATTTTACTGTCTATCCATTCCAGTAGAATCTTGAATTCTTCTGATCCAATAGCTTAACCCAAGATAAGAAGTGCTACACTTACATCCAAAACCAACGGGCAATAAAGTGTGTTTGATGGAGGGGGTAAGAGAGAGAGTGAAAAATACAGAGAGGGTCAGGGTCTCGGCTCTCACATTGTGTAAGTGTGGTTGGGCTCCATGGTGAGGGCTCCTCTGCAACAAACTATTCCACAATTTAGGATTTTCCAGAGAGGGTTATTTGTGAATAAACGTCCCTCCGGAGCGTTTGCAATGAACGGGTCGGGAGCATGTTGTTTCTTACACGACCACGAGAGCACCTCTAGTGGTCGTGTAAGAAACAACATACACTTTAAAACGTGTCTCTGGGTCGTAATAAGGGCACAAACAATCGGCCTATATGGTCGTTTTTTGTAGGAGGACAGGCTGAACAGATCATGCATTTTAGCCATGCCTCATTTCGCTCTATTTTGCTCTCCTCCACCCTGTCTTTGCATGCGCTGCAGCTGACCACGCCCCCCTGCAAAGGAGGGGCCGAGTTACGAGCGTCATGTTACCATGCTGTTACCATGCCACGGCAACCTCTCATTCCCCTGATTGGTGGAGAGTTGGTCATATAGGCGGAGCTCCTCGTCACTGACGTCAGACTATTTTCAAATCTGTATCAGTCTGTATCAGATCCGTTAAAGCCCCGTTTTTAGAGATTTGGGTATGGAGGAAAAGAGAGCACCAAGTGTCAGAAAACACAACCCTCTCTCTTTTCCTCCACACCGGGGACACATATTCATGTATAAAAGACGTACAAAGGTGCATTTTGCATGATAGGTCCCCTTTAACCATTTATAAGAAGTGTGTTTCAAAGATTTATAAGCCAGGGTAAGTGGGCAATTTGTGCCTGACTAATTACAAGAGCATTCCCTCTAATTACACAAGTTACAATGGGATTAGACAGTTCTTATTTCTTAAAGGCCATTGACTGGCATAACCACCAGTGAGGCATTCACTGCTGACAGGAACGGAAGCCACAGCTAATAGAAGTGTGTCATTTAATTAAGGCTAACATTTCCTCTCATAATATAGCAGCGCATTTGAAGACCATGCCTGACGTATCAAGAGATTTGTACTTACACCCCTGCACGTAATTAATAAGACAACAACATCACAATGCCTGTGGTTCTAAATTCAAATTGCTGTGCCTGCATACACACAAAGCTGCTAATAAACATTATGGAAATTGGATTCCCTGATGAACTCCGGAGGGTTGGAGAATTCACATGTACTTGTGCAAAATGCAGGCAACAGTTATGAATAAAGAATGCTTCAAGTGAAAGTGGCAGAGACCACAGCTCAAAATATTTATTACAGTCCCTCAGCAGTGACACATGCCTCAGAAACTGAGGCTACAGTAGCCCCCAACCATTCCAGCCCATACAGCCGAGACAGAAGGTTATTGCTGATATGGTGAGGCTTTGAGGGCCATTATCAGACAGCACAAATAATTAAGGATGTCAATAATGTGAGAATAAGAGGGGTCTTTTGTGGAGGCCTTTTGTGGCAGAGGCCCCTTTCACATGAAAGAACTAGACACACTGTTGGACCTCCCCCTTGCTGGTGTGCCGATGTAGTCATTAGCTAGTGATAAGCCCGGGAGGGGGCAATAAGAGAGAGCGCAGGATCCAATTTGAGATGAAAAAAGATGTGGCGCAGGGACAGTATGAGCTGAAAACCTATGGAGCATACATTGGTGTTACAAGAAAGATTTCTAATCAATATCAAGATATATTATACCACCTTTTAGTGTAGCACTGGAACCGGAGAAAGTCATACTGTAAAATCCACGATAGGGCCGGATAAATACGGCCTGCTGTCATCATCTGGGTCGTTTTACCACTGTCCTCCGCTCCTGACATGATTGACAGCTGCATCCGCCTGCCTTGGACAGCAGCCAGCCTAGCTCTTGTGTTGCGGCTCTGCATGGTCGATCACGGGGGTCCCACCCTGGGACATTGGCTGCCGGGGTCCAGCGGGGAAACACTAGGCCCCCGGCAACACATTTAGGAAGTAGCACTAGCTGGTAATTGTCCTGTGCCAGCGGGAAAGTTGGAGGGACACAGGGACAAGACAAAGGGAGGACAGGATGAGCATAAGGAACAAGGCCTCCGAGCCTTTCATGGAAGAGGAGCCGTCTAGACATCAATGCTTCACAGGAAAGATTGAGCCTCTTTTAATATGACTTTGAGAGACTCTTGTTCCCCCTTCAGGATGGGAAAGAAAGCTGATCTGTGTTGCGGGGGGGGGGTCACATTCATTGATCCGAGACAGAACTAGAGCTTGACCTCGCTCATATCATTTGATGTCAGAGATGTGATGACAACGGTCCTTAGCAGGGTTCATGGACGGATCTACGGGGGGCCCCCACCGAAGAGCTTAGCCCCCCCTGCTACCCCCCCTTACTTTTTTGTTTTTACAACTGTACTTGTAAAATCGAAACGCCCCTCTATCTACAACCTTCTCAAATCATTATGACAAGCAATACCTAACCATTTTTATAAGAGTCACCTAAACTAAAGCCCCCAGGACTTGGCCCGGCCCTGCATCATGCCTGAACACTGTCTCCGGGTCACACGGAGCAGAGAGCAGCGACCAGGCATCTGAAGGTGAAGCCCGTTATCCCTTGGAACATTTTGCCCTTGTATGGATTTTAGTAAAACACTTAACACAATTCCCAGAACCACACACACAAAGTGCAAAACACCTCTTATATACTGCAGAATGGAGCACTGCACTCAAGACTAAACACACACTTCATTTATAGTACAAGACTCTTTGTCCAACCAACTACACACCATCGTGCTCAATCTAAAGCACAATCATCTTTTATGGCGTATAAAGATTGTTGAAGTCTACAAAAGTATGTGCAGAAACACAAATAGACTTTTATTTTTCTCCAAAATATATTGGACAACTCATAGTTACGGTTGTGTAAACAACAATGATGCCTCTGTCAAATACAGTAAATGGAGAGGAAAACTTTGAGGAAAAGGAAATACAAAACAATATTTTTACAAAAAAAACAGAAAGAAAAACACAGTACTCTGCATTTTACCACCAACTGGGTCTGACCACAGCTCTTCATCAACCTGCAGAAGAAGCAACACTTGTAGGCCTGACGGTCATACAGCTCCAACCGTTATGCTGCAAATAACTCTTCATCTGACTTCAGTTCATCCTCCCTCTCTCTCTCATCCCTCTCTCTCTCTCATCCCTCTCTCTCTCTCATCCCCCCTGTGAAGCTGACAATTGAGCGTCCCGACCAAGCAAGGAGGCAGAGGCAGAACGTCCAAAAATATAACCCGGTGTGGGCATTTATTAAATCAGACACAATGATTCACAGCCTCAATCCTGCTGAACATGTGCACACCGTCACCAACCACAGGGATCTCACACCACACTACCAGCCCCCTAACAGACAGGGAAACAGAGCCTAAATACACACACACACACACACACACACACACACACACACACACACACACACACACACACACACACACACTAATCAGCAATTAGACACATGTGGGGGGGGGGAGACAACACAGGGCACCAGGTGCACACAATCAACAGCAACAGACATGGAGAAAGGGGAACACTTTTCAACATAAAACCAGCAAACTGAGACAGACAAACTAAAACACAGACAGTACATACATTTCGCCACCAACAAAGCTACACAATTCGTAACGGAGGCCGAGATCTATGCCCCCAAAGATCACCTCCGCTACATTTCCTCACCCCTCTCCCCTGGAAGCACAGTGTCCTGGAAATCCTGGCTTCCCTACAAGGTTTCTGCTTCCCCTTGTGCAGCATTGTTTCCTCAGAGGGGGGGGCGTGAAGTCAGAAGGAAGCTTCCCTTTCTTTCTCTTCGGGATCTGATTCTTCCTCTCCATGCGCTCCTGCTGGTTCTGCTGTCTGACGCGCTCTTCTCCCCCCTCCTCCACAGCTAGAAGAGCATCTTCCTCGTCATTAATTTCCTTCTCCTCTGCCAGTTTCTTCTTAGAAAGGTAGATATGGTGCAAAATGCGAGAGCGTGTAAAACCTGATGTGAGCACTTGCAGAAAAAAAATCTGAGCTTGTGTGCATACATTTACACTTGTATAAAATATCCACGTATCTGTGAACCAAATTTGAAGTCAAGAAGAAAAAAAAAATGGTTGTAGCTTGTAGAAACAAAATGAACTTAGTGATGAAATGTTCACTTGCAGAAAAATACATCTTTTTTTTATATATTTTCCATCACAACTGCAACTTGTTTATTACAACCTCTCAAATCAGTCATTAGAACTTGACGAATCTGCTCAGTTGCAGTATAAATCGACAAATCTGCGGTCTTTACATGTGTCGCAAATGTAATTTTCACCTGTAGATGTAGGGGGAGGGAGGGGGGTTGGAGCGAAGGGGCGGAGCTATCAGAACGACGAGGCTCGGGTAAGTCACACAGTCACAGCCACAGTCCGGTCAAACCGGATGACTGCAGGGCTAACAGTTCGCTAACGGTTCGTGTCGCTACCGCTGACATGGCGCGTCAATCAACGGTAAGTTTTGCCCATTACTTCCCCAGTATTACTTTGAATATTATTATTGTGATTGAGGATTAAATCCGCTTTGAAGACCACCATTTTATATCGTGCAGTTTAGCTGCAAAATAACGTCAGCTAGCTTTGTTGAGTTTATGCTAGCTAAACAAGTAGTGGTTGTAGTCTACAGCAGTAATTAATATATTATAGCCTACTGCTTCGGCATTAACGGTTGATAACCGTTTATGAAAATAAAACCAATTGAAATGTACTGAAATAATGACAAGTTTTATAATTGTCTTGGGCTCCTGCTGTGTTTTTAAAGCCTTTGCAAATTATCCATGCTATTTTCTATTTAGAACGAAGACTTCAGAATCTTAAAATCCCTTAACGTTTGTATGCAATTGTGCTAAATTCAACACTGGAATTGACATTAGTTATTTATATTTTGCCATCACTTAATTAGACGTTTAAGTCAAGCTAAGGTAATAATAATAATAATAATGGATTCAATTTATAAAGCACTACATATCTGATCTCAGATCCCAAAGTGCTACAAGTAGTCAACAAGAACAGTAGAAATAAACATGACACAACACGGTAAAATTAAGAAAAAAGCGATACAAAAATAAAAAATAAATAAAAGGGATATAAAAGGGGCTAGGCAAAGGCTCTTTTGAAGAGAAGGGTCTTGAGGCCTTTTTTAAAAGCCTCCACGGTCTGTGGTGCTCTCATTTGGTCGGGGAGAGCATTCCACAGACTGGGAGCAGCCGAGCAGAAGGCCCGGTCTCCCATAGTACGGAGCTTAGTCCTGGGGGGTTTGAGGAAGTTGGAGTTGCTGGAGCGGGTGGTCCGTAAGGAGGTATGGGGGGTGAGGAGTTCCTTGAGGTAGGGAGGGGCAGTTCCATGGACACACTGGTGGGTGAGGACGGAGACCTTGAATTCAATCCTTAGTTTCACGGGTAGCCAGTGTAGTGATTTAAGGATGTGGGTGATGTGATCATACTTGCGCACTCTCATCAGGATCCTAGCAGCGCTGTTCTGAATGTATTGTAGCTTCTGGATGCTTTTGTTAGGGATCCCGATGAGGAGTGCATTGCAGTAGTCCAGCCTGGAGGAGACAAAGGCATGGACCAGCTTTTCAGCGTCAGACAGAGTGAGTGTGGGGCGGAGTTTGGCGATGTTCCTGAGGTGATAAAAGGAGTTCTTGCACAGCTGTTTAATGTGGGCCTCAAAGGTCAGATGGGCGTCCATTTTAACACCCAGGTTGGTGACTATTGAGGAGAGGGTAATGTCCTGGCCGGAGAAGGTGATGGTGGTGATGGTGGATGACCGAACCTGGTGTGGGGTGCCAACTATAATTGCTTCGGTCTTGGCGCTGTTGAGTTTCATGAAGTTTTGCTTCATCCACGCCTGTATCTCCTCCAGGCAGGCAGTGAGTGTGGGTGAAGGCAGGGCTGCAGAGGAGGTAGGGTTGATCCTGAGGTACAGTTGGGTGTCATCAGCGTAGCAATGGAATGATACTCCATGTCGGCTGATGATAGAGCCAAGGGGGAGCATGTAGAGTGTGAAGAGGGTGGGGCCGAGAACTGATCCTTGAGGGACACCACAGGTGACGTTGTGGGTACCCGACTCTGCCTCGCCCAACGAGACATACTCTGTTCTCCCGGTGAGGTATGATCTGAACCAGTCAAGGGGAGAGTCAGAGAGTCCGATGGTGGAGTGCAGACGATGGAGGAGGATGCCGTGATCGACGGTGTCGAAAGCTGCAGTGAGATCGAGGAGGATGAGGAGAGAGGGAGAGCCAGCATCAGCCGTCATCAGCAGGTCGTTGGTGACCCTGACCAGGGCAGTTTCTGTGCTGTGGCCTGAGCGGAAACCAGACTGGAACTTCTCAAATAGATTGTTGGAGTTTAGGTGGTCATGGAGCTGAGCAGCAACTACTTTTTCCAGCACCTTTGATAGAAAAGGAAGGTTGGAAATGGGTCTGTAGTTGGCCAGGACTCCCGGGTCAAGGGAGGGTTTTTTGAGACGAGGTTTGATGACAGCGGTTTTTAGGGCAGAGGGGACATGGCCAGCCTGGAGTGAGAGGTTTACGATCTTAGTGATCATGGGGCTCATGGTACCGATGTACGATTTTACAAGAGCTGAAGGAAAGGGGTCCAGGACACAGGTGGAGGGCTTCATCCTCCTAACGATGCCATCCACCTCTCGCTGGGAGATGTCCGAGAAACAGCGAAGAGGCTGGGTTGTCCCAGGCTGTGGGTCAGCAGTTGTAACTGGAGGTGCAGAGGGGCTAGAGAGGAGGGAGCGGATGGTAGCAACTTTGTTATTGAAGAAGGCGGCGAAGTCGCTACACTGCTTGTTAGTGGAGTCGGAGTGTAGAGGACTTTGGGGTTTGAGGAGGTGGTTTATGGTGGAGAAGAGTTGCTTGGAGTTTCCAGTACTGTTGTTGATGAGGGAGGAGTAGTATTGGGACCGTGCATCTCTGAGGGACTGTGCATAGGCCTTCTGGTGTTCACGATAGGCTAACCGGTGAACAGTGAGTCCTGATGCCTTGAGCCGCCGCTCAAGGACACGCCCAGCTGTCTTCATTCTCCGCAGTTCGCCGGTGTACCAAGGGGCTGAGCGCGAGAAGGTGACCATCCTGGTTTTGAGGGGGGCGTGCAGATCAAGGAGACTGTTAAGGGACTGGTTGTAATAAGCAACTGACTCATTTACTGATGAGAAGTTGGCGGAAGATAGATGCTGGAGGTCCAGGGTCATGGTGTCCGGGTTGATGTTCCTCAGGTTCCTGAAGCGGATTTGGCGTTTGGGCATGCTGAGTGGGCATTGGAAAGCGAGCTCCATAGAGATGGTCTTGTGGTCAGACACCCCCAAGTCATACACTAGCAGATTGCTGATGGGGGCGGAGTTTGTGATGACCAGGTCGAGCGTGTGGCCCTTGGCGTGTGTGGGGACATTAACATGCTGTGTCAGATTGAGGCAGTCCAGAAGTAGCAGAAACTCAGTGGCAAAGTGGCAGGAGGGGGAGTCAACGTGAATATTAAAATCTCCAAGTATGATAATATTGGCAGAGGTTGTGCATAGCGTAGTGAGAAGGTCGTGTATCTCTGGGATGAAAGCTGAGTTGGGTTTGGGTGGCCGGTAGATCAGAAGTATTGTCAGGGCGAAGGGGGGTTTACATTTAAATGCAAGGCATTCAAAAGAGGACAATACAGGCAGGGGCAGGAGTGACAGTTCCAATTCCTTTCGGTAGATAACAGCTAGGCCTCCACCACGACCAGTGCTGCGGGCTTTCTCCAAGTAGCTGTAGCTAGGAGGGCATGCTTCATTGAGGGTGGAGTAAACCTCTGGCTGATGCCAGGTTTCAGTGAGGCACATGAGGTCCATTTTCTCATCGGTGATGTGGTCATGAATGAAGGATGCTTTATTACTGAGGGATTGTGTATTCAGAAGTTCTATTTTGGCTTTGGAAGATGTGGTGAATCTCTGTAGGGGCCGGAGTAGGCTGTAATCCACTCCACGTTTTCCAGACTCCTTCGTGTGTGGCGGTCTCGCGATGCTCTCCGTGTATTCATGCAGCGGTCTCGCGATGTTTCTGGCGTGATTTGACCCCGCCATGAACGGGCTCTGATGACTCGTCAGATGTGCGACACGACGGCAGACAGAGTGGATGGATGGAATATCTGCAACTCCGTGCTGGGAATATACAGTTTGTCTTTTTCTTTGGCTTCGGTGGATATAGCGAGGCCGACGAAGAAGTCCAAGTTGTTTAATGACTGAGGTGCTGGTTGGAGCGTTGGAGTGGTTGAAACTCAGGAGTTGGGGAATAGAAAACCTCAACATGTCAACAGGTCGGGCGCCGAAGAAGTTTGGTAGCGGTGCTTAGCAGCGAGGGCTAACAGCAACGAGACAGCTGGAAGGCTATCCCGATAGTATACCTCACGTCTGGGAGTGAAACAGAGGATGGGAGAGAGGCAAGCAGTCAGCCGGAGATAGTCGGCGAATTTGGGCGATACAGCAGGTGAGTCCCGACAGTCGTCAGGTCCAAAACCGTCAATAATCACGAGGTTTAAGATATAAAAGCACTTAAACAGACTCAAAGTTTAGTCATATAACTTAAAAGCAGATAAACTAGCTTAAAAGCAGATAGAAACTCTGAGGCATAGGAGAAGCGGCGAACAACAAGCGCCAGCGTCCTCTCCTGTGAGCTGCAGGAGCTGGTATATGTGATGGTAGCTAGTTAGTACTCTTACCTGTGAGGCCTCCTCCAAACAGCATAATAACCAGACTGTAACATTAAAACTGCAAGTACCAGTTCCAGATCCTTGACTTTAGACAAACAATTCAGAAGACAAAATGTATTTAAAGACCAATCTTTATTTGAATGTGCCTCTTAACCTGAGATATTAGTTATACAGCAATAGTATTGACAATCTAAAAAAACTCAGCAACTCAACAGTCAACTTTATATTTCCTATTGTCTAAAGCATTTATTATTTTCATTTCCCCCTCTCATATTCAGTGTGGACGGATTGAGACAGCGTGGTGTCCAGAGAGCTGCTGAGACTTCAGGGAGAAACCTCTGTGTGATGGACGTCCTGTCTGTTGGTTTGGAGAGGACTGAGGGTCTTTCCTCAGCGAGGAGGACCAGGCCTGATGGAGGAGCCCATGCTGGGCACAGCTAATACCAACTGCACAGGCCTAGTCTGTCACTTTATTTGACTAAATGTGTTCACATTTAATAGGTTTACACCTTCTGTCCATATGTGCTTTAAAACATGTTTGATTAACTTTTGGTTCACATTTCAATAAATTGTATTTGTATTTGCACTCCTTTCGTCCATTATTCTTACTGAAAATGTTAGATTACACATTCACATCTGGCTGAAGATTGGCCCCATTTATTTGTGACGTTGCAAACTCTGCGGGACAAGGCACAAGTGATGTGAAGCTCATAAAGTGAGGCAAATAGAAATAATCAGCTGATGGAGTGTAGATGTGGAAATAGGTGCATTCGATCAGCTGACTGTGTTTTCACAATAAAAGTAGTTTCTTAGTGAATGTCCTGTACTGGTCTTAAAATCTCATAACATCAGCCTTTAATGTTCCTCTTGGATGTTCTTCTTGACCCTCAGAGAAGGAGAAAATGTCGTGTCTTTCAGGCATTTCCTTTCCTAACAAAAATGACAGGAAACATAAAACATATTTTTGCAGAACAAGTGTGTTATTTATGAAAGCGGTGTGTTTGTGTGTTTAGGGGCTGTAGATATACTTATTTTTTAATTGTAATCAGATTATGAATGAACAGTATGAAGCTCATCAACATTGAAATATATGTTATTATCAAAATAATATTTAACTGTTATCAAAACGTAGTGCAACTGTAGAAGCTTGCTCTGTTGTCTCACTGAAAGAATTACTTATACCGCGTTTTTTACAGACAATATTGAGAGATAAATAGTAGCAGTTCTCACTATGTGTTAAATAGCTTTGCCTTCAATACATTAAATTAGAAAGCAGACAAAGTCATATTGCTAAATATCTAAATGTAACTTTTTGCATGGAAAAACCCCTCAACTTAACTGATGTGTAGGTGATCTAGTATTTAGTATTGTTTAATGGAATGTATATCAGTGTATTAAAGTCAATACTTCATTTATTTAAACCAATATCTTTCTTGATTCTTTGTACAGTATGAAAAAAAGAGTCTTTGTACCTGTGCTGAAGTTCACTGCTGTGAGGAGTCCAGTTCTGTCTCTCACTCTTTGGTCCAGCCTGTCTGTGTCACCTGGACACCTTAAACAAACAGATATATATATATATATATGTAAAGTACCATGTGTACAAACAATATAACTGATTCTCTTCTATTGAACATGTTGGAGTGTGTATTGTCCGAGTCAGGGTCCGTTTTATTTTACTGTAACTTTGGAAGTTGTGTTACCAATGCTTACTGTTTATTTGATACCAATTTGGTAATGCAATTAATAAAAACAACAAGGTTTGGGTTCGTTCTTCAGATGACTATGAGGTTAACATGTAAGCTCAATAATGAACTCCAGCTCAACCAACCATATAGTAATATCTAACTAATCATCTTCAAATATGACATTAACAATTGTAATATACACATCTTATTGTGAGGTTGATTTCACATACACTACTTTGACGTTAGCTTGTCTACATACTCGAGCATAGCGAATTTAAATTAACCTTAGCGATGCATACAGTTCCTACCTACATAATAAAATATCTCTCTAAGTTACAAGGATGACCTTATTTTATCAACCTCAAACAGAAGCCGTTTGTTCTACAGTATTATCCCACTTAACGCTTGTCTATTTCGTTTTAACCTTTATATATACAGGCTATGGTTTTAACTTGGAGGCTACGATTAGCATGGTTAGCACAGATGTAGCTACCACTCGCTTACACGCTAACCCAAGCCTTAACATTCATTACGTAGCTGATTAAAATCAAAATTTGGGATGATCTTTTGCTGGGAATAGACCACGAACACGACAGTAAAATGTTCTCAAAAACATTAGAGAGCACTATCAGAGATTTCAATTGCAAATTCAAGCAGAAAAATAAGAAAAACACTGTCCCTTGGATAAATGACGATATTTTAAAACTGATGAAAGAACGTCATCTAGCCTTCAAAAAATCAATCAAAACTAAATTAAGCCATGACAGGCATCACTTTGCTATGCTGAGGAACAAAGTCATTAAGAAGTTACGGAAGGCTAAGGCAGACTTCTTCTTGACTATAATAGACAAGGCAGGGGGTAATTCTAAAATGATCTGGAAACAGTTAAAACTATTCACTGGAAATAAATATAAGGAAAGAAAACAGCTTGAACTTAAAGTCAATGGAAAGTTTATAAACAATCCAGCTGACATAGCTGAAGTTTTAAACCACTACTTCATTGATTCTGTTGCAACCATTGCACAGTGTTTCTCACCTGATTGCACATATTTTTGTTATGTTAATACAATTGAGCCGGCTTTCAGCATAAGAAATATCACTGAATCTGAAGTTATAAAAGTGATTGGATCACTTAAAGCATCGAGAACAAAGGATATACTTGGCATGGACATGGTTATGCTAAAAGATCTCAGCACAACACTTTCTAATCCTATTGCCAAAATGATTAACCTCTCCTTCAGTCAGGGAATGTTTCCAAGTGTTTGGAAGCCGGCTATAGTTATCCCAATATTTAAAAGTGTAGACCCCATGTCTTCCTGTAACTACAGGCCAATTAGTATCCTTCCTACAGTGTCAAAGGTTGCTGAGAAACTTGTGTCTGAGCAAATCATTGAGCATTTAAACACTAGTACATTTTCTCTGCATCCAATGCAATTTGGCTTTAGGGCAAAATACTCAACAGAGACCGCCAACTGTTTTTTTACAGAACAAATCAAATCAAAAATGGATAAAGGTGGTGTTGTAGGAGCTGTCTTTTCTTGACCTAAAAAAGGCTTTTGACACTGTTAATCATAAAATACTCATATCTAAGCTTTCCAGTTTTAACTTTTCTTCACAAACACTTAGATGGTTAGAATCATATTTATTTAACCGATCTCAGTATGTGAGAGTTCAAAATCATGAATCTGCTGACCTTCATCTTTCGACAGGGGTCCCACAAGGTTCAATCCTGGGACCATTACTATTTTCGCTCTATATAAATGATTTACCATCTGTATGTCCAGACACAAACATCCAAATGTATGCAGATGACACTGTAATATATGTACATGGAAGCAATATGACACAAGTGGCTAATGAACTGACAAACACCATGGTTCATGTAACAACTTGGTTGGAACAATGCTGTTTGCAACTAAATATTTGTAAAACAGTATGCATCTTCTTCACCAAAACAAAGTCCTCTTGTGTTGCGCCAGATGTTTTTGTGTCAGGGGAGAGGGTGCAGGTGGTGTCACAATGATTGATTCAAAACTCAATTTCAAGGCTCAGGTTAAAAAAATATGTAATAGGGTCAAATTCAGTCTGTCGAATTTTAGGTTCACCAGAGGTTACATGTCAATTGAGGCATCTCTGATGTACACACACTCTATGGTTCTCTCACACATCACCTACTGTTTAACTACCTGGTCACATGCCAGTACAACAACATTAAAACCACTGGAGTCATTGTACAAACAAACACTCAAAATACTGGACAAAAAATCTGTTTTTTCGCATCACTGCCCAACACTCCAAAAATACAACTTGCTAAGCTGGGAAAACCTCATTAAACATATAAATGCTTGCCTTTTTTACAAGATTGTCAACGGCCTTACCTCACCTCCTCTTAGACAGTTTATTAACATACGCACAACTGCAACTAGGGTAACAAGAGGTGCAGCGAGAGGAGATTGCATTATTCCACTCAGAAAAAGTTCTTTCAGTCAGTCTTCATTTTCTGTTAAAGCTGCTCAGCGATGGAACTCAATCCCACCTCCAATCAGAGACCAGACCACATTCACTTTATTTAAATCAAAACTCAAAATATGGTTAGTGAGGAATCAGCTCTGCCAACACTGACCCAATCTTCTGCTCCTTACAATCCACTGCCTGTGTTTTAACATGTTCTTTTGTTTTGTTTTATTTGTTTTGTTTTAATGTTCTGTATTTTAAATTGTTTTATTTATGTATCCCAGTAATGTCTGTTGCATGTTTTAAATGTATTGTATTTACTTGTTTAAAATGAAATGTGTTTTAGGTTGACTTTTAAAATCTGTCCAGGGACTACAGATGAAAAATAGCCTCTTACCTAACTCTGGCACGTTTACAGAAATGTTCATTAATGTGCACTGTCCCTGTTAAATAAATGAATAAATAAAAAAGAAATAAACACATAAATAAGTACTCGAATATCACTTACTGCAAAACCGCATACATGCACCGTCTTTTTTAACCGCAGAGCGAGTCACAATAGTCCGATATATAAGCATGAAGACACGGACCGTTAGCCCCGCAGTCATCCGGTTCGACCTGACTGTGGCTGTGACTGTCTGACCCGAGCCTCGTCGTTCTGATAGCTCCGCCCCTTCGCTCCAACCCCCCTCCCTCCCCCCACATCTACAGGTGAAAATTACTTTTGCAACACATTCATCGCAAGAAGTGTAGCAAAAGTCAAGACCGCAGATTCGTCGATTTATACTGCCACAGAGCAGATTCGTCAAGTTGTAATGACTGATTTGAGAGGTTGTAATAACCAAGTTGCAGTTGTAATGGAAAATATATTTAAAAAATATATATTTTTCTGCAAGTGAACATTTCATCACTAAATTCATTTTTTTTCAACAAGCTACAAAACTTTTTTTTTTCTTCTGTGACTTCAAATTTGGTTCACAGATACGTGGATATTTGTATACAAGTGTAAATTTGGTTCACAGATACGTGGATATTTTATACAAGTGTACATTTGGTTCACAGATACGTGGATATTTTATACAAGTGTAAATGTAAAAGTCAGATTATCTTTCTGCAAGTGCTCACATCAGGTTTTACACGCTCTTGCATTTTGCACCATATCTACCTTCATAGACTGCGGCCTCTCTCGCTGAGCGGGATCCGCTGCAGTTGCATCAGCGTGGCTATCTGCTGCTTCATCTGGATGAGCTCCCTCTCGCGCTCCTCCTTCTCCTCCGTGCTGCGCTGCAGGTGACGCTGCAGGCTGCTGTTCACCTTCTCCAGCTTCTTAGCGGCCGCTCGCTCCAGTTCGCTCTTCAGCATGGCGGTTATTCTCCTCCAGGATTTTTACCAGCTCCTCCCGCTTCGTTTTTTCTTCCTCCTTTCTGGCCTTCTGGGCTGTGAGCTCTGCCTGTCGCTGTCTCTCCAGCTCCTCCAGCAGCTGACGCTCCATGATGCGCTTCGCCTCCTTCTTCTGTTGCTTTTGCCGGTCCTGCTCCTGGAGCCCCATGCGGTACTCTTTGATCCGCTGCATCACTTTATTTTCTCTTTGGGTCTGGTCCCAATACCAGACGTTGATGCGGTCGAGCTCCTTAGCAAATCTGCCGTCTTGCCTCCGGAGTCTCCGTTCCTCTTTTATCATGGATAACTGCTCTTCCATGTTTCTCAAATGGCACTCCTCCGGCTTCTGATATTGCATGAATGACTTCATCATCTCCTTCAGTTGGTCCTGTCCCCTGGTTTACCAGCCGTGGCTCCAGGCATAGCCACACCGTCATCTGGCTCTTCTCTTTGGTCGCTCTTCTTTCCTCTCGTCATTTTCATCTCCTCACTTGGTCAATCCCACTTCTGACACCAATTGTGAAGCTGACAATTGAGCGGCCCGACCAAGCAAGGAGGCAGAGACAGAACGTCCAAAAATATAACCCGGTGTGGGCACAGACACAATGATTCACAGCCTCAATCCTGCTGAACATGTGCACACCGTCACCAACCACAGGGATCTCACACCACACTACTAGCCCCCTAACAGAGCCTAAATACACACACACACACACACACACACACACACACACACACACACACACACACACACACACACACAAACACACTAATCAGCAATTAGACACATGTGGGGGGGGGGGGGGAGGAAACAACACAGGGCACCAGGTGCACACAATCAACAGCAACAGATATGGGGAAAGGGGAACACTTTTCAACATAAAACCAGCAAACTGAGACAGACAAACTAAAACACAGACAGTACATACATTTCGCCACCAACAAAGCTACACAATCCGTAACGGAGGCCGAGATCTATGGCCCCAAAGATCACCTCCGTTACAGCCTTTCTACCTCTTCCTCTTGCTGCTGCCCATAGACCTTCCCCATTTATCTAATTTCCCCTCCTCGACTCCTCTCCTTGACTCCTCTCCTCGCGTCTTAGTCCCGCCCACAGGAGATGCGAGCGGAGGAGTCAAGGAGGAGAACCGAGGAGGGGAAGCAGCAGGCGGTTAGAGAAATGATAAATCCTTTCCTCTGAGCGGTAATTTTAAAGAGACGTCCATTAATAAGGAAATTAATAGGAGGCATTTTTCACACACACATCACTCTAGAACTAGGGTTACAACATATAACCCACCGTTCTTGCAACAGGGCCTGAATTTCTCCTCCTGGGATGATAGATTTGCCTCTTTTACACCCCTGAATGGAGGAGGGACGCTGCAGAACTGGAGTGAGTAACCCAGTCGCAGTATCCTGTCCACCCATTCTGTCAGTACACAGCTGAGCTTCCATTCCCCATAAAACTGTGTTTTAGGGGACATGCAAGGAGCTGTGGTATTCTTTGGTGGCCCTCTCCTCCGCCAAACCTTCCATGAAAGGAAGATTGGCTTATGGGGAACCAACTTTGAAAGGGTCGATTTGGATATATAATAAGAACTGGATACAGCGTGGGAGGCGGGGCCTCATTCATTCCTATGAGAGCTGCTCATTGGCGCATGAAGATAAAATGGTCCAACTTTTGGAGAAGGGTCCAGGGCAGAGTCCTGCACGGGTCTGATTTTCAAGACCCGCTCCCGCCCCGCACCTGTGACGTGCAATACCGAACCCGCCCCGCTACCCGCACATATTGCCAATTAGTTCCGCAACCCGACCCGACCCGTCGGCACAAGATCCGCAACCCGACCCGAACCCGCATAGCCTATATATGAGCAGTGAAAACGTGCAATTATTAACACACACAGTTGCATATTTGTCTCAAAAAGCGTGGGATGTTGGTTATTTTCTCCATCTAGGAACCAAAAGCCTGCCAGACGTTGGATTTCGCTCTTGAGGAAGTGTTATTGAAAATGCTGTATTCTCCGCTAGAGAGCTTCACCTCAGCCATTTCGAATGTGGCGCGAACAGCAGCAGATTGATGCGCTGCAGAGGTTATGATTATGCGCGGTCCCGCGGGGGAGAGGTCTGAGGATTTAAACATTAAACTAAATTATTATTATTTTAATATATTTATTATGCAATACCCGCGACCCGACCCCCATCATCTTTGTTTTACCCAGAACCGAACCCGACGTCCGTTTGTGATGACGCCGCACAGCTGTTCGTCTGACAGCAGCCAGCTCTGTCCCCGTTATTTCCACAAACACCCCCGCCACACATTTACTGACACAATCATTTGTATCATCTGTTGTAGACCCCAATAAATAAAATAAAATAAGAACTCATTCTCAAAAAAGCTAAACGCCATTCTTAAAATGTATAAACGAATATTAGTTGGATTAATATTGATTAGAGTGCACAATAGAAATAAAATAATTGAGAGAAGAAAAAGAGATATATTATCTATCAAAACCCAGTTAGATTAACATTCATTGGATTGCACACTTTGTTTGTTTGTTTGGATATGTAGCAAATTCACATTTTAAATAGCACTTAATGACTGACTGAATGGAAATGACGATAAATGAAAATATAAAACGAATAAATGAATAAAATGATTTTTGACCACTTTGTTGTTCAGATATATCACATAGTTGTAACTAAATGATACATGTATTGAAACAAAACACAGTTTAAACTGAGGAGTGACTCCCGTGAGTTTCATTTATTTTCTTCACTCCGCTGGGAAACTGCTCTCATGTCAAGAAGCATGAGATCAGTGCATGCACTGCATCGTCCAATCAGTGAGCGATACAAAGTAAGGGGGCGGGGCGAGTGTCTGAGGATTTCATCAGAGGATGGTCTGGTGGTTCCTCGATTATCGCTCCTCCATTATCGCTCCTCGTTCCTCGATCCTCGGTCCTCCGGCAGAAATAAGAGCCATGGGACGGTACTCAAGATGGCGCAGACAAATCAACTTCCGGTGAGACAGAGGAGCGAGGAAATGAAAATAGTCGACCTGAGACAGGGCCCAGCTTCGGCTGCGGCCAGTGGAGGTTGAACCTGTAGGAAGTTGTAGGAAGTTGTACTTCCAAATATGGTCAGAAGAGAGCACGCCCAACACGTGACACACTGACGCACGGATATTTAAAGAGACATGGAGGTTTACAGAGAACAGACAACAAACAATATGGCGCACCGAGTACAGTTAATTAACGTATTGTGGTTTTAGATATAATTACATACTATTTCAGTTCTCGTTTGTTTGTCAATTCGGCTGTTTAGCGCAGTGTAATTGTGTTTATTTTGCTAATTTGTATTTTAAATATTAAATGTAAAGGAATGGAATACATATATCTTAGCTCTTAGCTTGACATGCTCGACGTTCAGTTAGCATATATGCTAACTGAACATGCTCGTTAAGTTAGCATGTCAAGCTAAGTGCTAAGATATATGTATATATCTTAGCTTGACAGATGGAACAATGCATGTACTCTAATTTTTACAAGATTCTGATTTTGTGTAAGTTTTAAATATTCATTGAAGGTGTCTTTCACATTTGAATGTTTATTTATTTAAAACATGTATTAGTTGCTATACTGTAGACATGTAGGCCTAGTACATATGTATAATTATATTCTTATTTTAAGTGTGGTTATATAAATGTAAACTTATATAAAGTTATTTGGTTGAGCCAAGTAACCCAGGTGGATGCAATCAGGTAATTAGGTCAGAGCCTCTGTTTTTAGATGGGGTTTGTGGCCATGCTGTAGGCCTGACATTTAAAATAAATGGTCAAATCTTATCTGTTAAGATGAATGTTTTATTTTAAAGGTTTTTATTTGTTTAAGGAGGGACCCCAGAGCCAAGGGCAGGCCGCCTTCTCCCGCCGCAGGCAGGAACAAACTCTCGGTCCGGCAGCTTCCCCGTTGATGGGCCTGAGATACCCTGATACCTGAAAAACAGGCTTAAATAAGGGGGATAGTTAAGATAAATGCATTTAAATATCAGCTGGAGCCAATGCATGTAACTTCTTACATTTAATGAAGGCCATTTAAGTTGCTTATACATTGTGCAGTAGGGGGTGCAACAACTAATCGACTTAATTGATTACCAAATTAGTTGCCAACTAATTCAGTCGTCCATTCGTTGGTGACGTCATCACGTGTGTTTTACGCGCCGTTAAGCTCCAACGTTATTGGTCTTTTTATCGGTAATGTATTATTGCTACATACACATTATATCGCAGTCTTAGTGCTTAGTACTCGTTTCTAATATGCAAAAAGACAAAAAAAATGCGCCAATGATGTATTTTCGACCTTTCCAATCCAGACGAGAGATCTTTCTTTCCCCCGTCTGTGTGTGAGGGGGCGGGCAGTTTACACACACGCAGCTGCTAAATGCAGCAACACACTGCGGAGAGAACGCGCTCCGAGGTGTGGTTAAACTTTATCCGTCTCGATGTGGACAATGCTCATTGCCAAAAGTGCAATAAGAGTTTAGCATGTAAGGGCGGTAACACGAGCAATTTGTCTAAACATCTTGCAAAAGTGCACCACGTTCAGAGGGAGAAATGCACCGGGTTCGAGTGTCTTTCTAGTAGCTCTGTAGCCCCATCCACGAGTAACGTTTCCACGTCAGGTGTTGTGTTTGCTAGTATGAGATTAGTTTTGTATCATAAAGATAAAGCAACACTTTCTCAGAATAAAGCAAAACTATGAGTTTGAAAGAAATTTAAAAAAAGTCAAGCAAAATAAAATACATTTCAAAAATAAAACTATAAGTTGCAAACAAATCATTTGTGTAATCATGTAAACTATAAGTCTTTTTCTTTGTTTTAACAGGTTTCTGTTTGCAGTTCTTGTTTCTTCTTTCTCAATGATCAGACTTTTGCTCTCGCTGCAGCTTTCTCTTTTGCGCTCCTTCACTTTTTGTTTGAGATTCTGACACAAACGTCCCAGGTGGGCGGGACTTTCAGGGGTGCGTCTCCATTGGCTACTCAGTTTTTGAGTGACAGCCCAGTCCTCCAGTGATTGTACAGTGAGCTGAGCGTGGATAGAACACCCCCAGAAGAACCAGCATTTCAATTATTATAATACTACAAGTGAAAATATATGTAAGTATTGATCATGTGTGTTGTTTGTGCTGTACTATACGGTCTGTTTCTTTATTGTGTTAAGTGAGAAGTAAAGCTGTGCTATGAAATTAGCTTTTGCTACCTTTAGATCCATAACAATGCAAGCTAAGTAGCCTAACAGTTAGCTCCATTGCTAGCAGTAAGTGAGCGTTCACACTCAAACGGACTTGTGTGCCTGACTCTACCAACAGGCTTTCATGATTCTGTTTAGATATGCGAGTATAAGCCATGATAGCTTATTTTATTAACACGCTAATTTGATATGAAAATCAATTGAGGCTGAGTTAACTTTGTAGGACAACCTACCGTCCATGATGCCCCTGAGCTGTGTTTTATTTGTTAACTTCATATTTTTCATTTCCTAAAACATTTAGTTTCCCCTCATATTAACAGTATGGATCATTGAGACAGCGTGGCGTCCAGAAGTCTTATCTCGTTTTCCCACTTCCTCTGAGGGGACAGCATCAGATCCTAGGAGGGGGGCATGAAGAAAGACCTGCACCAGCTTCATCCACGCTGGGCGTTGCTGTTATCACTGGCTCAGTGTCATTTAATTTGACCAAATGTCTTTACATATACATTTAATAGATTTTATTATTAACCACCTTTTTTTTATGTCCTTTTATTTAAAACATTCTTTGAAATGTCATCTTCTGGTTAAAATTTCAATAAATGTAATTTGTATAATCACTCTTTTGTCTTTATTCTACATGAAAATGTTAGAGATTGGATTCAAATCTGTTGATTATTCAGATCTTCCTCAGGCTAGGAATAGTATGTTGAGTTTGTAATGCTAAATGTATATAATTTTCTCACAGGATATAGAATGAGACAACACAGTTTGTATCCATTGTGTATGAATGCTTCAGCTCTTCAGACCAACATAGTAAGATGTGAGCATGTTCCTAATTGTGTTGGTATGTAACCTAGGTCTGCTCTGTTTAATAAAGCAAATCTGCCACTTTTATATTGTAGAATTTGTTCAATTAAAGCAGTCTTTAATTGTTGAAAATACATAGATGTTTTTTTTTTTTATCTATAAAATAAATAAATAAACAGACACTTTATCAATCCCAAATTGGGAAATTATTTAACAGCAGCAGTGTGTTCAGGTATTAAAATATTTAAAGTTGGAATAAAGTAAACTACACAACACAAGTGTAATCAAATCAAAACAAGTTTTATTTATATAGTGTAGTGCCGAGAGATAGGAGTCGGAGGCGGTGCATCGAAGGTGCAAAAAGGGAAATTTAATGAGCAGCAGAAACAGACATGTTGTCGGGTCGCAGCCCGGGAAGACAAGAGGAAGAAGCCAGGAGGGCACACAATATATATAGTTAGCAACACATATGTCCGTGCGGAAACAATACCCCCAACCCGTAGTTCCATGAGTGAATTATGTACATAGAGTAAATTAGTGATCACTACACAAGCCCCCCCAGAATTCAACCATGGACACAATCCTCGCGTCCGGGAGGAAGCACTATAGGGGCCGAGGAGGGCGAGGCCGCGGCATGGAACGGGCCGTCGGAAGGGGGCCGCAGGAGAGGGTAGGGGCCCTAACGAGGGCGAGGGCATCCAGACCGGGGGTGGCAGACGGGCCGGAACGGGCCGTCGTAAGGGGACCGCAGTAGGCGTTGTGGCGAATGAAGAAAACATCCGCCAGCCGTAGAAAGCAGGGCCGCTGTGCTGTGGTGTGGGGACGGCGTGAATATCCCGGTGGTCCCCAGCAGGGAGGAGCGATGCCCGGCCGCAGGCGAGGGCACAACGGCGGCGGGCACAAAGTCCTCGGGAGGAAAGAGCCGGGTCCCCGGGGGGCAAGAGCAGCACCCCCGGGAGGAAAGAGCCGTGGACAGGGAAGAGGCCAGACGGGGGGGCCGTCCGAAAGCTGCCGTTGAGGCGAACCGTGAGCCGCGGTAAGAGGAGAGGCCAGGCAGGGTCCCGGAGCGCGCCACCCACGGGCCGATGAAGGCATGGGCGACGTCCGAAACCGCCGAGGTGAAGGAAGAGGCCAGACAAGGTCCCGAAGCGCGCCACCCACGGGCCGATGAAAGCGCAGGTGTCGTCCGAAGCCGCCGTCGAGGCGGTGAAAAAGCGAGAGGGTCCACACGAGGCCGACCAGACATGGTCGAACCTCCTCTCAGGCACCAGAAAAAGCTCAAAAGGGTCGTACTGTCCACGGTCAAAAACAGGTGGGTGAAATTATGAGAGGATCCACACGAGGTCAACCGGCTGGTCGAACCTCCTCTCAGGCACCAAGAAAGAAAAAAAAGGGGTTAACAGTCGGATGTCAACCGATAAATGTCGATAGCCGTTAGCAGCTAGTCGTTAGCTGTCGTCGTTAGCCGCTAGCTGGTAGTCTTCAGTAGCTGCTAGTCGTCGTTAGTCGATGTCGTCGGCCCCGGAGCCTCTGCTAGGCGGGGTGCCTCTACCAGGGAAGGTGCCGCTGCGTGTAGTGGCCAGCACCTCATGGTTAAATCGCCGGGAGGCCAGGAAGAACCGGCTAGCTTCTTCGGCTAAAGCGCGGGGCTCAACACTAGCCGTGTTAGATAGTGCAGCCTGGACATGCAGGCGCACATCCCGAAGAAACAGCCCCATGAGGTAGAAGGCGGGTTCTCCCATACCTAGCAGGTCGTGTATTGTCTCCGTGTAGTCGGAAGGCTTGCTGTCTTCCAGTGCCGAGACGATGTGGGAATGGCGAGCGACGTCCTCAGCCATTCCGTGGGGGGCGCACCGAGCCTCAGTCCGTGTGCCGGTGGCAGCCACGGACGTCTCCAAAAATCTCCGGCACATCGAGAAAAACAGCGTTTTTCGCCATGTTCGGGTCAGTCCCAGAAACTTCACGAGACTTACAGTATGTCAGGGTCACCAATGTAGTGCCGAGAGATAGGAGTCGGAGGCGGTGCATCGAAGGTGCAAAAAGAGAACTTTAATGAGCAGCAGAAACAGACATGTTGTCGGGTCGCAGCCCGGGAAGACAAGAGGTTAGAAGCCAGGAGGGCACACAATATATATAGTTAGCAACACATATGTCCGTGCGGAAACAATACCCCCAACCCGTAGTTCCATGAGTGAATTATGTACATAGAGTAAATTAGTGATCACGACAATAGCACATTTATAAATGATTTTTGGTCGAGCCAAAGTGCTGTACATATAATAAAAATAGCCTACAGTAGAGACACTTTACAGCAAATACAACAGCACAGATTGTTCAGAATATCAGTATGAGAAAAACGACACCCTCTATCCTTAGACCCTCACATCGTACAAGGAAAAATTTCCAGAGAAAACCCACAGTTTAAAGGGAAAAATGGGAGAAACCTCAGGGAGAGCAACAGAGGAGGGATCCCTCTCCCAGGACGGACAGACGTGCAATAGATGCCGTGTGTAATGCACAGCAATCCATAAGATAAGTCCGATATGTTCATGAAATTCCCCAGGAGACACCAACACTAACGTGGCCGAGTGGACTCCGGAGTTTGCTGCATGAGTTGCACTGTATGATCTGTGGTGTAGTGGGCTGTCACTCAAAAACTGAGTAGCCAATGGGGACACACCCCTGAAAGTCCCGCCCACCTGTTTGTGTCAGTATCGAAAACAAAAAATGATGGAGCGCAAATGAGAAGAGCTGCAGCGAGAGCAAAAGTCTGATCATTGAGAAAGAATTAACAAGAACTGCAAACAAAAATGTTAAAACAAAGGAAAAAGAATTATAGTTTACATGATTACACAAATGATTTGTTTGCAACTTATAGTTTTATTTTTTAAATGTATTTTATTTTTGCTTGACTCAGTTTTTTTTTCATTTAAACTCATAGTTTTTCTTTATTCTGAGAAAGTGTTGCTTTATCTTTATGATACCAATGTAATCCCATATACTAGCAGCAACACACGGAGTTAACTCAATTCTACAAACATGGGTTAATGATTAGAGGTAACTGAGTTATTTATTTTGTTAAAGTTTCAGCTATTCTGTTTACAGTTATGTCATCACATTATTTAATACGATTTGTTAAAACACTGTTGTTTCTTTTGATGTGAAATATTATTTATTTTTATTTAAATATCAAAATGTGTTAATTTAATAATATATGTATTTTTGAATCAAGTATCCATCTTTATTGTCTCCATTGATAGTTTCCACATGCCTAAAACAACCTCAAGCTAAATCTAAAAGTTGATGGCTAAATAAGAGCGTTTGAGAAATAACGAATAGTCAATTAATCGTTTCATTAATCGATTATCAAATTAGTCGTTTGTTGCAGCCCTATTGTGTAGTGATGTGTACGAAAAGGACAACCAAGAACAAATCTGCAAAGTCTATTGTAGGCTATGTTGAGTGGGGCAAGATCTGATTTATGTTCATTTTGGTAGACAACATCACAATAGTCCATAATCGGAAGAATAAGTTGAGAAGGCAAGGCAAGCCGAGGCAATTTTATTTATATAGCACTTTTCAGCAAGTGGCGATTCAAAGTGCTTTACAGATTAAAAGCAAAAGACATTTAAGAACAAATACATCATAAATACATTATTAAAAAGGCATTTAAAAAGAGGCATAAAAAGCAAAGATAATGAAATAAAATAAATAAACACAGCAGGTACAGAATACATGACTAAAAAGGCATAATGTAGTGTGAGTATGGGCAGCTCAATTAAAAGCAGCGGCAAATAGGTGCGTTTTTAATCTGGATTTAAAAATAGGAGGTGTTTCAGCGGACGTGCACGATTTAGGCAGTTTGTTCCAAATTGTTGGGGCATAATAACTAAAAGCTGCTTTTTCATGTTTAGTGGTTATTCTCGGAACAGAGAGCAGACCCGAGCCAGAAGACCTGAGACTCTTGGATGCTTCATAGTGATGAAGTAGGTCGTCTATACACCTCGGTCCTAAGCCATTTAGTGATTTAAAAACTAGCAGTAGTATTTTAAAATATTTTCTTTGGCAGACTGGAAGCCAGTGTAATTATCTCAGAACCGGAGTGATGTGATCCACTTTTCTAGTGTCAGTGAGTACTCGAGCAGCAGCGTTCTGAATCAGCTGCAGCTTTCTTTTTTAGTGAGCCCTGTGAATACACTATTACAGTAGTCGAGTCTACTGAAAATAAAAGCATGGACAAGTTTTTCTAAATCCTGTTGCGACATTAGTTTTTTAATCCGGTCTGAGTCCATCACTACACCCAGATTTCTTGCTTTGTGAGTTACTTTGTAGTCTGCCGACTGAAGCGCTGTGATTAGTTTTAATTGGTCCTTCTTTGCTCCAAAAACAATGATCTCAGTTTTTTGTTTGTTCAGTTGGAGAAAGTTCTGAGTCATCCAGTCAGTGATGTGCTCAATGCACTTGCTCAGTGTTCTAATCGGAGAGTAGTCTCCTGGTGTAATTTTAAAATAAATCTGGGTGTCGTCTGCATAGATGTGATAGCTCAGATCGCTCTTTTTAATAATTTCAGCCAGAGGTAGCATATAAATATTAAAAAGCAAAGGCCCTCAGATGGAACCTTGAGGAACCCCGCATGACATATTTATCAGGGTTGATTTGTAATTGCCTATTGAGACAAAGTTTGTTCTGTCCTTTTAAGTAGGAGCTAAACCAGTTTAGAGCTGTTGCTGAAACTGACACCCAGTTTTCAAGACGGTCTAGCAATATGTTGTGGTCAACAGTATCAAAGGCAGCGCTGAGATCTAATAATACTAACACTGATATTCTGCCACTGTCTGTGTTCAAATGGATGTCATTTAAGACCTTAACAAGTGAAGTCTCAGTGCTGTGGTTAGGTCGAAAGCCCGACTGAAACACATCAAAACCATCAGTTAAAAACATGAAATTACTCAACTGTTGAAAAACTGCTTTTTCAATCAATTTGCTTAAAAAGTGAAGGTTTGATATTGGCCTGTAGTTATTCATTATGGTTGCGTCTAGCTTATGCTTTTTTAGGAGCGGTTTAATTATTGCAGTTTTCAGGGCCTGTGGAAATACACCCGAGTGGAGAGACTTGTTTACTATGTGTAGTATATCTGAGGCCAAGCAATGAAAAACAGTTTTGGGATGATGTCGAGGCTACAGGAGGAGCATTTCAGATGTTGGATAATGTCTTCCAGGTCTTTAGCATTTATCAGACGGAATTGTGACATGGTGTCTGAAATGGCTTTAGGTGAACACAGGGACAGTACATTTGCTGTACCTGATACAGAGGCACTGACTGCCTGTCTAATTTGCATGATTTTGTCAGTGAAGAAGGAGGCAAAGTCTTTGCAGGCCCTGGTGGATAGAAATTCTGAGGCTATCGACACTGGGGGGTTTGTTAGTCTGTTGACGGTAGCAAACAAGGCACGTGAGTTGTTTTTATTTTTGTTAATGATGTCAGAGAAGAACGATTGTCGTGCCTTTTTTATTTCCTGATCATAGAAACCGAGTTTCTCTTTATATATTTCCAAGTGAACCTGGAGATTTGTTTTTCTCCACCTGCGTTCAGCTTCTCTGCACTCAGTTTTTGCTGTTCTCACAGTCATGGCTTTTCTCCATGGAGATTTTTTCTTGCTAGATACTTCCTTTATTTTAATGGGAGCGATGGTATCCATGACATTTGTTATTTTTGAATTAAAATGATCAACTAGCTCATTTACTGAGCAGTTAGCATGGGCAAGTGAGGGAGTAAAAATCTGGGCAAACATTTCCTCTGCATTTTCAGTTAAGTGACATCTAATGGTTACCTCTTTCTTAACAGTTTTATGGACGGTAATAGAGCTCTCAAAGAAAGCACAGGTCACCAACATCAGTCACCACAAGCTTAGAGATGTGCAGACCCTTTGATACAATTAAGTCCAGGGTGTGCCCCTTATTTTGCGTCGGACCCTTGACATGCTGAGTCAGTCCAAAATGGTCGATAACACAAAACTGTTCTTTAGCCCCTCTGTCCTCAGGGTTGTCAACATGGATATTAAAATCGCCAACAATGATTAAACGGTCAAAGTCAATACGCACCGGTGTTGGGCAAGTTACTTCCAAAATGTAATATTACATATTAGTCTTTTGAAAGTAATAAGTTACATTACAATATTACTGTCTCTGAAATGTAATGAGTTACACTACTTTTGGGGCCACCAGGGTGGGTGGAGGGGGTCTTGAGGATGGGTTTTGGCAGCCCAGGAGCACAGCGGAGGGCCCGGAAGGGATCTCGGGCGGACAGCCCGGGGGCAAGGCAAAGTCCAAGGTGGGGGTCTAAGGGGGCCGAGCATGAGGGCGAAGGCAGCGGCAGGAAGAGTTAGGGGGCTGAGCATGAGGGCGAAGACCGCGGCTCTCAGGGGGCCAGGCTCGAAGGCGAAGACCACGGCTCTCAGGGGGCCGGGCTCGAGGGCGAAGACCAGACAGCTCCGGAGGCCGGGCAGGAAGGCACTGACGGGACAGCTCCGGCAGGATCCCCCACGGAAGAGGACCAGGAGTTGGCAGGACCCCCGGCGAGACAGGTAACGGCGGGACCTCCAACGGAACAAGACATAGGATTGGCAGGACTCTCAGCGGGTCCTCCAACGGAACAGGACATAGGGTTGGCAGGACCCCCGGCAGAAGAGTCATCGGCGGGACCCCCAACGGGACAGGACACAGGGTTGGCAGGACCCCCGGCAGGAGAGTAGTCGACGGGACCTCCAACGGCACAGGACATAGGGTTTGCAGGACCCCCGGCAGAAGAGTAGATGGCGGGACCCCCAACGGGACAGGACACAGGGTTGGCAGGACCCCCGGCTGGAGAGTAGTCGGCGGGGCCTCCAACGGCACAGGACATAGAGTTGGCAGGACCCCCAGCGGAACCTCCAATGGCACAGGACATAGGGTTGGCAAGACCCCCGGCAGAAGAGTAGACGGCGGGGCCTCCAACGGCACAGGACACAGAGTTGGCAGGACCCCCAGCGGAACCTCCAACGGACCAGGACATTGGGTAGGGACTTGAGAGGGAACTCGAGAGGAGACTCGAGAGGTGACTCGAGAGGGGACTGGAGAAGAGACTCGGGAGGGGACTCGGGAGGGGACTCGGGAGGGGACTGGAGAGGAGACTTCAGAGGGAACTGGAGAGGAGACTTCAGAGGGAACTGGAGAGGAGACTCGAGAGGAGACTCGAGAGGTGACTCGAGAGGAGACTCGAGAGGTGACTCGAGAGGAGACTCGAGAGGTGACTCGAGAGGGAACTCGAGAGGTGGCTCGAGAGGGAACTCGAGAGGTGGATCGAGAGGGAACTCGAGAGGTGGCTCGAGAGGTGACTCGAGAGGGGACTGGAGAAGAGACTCGGGAGGGGACTCGGGAGGGGACTCGGGAGGGGACTGGAGAGGAGACTTCAGAGGGAACTGGAGAGGAGACTTCAGAGGGGACTTGAGAGGGAAGTCGAGAGGGAAGTCGAGAGGGGACTTGAGAGGGAACTTGAGAGGGGACTTGAGAGGGGACTTGAGAGGGGACTTGAGAGGGGACTTGTGTCGGTCAGTACGCCGACAGGACATGGGGAGCTGGCGTCGGCTGGAGAGCCAGCAGGAGACGAGGTGCTGGAGTCGGCCGGTACGCCGACAAGACTCGGGGAGCTGGCGTCGGCTGGGGAGCCCCCTGTACTGAAGCCGGAACCATGGCTGTGTCGGCCGGTTCTGTTGCCGGAACCATGGCTTCTGGGGCCTGTACTGAAGCCAGAACCATGGCTGCTGGGGCTGGAACCAGGGCTGGAACCATGGCTCTTGGGGCTCGGGCTGCTAGCTTGGCCTTGCGACTCCTCTTAGCAGCCGCCTGAATACTCCGTGGACCTCCATAAGCCAGACGAGTTCCAGAATACGACTCCTGGACAGGAGCAGGAACTGGGGCAGAAGCATGGGTTGACTCCAGACGGAACACACCGAGACGTTTGTAGTCACCAGGCTGGAAATCACACACCCAGAGGAAGTTCATAATCCAGCCTGGTAAGAATTTCACCAAGTCTGGTTTCTCCATAGCCAACCGGTGCACCTCTACCAGAGCGGCCTCCTTCTGGAAAACACTGGACTCTTCCTTCCACCAATCATAGCAGCAAGCCAAATAAAAGGAAAAATGTTGTAGTTCCACCTCAAAAGGATCATCTGCTGGGTCCATTTCTGGTTGGTTCGTACTGTCACGGTTGAGTGAAGGAAGCAGGACCCAAATGCAGATAACTCTGATAAACCTTTATTTCAAGGATAATGAAACTAATACAGAGAAAACATAACACTCACCGGTGAACTCAGTCACCAACAAAAGACGAACCAACACTGAACACAGGAAGAGACAAGACTAAATACAGGGAGGGGTAATCACGAGACGAGAAACAGCCGGGCAGGGGAGGAGAAACACAAGGACAACAGGTGAACACAATCAGACAACTAGACACACCAGGGAAACTAACGACGGGAGGAAAAACACAAGGAAAAGGACCAGACAATAACCCAGGAGGAAAACATGACAGCAAACACCCAAACATACAAAACTACAAACGTGACATAACATGAGAATCGTGACAGATAGTAAAAGTAGTCATTGTGCAGATTGGTCCATTTCAGAATAATATATATGATATGTTTTATAATGAGTATTCTCAAAGCTGGTAAAGGTGCAGCTAGTTTGAATGGCTTTGTAGACTGCAGGGTAGCTTGTGGATTTACTCCAGGTGGAACTAAAGTCTGATTCAACACTTGATTATATTTCACATCATTCATCCAGATCTGTGAAGTAACTGAATGTATTAAATACATGTAGTGGAGGAAAAGTACACCATGTACCTCTGAACTGTAGAGGAGTAGAAGTACACAGTAGCAAAACATTGAAATACTTAAATAAAGTACAAGTATCTCAAAATTGTACCCACGTATAGTACTTGTTGAGTTTATGAACTTAGTTACTTACACCAGTGACTATAAAAGATAGAAAGACTAAGCCTTGCACAGAGGCATGAAAATACATTTTCAAAATGCTCAACAGTGCTTCCAGAATTTTAAAGTGACTGCTACACAATTAAAATAAATGCTTTTATATATTTCTATTAGATGTGACTCTTTGGCGTTTCTGTTATTATTAACTGCTGCTTTAGTTGTTCTGACTGCTAAAATCCTCTGATCCTCATTTTAAAGCCGATATTCCGTGGGGTAGGGGGGTCGGGTCCTTGTCACCTTTTTCATACCTGATGAGTTTGCATCCCTGACTACAGTTGCTTCAGCGTGTAGAAGCTAGTAAGCCTACTATTTCATTTGTTTTAGATAGGCACAACATGTTTCATATGCAGACCTTATTTTCCTGTTCCATGTTCAAATAAACCATTTTCAGTGGTAATTTTGTTTTGGTCATGGAAAATTAGGTAAAGGTCATTGAGAAGTCATGGAAAAGTCATTGAAAATCATTGGTGAAAAAGTGTATGAACCCTGAGCTCATTATACATCCAGTGAAGGGCAATGTGGTATAGCATAACAACTTAGGCCCTTAAGGCTACTAACAACTTGTATTACACGGCTTAGTTGAATACTCGATTCTGATTGTAAATTCTTAATGATAGCGCAGAGTGAAGCAGGTAGGACCCAAACGCAGATAACTTGATAATACCTTTATTTCAAGGTCTCTTATCTAATACATAAACTTTCAACAAACAAAACACTCTACGGTGAACCAGGTCACAAACAAAAGAAGCACCAACACTGAACACAGCACGAGACAAGACTAAATACAGGGAGGGATAATTACAAGACAAGACACAGCCGGGCAGGGGAGGAGAAACACAAGGGCCACAGGTGAACACAATCAACTAACGAGACACACCAGGAAAACTAACGACAGGAGGAAAACATGACATAGAGCAGTGAAAACACCCAAACCTAGACATAGACCTGTGACCTGACATGACAACCGTGACATAACCCCCCCCTCAAGGGACGGATTCAAGACGTCCCTAAACCCCAAAACAAAAATCCAATAAAGTCCAACAGGATGGGTGGAGGGGGTCCGTAGGAGGGACGTATCCCTAGGCCACCAGGGTGGGTGGAGGGGGTCCGTAGGAGGGACGTATCCCTAGGCCACCAGGGTGGGTGGAGGGGGTCCGGAGGACGGGACTAAGCTGACCACCCAGGAGCCCAGTAGGGGACCAGGAAGGGATCACGGGCGGACGGCCCGGGGGCAAGGCAGAGTCCAAGGTGGGGGTCTCGGGCGGACGGCCCGGGGGCAAGGCAGAGTCTAAGGTGGGGAACTCGGGCGGACGGCCCGGGGGCAAGGCAGAGTCCAAGGTGGGGTCTCGGGCGGACGGCCCGGGGGCAAGGCAGAGTCCATGGGGGGGGAACTCGGGCGGACGACCCGGGGGCAAGGCAGAGTCCAAGGTGGGGGTCTCGGGCGGACGGCCCGGGGGCAAGGCAGAGTCCATGGTGGGGCGAAGGCCACAGCGGGCGAACTCAGGGGGCCGAGCATGAGGGCGAAGACCAGACAGCTCCGGAGGCCGGGCAGGACCCGGTGTCGGCCGGACAGGAACCGGAGCCGGCGGGACAGGCTTCGGCAGGATCCCCCACGGAAGAGGACCAGGAGTTGGCAGGACCCCCAGCAGGAGAGTGGACGACGGGACCTCCAACGAGACAGGACAAAGGGTTGGCAGGACCCCCGGCAGGAGAGTAGACGACGGGACCTCCAACGAGACAGGACAAAGGGTTGGCAGGACCCCCGGCAGGAGAGTAGTCGGCGGGGCCTCCAACGGGACAGGACACAGGGTTGGCAGGACCCCCGGCAGGAGAGTAGTCGGCGGGGCCTCCAACAGCACAGGACATAGGATTGGCAGGACCCCCGGCAGGAGAGTAGACGGCGGGACCTCCAACGGCACAGGACATAGGGTTGGCAGGACCCCCGGCAGGAGCGTAGTCGGCGGGACCTCCAACGGGACAGGACATGGGGTTGGCAGGACCCCCGGCAGGAGAGTAGTCGGCGGGGCCTCCAACGGGACAGGACAAAGGGTTGGCAGGACCCCCGGCAGGAAACTAGTCTGCGGGACCTCCAACTGGACAAGACATGGGGTTGGCAGGACCCCCGGCAGAGGGCTAGTCTGCGGGACCTCCAACTGGACAAGACATGGGGTTGGCAGGACCCCCGGCAGGAGACTAGTCTGCGGGACCTCCAACTGGACAAGACATGGGGTTGGCAGGACCCCCGGCAGAGGGCTAGTCTGCGGGACCTCCAACTGGACAAGACATGGGGTTGGCAGGACCCCCGGCAGAGGGCTAGTCTGCGGGACCTCCAACTGGACAGGACATGGGGTTGGCAGGACCCCCGGCAGAGGGCTAGTCTGCGGGACCTCCAACGGTACAGGACATGGGGTTGGCAGGACCCCCGGCAGAAGACTAGTCTGCGGGACCTCCAACTGGACAGGACATGAGGTTGGCAGGACCCCCAGCGGAACCTCCAACGGTACAGGACATGGGGTTGGCAGGACCCCCGGCAGAAGACTAGTCTGCGGGACCTCCAACTGGACAAGACATGGGGTTGGCAGGACCCCCGGCAGAAGACTAGTCTGCGGGACCTCCAACTGGACAGGACATGGGGTTGGCAGGACCCCCGGCAGAAGACTAGTCTGCGGGACCTCCAACGGCACATGAGTAGGGGCTTGAGTGGGGACTCGAGAGAGGGCTTGAGAGGGAACTCGAGAGGAAACTGGAGAGTGGACTCGAGAAGGAACTCGAGAGGTGACTCGCGAGGTAACTCGAGAGGGGACCTGAGAGGGGGCTTGAGAGGGAACTCGAGAGGAGACCTGAGGGGAAACTTGAGAGGTGACTCGAGAGGACACTGGAGAGTTGACTTGGGAGGTGACTCGAGAGGACACTGGAGAGTTGACTTGGGAGGTGACTCGAGAGGACACTGGAGAGTTGACTTGAGAGGTGACTCGAGAGGACACTGGAGAGTTGACTTGAGAGGTGACTCGAGAGGACACTGGAGAGTTGACTTGAGAGGTGACTCGAGAAGGAACTCGAGAGGTGACTCGAGAAGGAACTCGAGAGGGGACCTGAGAAGGGACTTGAGAGGGAACTCGAGAGGAGACTCGAGAGGTAACTCGAGAGGAGACCTGAGGGGAAACTTGAGAGGTGACTCGAGAGGACACTGGAGAGTTGACTTGAGAGGGGACTCGAGAAAAGACTCGAGAGGGGACCTGAGAGGGGACCTGAGAGGGAACTCGAGAGGAGACTCGAGAGGTAACTCGAGAGGGGACCTGAGAGGGGACTTGAGAGGGAACTCGAGAGGGGACCTGAGAGGGGACTTGAGAGGGAACTCAAGAGGAGACCTGAGGGGAAACTTGAGAAAAGACTCGAGAGGGGACCTGAGAGGGGACTTGAGAGGGAACTCGAGAGGTGACTCGAGAGGTAACTCGAGAGGGGACCTGAGAGGGGACTTGAGAGGGAACTCGAGAGGAGACCTGAGGGGAAACTTGAGAGGTGACTCGAGAGGACACTGGAGAGTTGACTTGAGAGGTGACTCGAGAGGACACTGGAGAGGGGACTCGAGAAGGAACTCGAGAGGTAACTCGAGAGGGGACCTGAGAGGGGACTTGAGAGGGAACTCGAGAGGGGACCTGAGAGGGGACTTGAGAGGGAACTCGAGAGGAGACCTGAGGGGAAACTTGAGAGAGTTGGTTCGCCAACAGAACACGGGGTGCTGGAGTCGGCCGGTACGCCGACAGGACACGAGGAGCTGGTGTAGGCTGGGGAGCCAACAAGAGACGAGGTGCTGGAGTCGGCCGGTACGCCGACAGGACACGGGGAGCTGGTGTTGGCTGAGGAGCCAACAAGACATGGGGAACTGGCGTCGGCCGGTATGCCGACAGGACACGGGGAGCTGGTGTTGGCTGGGGAGCCAACAAGAGACGAGGTGCTGGGGTCGGCCGGTACGCCGACAGGACACGGGGAGCTGGCGTCGGCCGGTATGCCGACAGGACACGGGGAGCTTGCGTCGGCCGGTATGCCGACAGGACACGGGGAGCTGGCGTTGGCCGGTAAGCCAGTCCTGGAGCCGAAACTGGAGTCGGGACCAGGGGTACTGGAGCCGGTACTGGAGCCAGAACCATGGCTGCTGGGGCCGGAACTGGGGCTGGAGCCATGGCTCTTGGGGCTCGGGCTGCTAGCTTGGCCTTGCGACTCCTTTTAGCAGCCGCCTGAATACTACGTGGACCTCCATAAGCCAGACGAGTACCCGTGAACGGATCCTGGACAGGAGCAGGAAATGGGGAAGAAGCCGGAGCTGACTCCAGACGGAACCCACCAAGGCGTATGGTGCCAGGTTGGGAATCGGGAGGCAGGGAGCTAGCATGCCTGGGGCTAGCAGGCCGGGAATCACACACCGTGAGGATCTTCGAAATCCAGCCAGGTAAGAACTTCACCAAACCTGGTTTCTCTCTAGCCATTTGGCGCGCCTCCGACAACACAGCCTCTCGCTGCTGAAATCCGGGTGCTCTCTTCCATCGATCCGAGCAGTTAGCCAAAAAAAAGGAAAAATTCAATAATTCCCACTCGAACGGATCTGCTGGGCCCATTTCTGGTTGGTGCTTTCTGATAGCGCAGAGTGAAGCAGGTAGGACCCAAACGCAGATAACTTGATAATACCTTTATTTCAAGGTCTCTTATCTAATACATAAACTTTCAACAAACAAAACACTCTACGGTGAACCAGGTCACAAACAAAAGAAGCACCAACACTGAACACAGCACGAGACAAGACTAAATACAGGGAGGGATAATTACAAGACAAGACACAGCCGGGCAGGGGAGGAGAAACACAAGGGCCACAGGTGAACACAATCAACTAACGAGACACACCTGGAAAACAAACGACAGGAGGAAAACATGACATAGAGCAGTGAAAACACCCAAACCTAGACATAGACCTGTGACCTGACATGACAACCGTGACACTTAACATGTGACACGTTGTTAATACAGTACAGACCACTGTCAAGGACTATAATGAAGGATCAAGAAAGAGAAAGGAAAAGAGGTTAAAAGACCGAGCACTGGACGTCAGATAAATCACCAGAAGAAGGCAGAGAGGAAGTAAACAATAACAGGACACGGAATGGGCTCTGTAGTTTGTTTAGTATGTGGCCATGTACAGGCCCGGTTCCAGAACAAAATTACTCAGGGTGCCTCTGAGATTACAGGAGGTGCAGCAGTAGTTTACATGAGCAATAGTGGCCGGCAACAGCAATGAAAAATAGCATGGTCCCCAATGAACAGATTATGGCATTTGTTATGTTTTGAAACCAAGCAAGTGTGTTAAAAGTGCAATCCTGAAATATTTCATATAGTCCAAAGTGGACTGTGGCGAAGAAAAGCACAAAAGCTTCAAAACTGTACTGATAAAACAAATGAGAACATATTGTAAATCAAGGCAAATATTATTTGAACCAGCTCATGGTTTGAAATGGCAAACATTGAAAAGCAAAAGTATTATTAAATCCATCACTTTGGTCCCATCATATACTCTGGGAAGAGAATATTTACTGTGCTTGAAAACTGGTATCACATCATCATGTGAGGTTGACTTTGTGGCCTGGAGAACATTTCAGCTGCAACATTAGCTTGTTGATAAGCTTGGGATATGAGATCTTTTTATAGCCATTCGTGGTGAAGGGATCTGTGCTATTGTATGCATTATTTTGGACCCAACATTTCTACAGGCATGGCAGAATATGGCACTATTTTCACATGAATATTCTAGCCTGTCTTTTTTATACCACGAGCTGCAAAATGACCGCCTATCCCCACTATGCAGGCGGGTACTTGTTTAGATATACCTGGGCAGGCTCTGTTTTGCCGTGGTATCCTGGCACCTGCGGGCCGCAGAGGTGCGGCGTTGTTTTGGATGACGAAGACTGCTGCTCCGGGGGCAAGGCCGGCGAGTCAGGCGGGAGTAAGCTAGTGTCCACAACGGAGGGTAACGTGATGTCCCCATCTGACCTGTTGCTACTCTCTGCAGTAGATGCAGTGTTGCTGGCGTTTAGTGATGGTTGCTTTAACCATTTTCGTATAAATGATTATCCACAGATCAGATGTGTGTCACTGCTGTGGAAGCACTTTGGAAATGATGCACGCGCAGCATACATATTCAAAAGAAGCAAAGTTACCATACATAGTCTGCTTGCATTGACATAGGTCATTAAACAAAATAGCTACTCCACCCCCTTTCTTATGTAGTCTTGCCTGACTCATAGAATTAAAGTTGTGAGGAGTTGATTCTATAAGAACAGCTGTGCTGTTGTTTTGGTCTAACCAAGTTTCAGTTCAAAACATAAAATCCAGGTTGTGCTTGGTGATAAAATCATTGATGAAAAATGATTTACCTGCTAAAGACCTGACATTTAATAAAGCCAGTTTGAGTGTGTTTGACATATCACCACTCTGACTGTTAACGACAGAACGTGGAGCACGTGGAATCACTACACAATTTGATACATTACATACATTCAGACGGATGCCCTTGGATCCTCTGTTCTCAGTCCGAGTCACCAGCCTGTGTAACCAGGCCACAACACAAATGGGACGCTGCACTGGCATAGAAGCCTCTGTTCGTTGGGTGGCGCCAGAGAGCGAGACGGCAGGCGTGGAAACATGGCCTTGGATGACACCGCCAGAGAGGGGGGTATGTCAACGTGGTGCTGGAAAAGTCAGGAAGACGTCTGAACAGCGTGATGCATGTTAGCCGCTAGCATGCGGCTACCAAGCCTGCTGGGGTGGATTCCATCAGTGCCGGAGAGGGCGGGTCGGTCCCAAAATAGATTGAAATTGTCAATAAAACCAAAATTGGCTGCTCTGCAGGCGGATTGGAGCCAGGTGTGGAGGCTGAGGATCTACGACGTGAAGAGGTGGTCGCCGGACGGGATGATGGACATCGAGTTGACTCCACAGTGGCCTGGGAAGCAGCACAAATGCTGTCGGCTGCCGGCGTAGAAGTTGCAGAGGCGGCAGGGTGCAGATCTGGACGGATCTGTGCCGCGGGAGCATCAGCTGGACGGGCCAGATTGTCTGGACGGGCCAGCACCGCGGGAGCACCAGCTGGACTGGCCGGATCATCTAGACGGGTCAGTGCCGCGGGGGCATCAATTGGATGGACCGGATTGTCGGACAGGCCCTTGAAGCGGTTCCGAAGGCCCAGTTCAAATTCAAAAAGCTCTTGCGCACCACTTCAGACCACGACTGCTGGTGGCCAGGTGTCGAGCAGTCAAGAGAAGCAATTCTCTTTCGGACACTGAGCTTAAAACAATTGCGAGAGCGGTGTAAGACACCAATTCCGTAATTGACTTTTTGTATTAAATGCTTTATATGTAGTTTTAAAGGAAAGTTCAGAGTCTAGTAGCCATACACCAAGATATTTAAAGCTTTCAACTTTATGCAGAGAAGTCCCATCCTTACATTTTATTTCTACATTAGGTTTGCATATATGCAGATAATTTTGTAAGTTAAAAAAAAATGTTTTGCCGTAAAACTGTGAAGTAAGACTTTTTTTTAATGCTGTCAAAATTATCGTGTTAACGGCGGTAATTCATTTTTTGAATTAATTGCGTTAAAATATTTAACGCATTTAACGCATGTGCAGAATGGCCCGCCCCATACATCCCACCAGTGGCAGCGCCAGGGTATGGCTGGGGTAGGCTACACCCATACCAAGAAATTGCTTAGCCCCACCATGACAAATTATGTTAAAGTAAGCAAAATAAAGTCCGCCAACTCGCGCCGAGAATTGCACAGACAGCAGTTAGTAAGATTGATTTCAGTAGCCACTTCGGAAATATCGAAGACCAGAAACAGTTTTGAAAACTTTTGTCACGTAGTAATCGTCTTCTCAATAGAACATCTTTGATAATGTCTTCTGGCCAATCAGAATCAAGATAACGGCGTGGTGTTGTTGCAGGAAGTCCCGACGGAGAATACTTTTGCTGTAGTACAGGTAACACATAACTGGTACGCAGGTTATGTGCGTAATCTGAAATGCGTAGGCTACCGTCACTTGTGTCACAAAGCGCATTTGCGTACCGACGTACTTGTGATGCTTGTCCAGAAGGCGGTTAGATCACCGGACGACAGAGTCGGTCTCCGTGTGCACAGACAGGGCTGCTGTTAACGTCGGTCTGTACAACGGAATTGTGCCATAACTACGCCAACCGCTTGCGGAGGGAGACTCCCCCCCCCCCCCTTCACTGGAGAACTGCGCTAAAACAGCTGATCACAACGTTCACACTCTGTGGTCACGAAGTACTCCACTAGCCCCCCCCCCCCCTGAATTAAGACCCCATGGTTTGATGATTGATAGGTGTGTGGGCTGTCTTTCATTTTGACACACAGAATTTTTTTATAATAAACATACATACTGTATGTTAAATGGATATATCCGCCTTCTTTCATTTATCTTTCCATTCCCACAACAATATACATAAAGAAATGGCATATTTTGGACATAGTTCGAATGGTGATTAATCATGATTAATTAATTTTTAAGCTGTGATTAATCTGATAAAAAATTGTAATCGTTTGACAGCCCTACTTTTTTTGTTTGAAAATGCTCAATGAACTACATCTCTGGTCTCGCACAACAACACACGTCACCGAGATAGCCGTCACTAGTACTGTCTTGCCAAACAAGAGATTGACTACCCTCACTATCACCACAATGAAACACGTCCAGAAGAATGCCATGCAAAGCTGCCTGCCTGCCTTCCTTCCATTCTCCCTGAACTGCCTGATCTTTTTAATGTTCAATGTTAACCATTTGTGCAGATAGCATGAAGTAGAAAAGATCGCCGATGCTAATGTAGCGTTAGCATGTCTCCCCCGGGGGCATCCGGGCTTAAACGGTGTATTATAGAATGATCACACTGGTTTGACAGTACTCGTCAAAGGGTTCACGAAATATGACTACTACTTTTACTGTTTAACATTTTTGGTTACTTAATGTTACTTCATGTTAAGGCTAATAAAAATGAAGCTAAGGCTGTATTGCTAACTAACGTGCTTGCTACTAGCAAGGTAGCTAACTTGATCCAGCCACTCCTGGTCCTTTCATCAGACGGGAAGCGAAAGAATGTGCTGGTATGATTACAACCTGGTACAAAGCACACAGGCATCTTGTTAAAGTTATCTTATCTTAGTTATCTCTTATATTTAGTGGAGGAAAACAATGATGACATCACTTACGCAACTCTGGGATTTGTAGTCTTTCTAGTTGTGTATTTTTCATAGTCTTATATTTCAACAGTTTTACGACAAACTGTGACTTTTTTGACATGGAAATTATTTTTTAAGATTGACAAACATCATATGTGTAATTCATGGCACAATTCAAACGGGATCGAAAGATACGTTTTCTCTCGCCATTGACTTCAATACATAATTTTTCCGAAATATGAGGTCCACCGGAAAGGGAGGGACTTCGCCTCTCTATATAACTAGAAGGGTTGCGTAATACAGTTTCTCGATTGCTAACACATTTTTTTTTTAATTGCTCAGTTTCTCAGAACACTAAACACAATTCACAAAACCACACACCCAAAGTGCAAAACACCTAATTTCTCCTGCTAAGTGAAGAACTGCACTCAAAACTACATAAACACTTACCAAATGCAAACTTTTGCACCAAATATAACACACTTCATTCATAACACTAGATGGTTTGACCACCCAACTACACACTGCTGAGCACTTATGGGCTATGCTCTGTACATATAGGTTTCTGCAGAGAAAGATTGCTTGAGTTTACAGAAATACAGTAAATGAAGAAATACAAATGAGTTGTTGAAAAAAATCACATTTTATTCAAAAATAACATTGTGCAACATGCATCTCAGCACATAGCTACTATGCTTCGGATCTCTCTAAGTGTGATGGCATTCTTTGCCAAAACCCAGTTTGTAACTGCTGCTTCCTGTGCCTCATTGGAAATCCTTAGCCTTCCACCTGCACCTCTTTGTTTCTCAGTCCTTCAGATAAACAACAAAGTGTTTAGTTTGTTGGTCACGGTCAGTGTCTGTGTTGTATAAAAGTAAGTTTACCACAGTACATTGTGCAGGATCTTTGTACAGTTATACAGTAGTATGCAACATGCCAACAATTCAGTTACAGTAATGAAGTAAATACGTTTCACACAACAGATATAAGCACTGATATATCATGAGAGTATTCTTCTTTGTCCACGTCCTCTACCTCTCATTCTTCCTCCTCTCACTCTCAGCCCAGCCCTTCCTCTTCCTCTTGCTTCCATGTTGGCTTCCATTGTTGCTGTAAGAAAGTACTCACCTGTGTTCTTTTTATAGTGCTAACATCCTGATTGATGAGCCAACAATTATGGTATCAGGTGTTTGGTCGGGTGGAACGTGTTTCTTGATCATTGGTCCATGTGTGAGGCATTTTGAATATCAGTGTTTTAAACCTGCTAACACGTGACTTTATGTCAGATTCCTGTGTCTCACGTGGAGAAACGTGTGCAGTGGTTTGCAAAAAGTGCCATGTTGATTTGAAAGTTGTGGGAAAAGCTGAAAACGTGTTTAGAGTTTTGAGCCGATGTTTTGCTTTTTGAGTGTCAGTTAAAATAATTGTGCTTCATGTATAATTTTAGTGTGTTAGCAATCGAGAAAAACTGTAAAACAATTCACTCACCAATCCATAATCATGAAGGTGGAATCTAACTATATCCAGAATAATTTGTATTGCATCCAGGGGTAGAAACATGTTTATTTCTGCTGTAAAGTTGGGCATTTTAACATGGGGTCTATGGAAATTGCTCCTTTCTGCAGTCATCCCCTATCAGCCAATAGATGAACTGCAGTTTGTGGCACTTCCTTATTGGCCTCCCGGCTCTGCCCCAGAGTTTGCCGCTTGGTTGAGCCCCACCTGGAGAAAAATGCACCAGCTGCCACTGCAACACACACCTACACACACACCAGTGGCGGTTCTAGACCAATTTCACTGGGGGGGGCCAGGCTGGGGCCAGTTATTTTCTGAGGGGGGCACAATAAATGCAGGACGAAAAAGACAAAGACAGTATGAAGTATTTGCACATAAGAAAACATTGCAATAAAGTTATTGGCATTTGTTTTTGTACACATATTTATTTCAGATACTTATAGTTACAGTTTTTATGCTCTAATGGGTCCGACTACAATGACAATAGCGTTAGTTCCACCTATTCCGTCAGCTCTTTTTTCCAGGGGGGCCACAGGGGGGTCCAAAGTCATTGTTAGGGGGGCACTAGAACCGCCATAGAACCGCCCCTGCACAACACACACCTACACACTGTACAACACGCACCTACACACTGTACAACACACACCGTACAGCTCCTACAGCAAATAATATATATCAGGATACAGCCGTTGTGTATTTTATTATGTGAAGCACTAAATGGTTTTAGAAAAATATCGACTCTTTGTTTGTAGATATCTACTACAGCTTTTGTCAGTTGCTAATGTGACCCACACAAAGTGTGTGATAACAATTTTATGTTTATATTTAATATCATTTTAGAAACCTGTTTAACAATAGAGAACCGCAGTGACGCGTCGTAAAACCCGGAAGTAAGTTAGCATTTTTAGCACTTCCGGTTCCTTCGTCAAAAAGCAATGCATTTTCTCCATAGGGTTTTGGAAAATAGCTCCAAATAAGGTCTGTGGTTGACACAAATTTAAGAGATAAATCACGTTTTGTTCTACGACATTAAATACATCAGCAGTGACCCCACTGGTGATTTTTGAAGAGTTTACGTGTCTGAAAAACGATGGTTGTTACCGAGTGGCTGAATAGGACTACAGAAATTGTCGAGGCCGTTGTAAGTCATTACGCCGAACACGAAAACACTCCTCTAAGTTTGTTTCCCCCTGTGTTCTGCTTGAAAGCAAGTACCTGCCTATCTCTAGTATCTGTATATCTATATCTGACCATTAGAATCTGTATTTTTGAAATTGTCGTTTTTAACACCGTAGTTTTATAAATTATAGAATAATTAATTACCAGTGTTTTCCAATTTTACTCGGCAGTTCGTATCGTTAGCTAACGTTAGCTAAAGCTAGTGCTACTAGTTAGCTACGCAATGGTTTGTTGCTTTGCTCCGGGTTGCAGCCACAGAAATAGCTCATCCACTGAATGTGTACGTTTAGCTTCCTTTGGCTTCTTCCACTGACAGGGGGTGTCAGTGCAGCTGAAACTGTGGATGGCAAAGATGGCTAATGCAGCCGCATGACTGCATTTCCAATCTCCACGTGGGCATTCACATTTTGTGGAGAGAATTCCCTCTTCTCCTGTAGATACCTGTGGTGGTGGGATTGTTTTATTATTTAAAATATATTTACATTTGTAATGCCTTCCCAATTATCCCTTTAATTGTTTATAGCCTACTGTATGTTTATTTCATGGATATTTCTGTGTTTTCTGGTGTGTAATATTTGTAATCTTGGGGCCCCTTCTCTTTAACATCTACATGCTACCACTGGCTCAGACAATGAAAAACAACAAAATAAGTTACCATAGCTATGCAGATGACACACACATTTACGTAACAATTTCACCAGGAGACTATGCTCCAATTCAAACACTGAGTAAATGCATTAAACAAATCAATGACTGGATGTGTCAGAACTTTCTCCAATTAAACAAAGATAAAACTGAGGTAATGGTTTTTGGAGCCAAGGCAGAACGTATAAAAGTTAGCGCTGAGCTTCAGTCTGCAATGTTCAAAACAACAGATAAAGCCAGAAATCTAGGTGTAGTCATGGACTCTGACCTGAGTTTCAACAGTCACATTAAAACAGTTACTAAATCAGCCTACTATCACCTAAATAACATATCTAGGATTAAAAGACTAATGTCACAGCAGGATTTGGAAAAACTTGTCCATGCTTTTATCTTCAGTAGACTGGACTACTGCAATGGTGTCTTCACAGGTCTCACTAAAAAATCTATTAGAAAGCTGCAGCTAATTCAGAACGCTGCTGCTCGAGTCCTCACTAACACTAAGAAAGTGGATCACATCACTCCTGTTCTGAAGTCTTTACACTGGCTTCCTGTGTGTCAAAGAATAGATTTCAAAATACTGCTGCTGGTTTATAAAGCTTTGAATGGTTTAGGCCCAAAATACATTTCTGACCTCCTGCTAAATTATGAACCATCCAGATCTCTCAGGTCTTCAGGGACTGGTCAGTTTTCTGTCCCCAGAGTCAGAACTAAACATGGTAAAGCAGCGTTCAGTTATTATGCTCCAAATATCTGGAACAAACTCCCAGAAACCTGCAGGTCCGCTGCAACTCTGACTACTTTTAAATCCAGACTGAAGACTTTTCTTTTTGTCGCTGCTTTTAATTGAAATATTCACATCTTAGACTGCACTGTAACTTTTATCCATGTATTTTTTCTTTTAATGTTTATTTTATTAGCTTTTCTTTTTAATGACTGATTTGAAATGCCATTTTCTTAATGTCTTTCATTTTTTGTAAAGCACTTTAAATTGCCTTGTGTTGAAAAGTGCTCTATAAATAAACTTGCCTTGCCTAATAAAGATTTCATGTGACACATAAAATGGATTTGTTGATGGGAATTAATGGGAATAAATTAACTCTAGGCTAACGGTACTCTTGCTATCACTACTCACCGACACTATAAACCTTGTCCCTCATGCTAGCCCTGACAACACCGGTAAGCACACCTTCATCTAGGCTGCACTGTTTTACGTGTCCTGACTTGTTGTGGTTCTCTCCTCTATCTACACTCTTCTTGTCATCTTTGTAAAACGATATCAGACTGGTAATTGACACAGCCATGACTTTAGTTAACTTCAGTGTGGCTAAAATGAAAAGCTTTGTTAAAATATGCAAGCACGCGGAAGTCAAAGTCAGCATTATTGTAAAAAATTCTACATGTGTTATACATCCAGAAATATCGAAATATCGTTTCCCACAGTGTGACATGTATACATAAAACAAAACAAAAAGGGCCTAGATAAACGGGGTATACAGTTTAAAATGTTAATATATTTAAAGTGTTCAAAGTGCAGTTTCAGTGCAAGTCAGTTGAAACGATCTTAAGTTGGCGTGACGTTGAAGTCGTGCGACCCTGCTGCTGTACTGGCTTGTAGTTCGTTTATAGCATAACGTTAGCATTTAGCTTTTGGCGACTAGATTTATGATTCAAAAATTATAAAAGTAGGGGAGACATGTGGAGATTATCCGGCTGAACAAAACGTGATCTGTCTCTTAAATGTGTCTCAACCACAGACCTTATTTCGAGCTATTTTCCAAAACCCTATGGAGAAATTGCATTGCGTTTTTGACGAAGGAACCGGAAGGAGTTTACATCCGGGGTTTAGGACGCGTTCTCTATGGACAGCAGGGGGCAGTAGATGGCAGGGTAACACTGCCGTAAAGGGGTTTGTTGTGATTTGCGCCTGCCGTAAACGACTGATGTGGAGACGGAGTTGCCGTTGGCTTGCCATTCTGGCAAGACCCGCCAAACGAGCAGCTAAGAATTTGGTTGTTCATCATTTCTCCTGTTTTGCAGGTCAGTTTTGTGTACATATAGTCACAAGTGTTATAAATATCCACGGTAGTGTTGTGTCACGATGTCCTAGTGTTTGAAGTGTGTTGCAGAAGGAGGGGGGGGGTTTTAGAACCCACCTTGTCTCTGCATGTCTTTTGGCGAAAGGAGCACAATAGGCGCATTCACACCGCAGTACTTTTCCCACAAAGGTTCATGCGAACTTAGTTCATGCAAACTCTTTAGTTCGCATGAACTAAGTACAGATCGCGTTCACACCGGAAAAAGTCCCTGGGGGTGGATTAGGCAAATGAAGCCGCTGACTTCACTTCTTCTTCTTCTGCTTTGGGTTTACTGGCAGGCTACAAACAACTTCACGGCGGATACTGCCGCCCAAAGTCCCCGGCCGGAAGTCCCCGGAGTTGTAAGAGGACTTCAGTAGAAGTTGCTGGGACTCCCAGCAGCTTCTACTGAAGCCTTCCGAGTAAATCGCCAGAACGCCGACACCTCCTCATCTCCACCGCTCCCATGTTTTATTTTGTGTTGCCATAAGTTAGTCTCTCTGCGTTTCTGCGCTGGGCTAATGCTAATGCTAATAATGCTAATGCGAGGATAATAAAATGGCGGCTTCACAAAACTTTTTGGAAGTTTTACGGGGCGTGGTTTGCAATCCGCCCAGCCAATCAGAAATATAGCTCTTTTCTCACAAAAGAGCCGCTCGAAAGTCCCTGCTCTCTAGCAGGGACTTACGAGCGGCTCTTTTGTGAGAAAAGAGCTATATTTAGTACCGGCTCTTTTTGGTGTGAACGCGATAAAAGAGTTCACTGAACTAAGTTCGCATGAACCTTTGTGGGAAAAGTACCGCAGTGTGAATGCGCCTAATCATAACAAGAGGGAAAACTCAAAACAGCCAGGATGCCAGGGTTAAACAATAATCTGTTTTAATAATAAAAGGTAATAATACAATACACTTTCAAAGGGGTGGGGCGGGCCCCCACTCCCTGCTCTGGTTCTGATGCCGGGAGATCCTTTCATCTGGACGGCAGGAGGAAAAGAGAAAGAACCAAAAAATAGAATAGCTTATATCCAGAAAATAAACCCAGGAGGAGCTGTGGTCAGTTTCTCATTGGGAGATTCAAAAAATATGTCTTCTCTTAGCGAATCAGCGCGTGCCAGCAGAGGGTAATAAACTATTGTCTCTGAGCTGATAATAAAAAACATCTGGTGTCTGTTATCTCCTTTTCCTGCATAGATTTTCACACCCCCTTGCTCATTCCAGAGACTTGTTCACAAAGATATACTTATTAATACTCTCATATTTCCAGCTTTTGTTTACACACTGCTATTACTAATACAAAGTAATTAAACACATATATATAAAGTAATTAAACACACATATACCATTCAAGATATGTAGACTTCCCTGAAACATGACATACTGGAGATCTTAAGCAGAAGAACTCTCATCCACCCAGTCCTGCTTAACTGTCCCTTCCCCCACAGGGCAATAAAACCTGTTTAGCACCCAGGCACCCAGGAATGTTTGAAGCAAGTTTAGTCCTCACATTTATGAAAGGATAAAACAGAGAAATTGTCACGGTTGAGTGAAGGAAGCTGGACCCAAGCGCAGATAACTTTGATAAACCTTTATTTCAAGGCTAAAATGGAACGAATACAGCCAAACACAGAACACTCACCGGTGAAGTCCGTCACCAACAAAAGAAGCACCGACACTGAACACAGCACGAGACAAGACTAAATACAGGGAGGGCTAATTACCAGACACAGGTGAACACAATCGGTAAACGAGACACAGGTGAGGAGGGAGGAGAAAAACACAAGAGCCACAGGTGAACACAACTAGCTAACGAGACACAGGTGAGGAGGGAGGAGAACACACAGGGACACTAACGACAGGAGGAAAACATGACAGAGAATAGTGAAAACACCCAAACTTAGACAGAACTGTGACAGAACCCCCCCCTCAAGGGACGGATTCCAGACGTCCCTAAACCCCAACACAAAAATCCCAAAAAAATCCAGCAGGGTGGGTGGAGGGGGTCCGGAGGAGGGACGTATCCCTAGGCCACCAGGGTGGGTGGAGGGGGTCCGGAGGACGGGACTAAGCTGACCGCCCAGGAGCCCAGTAGGGGACCAGGAAGGGATCTCGGGCGGACGGCCCGGGGGCACGGCAGAAGCCGAGAAGGGGGACTCGGGCGGACGGCCTGGGGGCAAGGCAGAGTCCATGGTGGGGCGTAGGCCACAGCGGGCGAACTCAGGGGGCCGAGCATGAGGGCGAAGGCAGCGGCAGGAAGAGTCAGGGGGCCGGGCTCGAGGACGAGGGCAGCGGCAGGAAGAGTCAGGGGGCCGGGCTCGAGGACGAGGGCAGCGGCAGGAAGAGTCAGGGGGCCGGGCCCGCGGACGAAGACCGCGGCTCACAGAGGGTCGGGATCGAGGGCGAAGACCACGGCAGGAAAAGTCAGGGGGCCGGGCCCGAGGACGAGGGCAGCGGCAGGAAGAGTCAGGAGGCCGGGCCCGCGGACGAAGACCGCGGCTCACAGAGGGTCGGGATCGAGGGCGAAGACCAGACAGCTCCGGAGGCCGGGCAGGACCCGGTGTCGGCCCGGACAGGAACCGGAGCCGGCGGGACAGGCTTCGGCAGGATCCCCCACGGAAGAGGACCAGGAGTTGGCAGGACCCCCAGCAGGAGAGCGGTTGGCGGGACCTCCGACGAGACAGGACAAAAGGTTGGCAGTACCCCCGGCAGGAGAGTAGACGGCGGGACCTCCAACGGAACAGGACATAGGGTTGGCAGGACCCCCGGCAGGAGAGTAGTCGGCGGGACCTCCAACGGGACAGGACATGGGGTTGGCAGGAACCCCGGCAGGAGAGTAGTCAGCGGGGCCTCCAACGGGACAGGACATGGGGTTGGCAGGACCCCCGGCAGGAGAGTAGTCGGCGGGGCCTCCAACGGGACAGGACATAGGGTTGGCAGGACCCCCGGCAGGAGAGTAGTCGGCGGGGCCTCCAACGGGACAGGACACAGGGTTGGCAGGACCCCCGGCAGGAGAGTAGTCGGCGGGGCCTCCAACGGGACAGGACACAGGGTTGGCAGGACCCCCGGCAGGAGAGTAGTCGGCGGGGCCTCCAACGGAACAGGACATAGGGTTGGCAGGACCCCCGGCAGGAGAGTAGTCGGCGGGGCCTCCAACGGGACAGGACACAGGGTTGGCAGGACCCCCGGCAGGAGAGTAGTCGGCGGGGCCTCCAACGGGACAGGACACAGGGTTGGCAGGACCCCCGGCAGAGGGCTAGTCTGCGGGACCTCCAACTGGACAGGACATGGGGTTGGCAGGACCCCCGGCAGAGGGCTAGTCTGCGGGACCTCCAACTGGACAAGACATGGGGTTGGCAGGACCCCCGGCAGAGGGCTAGTCTGCGGGACCTCCAACTGGACGGGACATGGGGTTGGCAGGACCCCCGGCAGAAGACTAGTCTGCGGGACCTCCAACTGGACAGGACATGAGGTTGGCAGGACCCCCAGCGGAACCTCCAACGGTACAGGACATGGGGTTGGCAGGACCCCCGGCAGAAGACTAGTCTGCGGGACCTCCAACTGGACATGAGTAGGGGCTTGAGTGGGGACTCGAGAGAGGGCTTGAGAGGGAACTTGAGAGGAAACTGGAGAGTGGACTCGAGAAGGAACTCGAGAGGTAACTCGAGAGGGGACCTGAGAGGGGACTTGAGAGGGGACCTGAGAGGGGACTTGAGAGGGAACTCGAGAGGAGACCTGAGGGGAAACTTGAGAGGTGACTCGAGAGGGAACTCGAGAGGGGACGGGAGAGGGGACTTGAGAGGGAACTCGAGAGGAGACCTGAGGGGAAACTTGAGAGGTGACTCGAGAGGACACTGGAGAGTTGACTTGGGAGGTGACTCGAGAGGACACTGGGGAGTTGACTTGAGAGGGGACTCGAGATGGGATGAGGGAAGGGACTAGAGAAGTGACTCGAGGAGGGACTTGAGAAGTGACTAGAGGTGGGACTGGAGAAGGGACTAGGAAAGTGACCTGAGGAGGGACTAGGGAAGGGACAAGAGGAGAGACTAGAGAAGGGACCAGGGAGGGGACTATGGCAGCTGGGGCCAGAACTGGGGCTGGAACCATGGCTGCTGGGGCCGGGACCATGGCTGCTGGGGCCAGAACTAGGTCTGGAACCATGGCTGCTGGGGCCAGAACTGGGGCCGGAATGATGGCTGCTGGGGCCTGTACTGGGGCCGGAACCATGGCTGTGTGGGCCGGTTCTGTAGCCGGAACCATGGCTCTTGGGGCTCGGATTGCTAGCCTGGACTTGCGACTCCTTCTCTTAGAAGCCGCCTGAAGGCTCCGTGGACCTCCAAAAGCCAGCCGAGTTCCAGAAAACGCCTCTTGGACAGGAGCAGGAACTGGGGCGGAAGCACTGGTTGACTCCAGACGGAACACGCCGAGACGTTTATAGTCCGCAGGCTGGAAATCACACGCCCAGATGAAGTTCAACATCCAGTCAGGTAAGAACTTCACCAAGTCCGGTTTCTCCATAGCCAACCGGTGCGCCTCTACCAGAGCGGCCTCCTTCTGCCGAACACTGGACGCTCCCCTCCACCAATCATAGCAGCAAGCCAAAGCAAATGAAAAATGCTGTAATTCCTCCTCAAATGGGTCATCTGCTGGGTCCATCTCTGGTCGGTGCTTTCTGTCACGGTTGAGTGAAGGAAGCTGGACCCAAGCGCAGATAACTTTGATAAACCTTTATTTCAAGGCTAAAATGGAACGAATACAGCCAAACACAGAACACTCACCGGTGAAGTCCGTCACCAACAAAAGAAGCACCGACACTGAACACAGCACGAGACAAGACTAAATACAGGGAGGGCTAATTACCAGACACAGGTGAACACAATCGGTAAACGAGACACAGGTGAGGAGGGAGGAGAAAAACACAAGAGCCACAGGTGAACACAACTAGCTAACGAGACACAGGTGAGGAGGGAGGAGAACACACAGGGACACTAACGACAGGAGGAAAACATGACAGAGAATAGTGAAAACACCCAAACTTAGACAGAACTGTGACAGAAATCAATACAAAACACAAACACAGGTATTGTTTGAACAGTATTCACTTAACTGCTACTATTGATAATTACCAGAGAAACTCCAGGGGCCTCGCTCAATATCTGGAAATTGCAACAAGACTTTCTGCCATTTCTAATGTAACACTCTTCCCAAATATCAGATGATATAATCTTTAAGTGGTGTTTGGACATTGTTTATTGTCTTCAATGCTGCGTAGGAGTCTGCCTCGTGGTTGCTGTGTGCGCGTGTGTGTGTAATGGCAGTTGCTATTTCAATGTAGCATAACTGAGCTCTTTGATCAAAGTGAATGCAAGTAAATGTAATTGTTTACAGCTCCTGTACATTTTGTACTTACATGTTGTCCAGGTTTATATCCTAAGTATTTTGTGTGTGTGTTTTGTATTATCTGTATGTGTTCTATGGTCAGAGTTAATACATAAATGCTTGTTGGATGATAATCCTAGCACAGATTAGATTCTGATGCTCTACCTGGGAAGGTATTTAAAAGGGTTTGATTACAAAATCAATATCTGAATAGACATTTTTATTTTAAGTCATGGTGTTTATTTCAAATATATTGAAGACATGAATATATATATATATATATATATATATATATATATATCAGGGTTGCCAACTCTCACGCATCTGGCGTGTGACACACGCTTTCACTCTCAATCTCACGCTCTCACGCTGCCCAAACTATTCTCACGCCAAAAACAAGAATACCGAGGACTAGAAACGGTTTTGAAAACTTTTGTCACGTAGTGATCGTCTTCTCAATAGAACATCTTTGATCATGTCTTCTGGCCAATCAGAATCAAGATAACGGCGTGGTGTTGTTCCAGGAAGTCCCGACGGAGAATACTTTTGCTGTAGTACATCTCTATGCATCGATACAACATTACGTGTTGATAGAATGAATGAATGAATGAATGAAAACTTTATTACAGACTCAGGGCCCAGATAAAAGACAACACATTACATAAGATATCGACTCATAATGAAATAAGACCCCACGGTTTGATGATTGATAGGTGTGTGGGCTGTCTTTCATTTTGACACACAGAACAATGGGGGCTATCCACCCTTATCCACAATGTAAAGTAATTCACACAGCCTCTTCCCTCTTCTCTCTGTGAGGAGCAGCAGGTTCAGCTTTCAGAACAAAGTAACAACAAACTAAAATGGCATTAATTGTTTTAATATGTCGTGTAGTAATAGATTTATTTATTTTTCTTCTCAAGAGCGTACCAGAATGTGTATTTTATGTTAGTAGCATTATATTTCAAAACAAACACAAAAAAAATCTCCTGGGGAAGAATCCCCCAGACCCCCCTGCATGGGTTGGGCTTTCAGCATGTTCAACTCTTTCACTTGTGGGGAAGTTGCAGGATTGGCTCCAGGTCGCCCTTTTTATTTACTATAAGACAAATGTGCCTTTTTATTTGATACAGTTCAATTTGGATTGAGACAGGGAAATAATCTAAACCTCACACGTGGCGTTTCACTGTCAAGGGGAGCGTGTATGTAATTACAATGCAAATACTGACTTGAGCCCCACCACTGTATGCTCTACCATAGTTTACCCAACACAAATACTCTCTCGCAACTGCCAACCCGTATTGCGCATGCTCAGATCTAAGAACCAGTAGAAATGATAAAAAAGTAAAAATCTGCTGCTTATTGTTCTACTAGGCCAAAATAGAGTCAAAGAGTGTATGAGAGTGAGAGTGTGTTAATTAATATATTTGGCAGTTTGGAGTAAGTCTGTAGATTTGTTTGTGTGTGTGTGTTTCATGTATAGGCCTCTCACGATAATACATTTTGTTGGATACATTTTCCCGGAAATTATTGTCGGCACCGTTGTATGACCATTTTAGACCACTGACATAATGATAATATATAATAATAATAATTCAAGTACATCCTTTCAAACTGCTAGTCACATCCTCATGTAAATGGAAATTTATCGAGTTCATTTATATTTATCGTACGATACGTCAATTAATTGCTTGGCGCGACAGGCACACAATAAAACAGTGGAAACAAACATGTGTTTGACTTTCATTAGTGAATGAAACTTTGTGCCTTTTATAGTCTGTGTCCAATATTGTGTATTTGTATATATTGTATATCCTATATGCTAAGGTCCCGCTACTGACACGATAGCAGTCATTTCGTGCGCATATGTAATTAAACCCATGATATCAAAATCTCACTCCAGCCAGGTACCCAAAGTTGGCAACCCTGATATATATATATATATAGACAAGTGTTTATATTGAAGACAGAAAAGGGCATTAACAATTGTGTGTGTGTTGTGTCAAATGGTTAAGGGCATTAACAATTGTATGTGTGCCAAATGAATAATAAATTCTGGCAAGACCCGCCAAATGAGCAGCTAAGAATTTGGTTGTTCATAATTTCTCCTGTTTTGCAGGAATATCATCTGTCATCGCGCCCTGGATAGCGGGGCCTGTTACACTAACACACACAAATCTCACATAAAGCATAATTATTTAAACTCACACTCAAAGAGCAAAACCTCAAATCTCCAAAACATTTTCAGTTCTGCACCCAACTGGCTATTGTGAACATTTCACAAAACGCTACAGCATTTCACAAAACACAACAGCATTTCACAAAACACTACAGCATTTCACAAAACACCACAGCATTTCACAAAACACCACAGCATTTCACAAAACACTTCAACATTTCACAAAACACCACAGCATTTCACAAAACACTTCAACATTTCACAAAACACCACAGCATTTCACAAAACACTTCAACATTTCACAAAACACAACAGCATTTCAGAAAACACCACAGCATTTCACAAAACACCACAGCATTTCACAAAACACTTCAACATTTCAACTTTTACGGAAAGGGTATTCCTTTAGGGCAGGGGTCTCAGACTCCATTTACCTGGGGGCCGCTGGACGTAGAGTCTGGGCAAGTCTGGGCCGCTTCAAGTATTCCACAAAAAATGTATTAAAAAATACAACATTAACAGTTCTTCAACATCTTCTTAACATGAACGGTTCTTCACAACATAACTATTTACAGTTGCTCTTGCCTACTCCTTGCTAGTAGAGACCTGGCAGCGCTTCCTCTCACACAGCTGAGCCACATTTGGTTTGAGGGAGGAAGCAGTTGAAACCCTTTGTATGGCTTGAAGATGTTCATCAGTAAGTCTGGACCTGTACTTTGACTTATTGAAGTTCATGGTGGAGAAGAGCTGTTCACACATATATGTGCTCCCAAAAAGGCACATGGTCCGCTTGAACATCCTGGAAAGCTCAGGGAAGGAGGGGGGCAATTCTCTCATGAACTGTCCAAGCTTGTCTGCTTTTCCATTCACTTCCCTGAACTTGGCTTTGAGCTCAGAATTGCACTGCAGGTCAATGAGCTCCATTTGAAGCACACTAGTGGCATTTTCCACGTCAAAGGAGAAGGGGTCTGCAAACATTTGGAAAGTGGCTCTGTGTGTCTTGACGTCTGCAAACTGCTGATCAAATTCCTCCTGTAGCTTCACAATGGCATCAACATACTTCTCACCACTGAATGCTGTGCCCTTGTCCATGAGAGCCTTGCATGCTGGGAAATGGCAGAGGTTTTTCTGAGGGAGCTGGGCTTTCTATAACACCAGTTTTGTAGAGAATGCTTTGACTTTGTCATATGCTGCACTGACAAGCTGGCCCTGGCCCTGCAACTTCTTGCCATTTTGGATCACTCAGCTCGGGAACAGCCACCCCACCCTTCTCCAGCATGCATACTTTCAGTTCTGTTCTCAACTCAAAAAACCTCTTCAGGACGTATCCCCTGCTGAGCCAACGCACCTCTGTGAAGTAGAGCACATCCTCATATTCTGACTCAATTTCCTCCAAAAAAGCACGGAACTGGTGGTGCTTTAAGCCCCTGGATCTGATATGGATGATGCATTTCACAACGACAGACATCACATTGTCAAACTTCAAACATTTGCTGCAAAGGGCCTGCTGATGGATAATGCAGTGCAGAGCAATAGCCTCCTCCACACCCTCCTCCTCCAGTTTTCTTTGAACAAGTGCCACCAGCCCATTTTTCCTCCCTGTCATTGATGGCGCTCCGTCGGTCGTAATTCCAACAAACCTCTTCCATGGCAGACCAATATCCGCAATGGCATCACACAGTTGCTGGAATATCTCCTGAGCGGTGGTCTGGTCATGCATTGGTTTCACTGTAAGCAACTCCTCTGTCACTTCAAACTTGTCATCAACACTTGGCTAACTCTGGCACATTTACAGAAATGTTCATTAATGTGCACTGTCCCTGTTAAATAAAACGCCACGGACATACATTGCGAGCTGAGCGGTGTCAGTGATGTCCGTGCTCTCATCAAGAGCCACAGAGTATGCACAGAAAAGTTTGGCTCTGTGATTGATTCCGCTGCGCGCATTTGATTGACGTGGCGGAGTTCCCTCGGAGGGGGGAGGGAACTACGCGCAGCAGTTCCCTGCCAGCAGCGGGATCAATCCAAAAATGTAATTTAAAATTTGAAAGCACAAACGTAAACGCGCGGGCCAGATTAACACTATTACATGATATCAACATGAGAAACTGTCTCCCTAGTGTACTCCCTAAAGCAGGTGTCTCAGACTCCAGGCCCGCGGGCCGCATCTGGCCCGCGGGCCTGGAGTCTGAGACACCTGCTTTAGGGAGCACACTTCTTGTTTGTGATTGGACAGAGCCAGCCAGGGAAGCACTGCTGTGATTGGTTGTTTTTGCTGCCAGTCAAGAAATGACGCTTCGTGATTGGTCAGCACCCGACAGCGCCCCGTATTTGGTTTGGCTGTTTCTGCACAAGTTTTAAACTGAGTTGGAAAGAATGGAAGAAGAGATGTAAATATCCTTGACATGCTGTCAACCCATCACCACATCAACATGTCCCAAAATATCAGCCGTTAGATGTTAGCACTCAGAGCTAGCTCACAGCTCCTCATATCTGTTCATAAACTGGACAAAAGTTAAACAAGTACAAACCATGGGCGAATACAGTTGCTGCTTTATTTCTGTCTGTATCATGTTGTTGTGAGAGAGGACGGAGCAGCTACAGGTTAGTTTAGCCTGATGGATCCGATCTCCATTCAGAAAACACGCATCTTAAAAGGTTTTCCTCCTGCCGTCTTGTCTGCACACTTGCCAAAGCATTAATTCATGGTTTTCACTAACCGGTTTTGTGAAATACTGTAGCGTTTTGTGAAATGCTGTAGTGTTTTTTGAAATGTTGTTGTGTTTTGTGAAATGTTGTTTTGACTTGCACTTCAGGGCCACCGTAATTATCTACATGGCCCGACAGTGTAATGTATTACAAGAATGTTAACTAGTGCTTCACATCTTAACTCTTGCAGGCCAGAGCAGCGGGAGTTATTCGACAAGAAATGAAAAGAAAAGGGGATATTGCCTATTTTTTTAGCACAAAAAGTCAGATAACTGAAAAGGAGGAAAAGAGAGGGAAATTAAAAAGGAGAGGAGAGTACACTGAAACCAGAAGGAATAGGACAGGAGAAGGCCACAGAAGGAGATGGAGATATGGCTAGAGAAGAAGTGGATGTGAGAAATTAAGAATAGGGTTCAGAGGCAGGAAGTGAGATGGAGCCTGAGGCAGATGGCAGGGAGCAGTTGCTATTCTAGCTAAAACCCAAGGTATGTTTTTATTCCCCATCCTTTACATCCCATTCCACTCACGTAAAACGTCACATAAAATAAAATGTTGATTCCTACTTCCTGTTTTATGTGTTACAAAAAATTACTTGTGTAAAGATTTACAAATGCATCTTATTGCAAATGCTATGATAGAGACTAACTTCCCGTCTGCATTAGATCATTATATTTGCCACTCTCCTATCTTTCTTTTAGATATATCAAAATGCAAAGGTGATGAAAGTGCAGCACCATCTTAGGACATTTCCCAAACTTCATGTAGCAGCAAAGAGAAGCTTTCCCAAGAAGTGCTAACGTTGTTGGCCATGGCTTGAGTATTCCCTCTCTCAAGATGCTGATGATATAACAATGATGATATAATGATGATATAACAATGTATAGTTTAAATGTATTTTTGTGTTTCAGTGTGTTCTGTGTGGATTCATTCATCCTCCCATGCCTCCCCGCAAAAACTTCTTGCCACCCCATTTAAAATGTTATAGATCCGCCACTGGCAGGGTTTGCACAGCACCACTCACTTCTGTTCACATCATTGATGGTCCAGCTGACATGTTGTATTGATACAATCTTTCAGAATAGATCTTTGACACGTTTTGATAAGAAACAGCATTTACATTAAGAAATAAATACTGTTTTGCATTTATGCATACAACTTTCTTGCATTTCAAATGCTGTTTTTGCTATCTTTAATATAAATATATCATTTACGAACTTGCACTCCTGCTTGCTTAAAATTCTATATGACACAATTGTATTCATTCTTCTTATTGTAATAAAATAACATTGTTTTTATGAAATTATACCAACTACATATAAATTCAACATGTAATGGTATAACTAAATACAAATCTACAAACTAATTACAGTATGTGCAGCTTGCTTCACTTTGATGTAGTCATCTAACAGCGTATTTGTTGTTCTGTGATGACTGATTTCAGATCAGCAGTGTGTGTTCTGTAGCCAGCACTCAGCAACTAGCATGTTCTGAACAGGTGCTGTGTGTGTGTGTGTGTGTGTGTGTGTGTGTGTGCTTGTTTGTTTGTTTGTTTGTTTGTTTGTTTGTTTGTTTATTTGTTTGTTTGTGTGTGTGTGTGTGTGTGTGTGTGTGTGTGTGTGTGTGTGTGTGTGTGTGTGTGTGTGTGTGTGTGTGTGTGTGTGTGTGTGTGTGTGTGTGTGTGTGTGTGTGTGTGAGAAGAGCAGGTGGGGGGTGGGGAGAGAGGGTAATGGGTCAGGGCTCTATTTTGAACAAGTACTTACTGGTTCTTTAATAAACCTTTGACCCCCCCACGGGGTCATATATCCCTAAACAACTGTGCCGCCCGCCACCCACAGTAACTGCTGGGCTCTCCTCAGGATACGGCCCTGTGTCCCTGCGTACACACCTCAATACCAGATGGTTCTGAAGGATGAAGCACATGATTGGTGTTGATCGTTTCCATCTGCTGCTGGCGGACAGGACGAGAGAGAGCGGTGAGAGGAAAGGAGGAGGGTTGGCTGTGTTTGTAAACGATAGATGGTGTAGCCTTGGGCACATCACTATTAAAGAACGGATCTGCAACAGGGACATAGAGCTGTTAGCCGTTAGCATGAGGCCCCATTATTTACCTTGTGGATATTCGCATGTTATCGCGATAGCTGCATATATTCCCCCCTCTGCCAACGCTGAAGAGGCATGTTACGTCATCAGCTCTACTGTAAGCATACTGCAGACACAGGACCACATTTTTCATTTCATTTTAAACCTTTATTTAACCAGGTAAGTCCCATTGAGATAATTGATCTTGATCTTTTTTTTTCAAGGGAGACATGCAGCAAGTAGGTTACACATGAAACATAAAACAATCATATTTAAAGGGCTACATTTACATATCTATCGACATTTACAAGTACCAACAGTATCAAAGAGCATTTCACCTATCCAAGCTTTAAAAACATGCAGTGGAACCAACTTGCTCAGTTTCAATTATTTTTGAAGACTGTTCCAAGCAAGAGGAGCTGCGCACACAAAAGCTTTCGTACCTAAGTCAGTCCTTGCACTTGGCACATGTAACAAGACCACATCATGTGATCTCAGGCAATAGCTACCTGCAACTCTGTGTGGTCAGAGAGCAGATATAAGATGGGAGTTTACCCAACATGGCTTTATATATGAATATGTACCAATGACTGAGCCTCCGGACAGTGAGTGAAGGCAAACCTGCCCTGGCATGAGTAAGTGCTTTACAATTAGTAACACATCTCAGGGCACTGTGATAGGCGGCATCTAACTTGTTAAATGGGCAGGTGCATTCATATAAATCAGATCACCAGCACAGGTCAAAAGGTCACAGAGCCTTTTCCTGGCCTCAAGTGAGAAACAGGACTTGTTTCTGAAAAATAAACCTAGCCTAACCCTCAGCTTTTTAAGCAGATTATTGACCTGAAGTTTAAAGGTCCCATGTCCTGGCCATTTCTACTGATCATAATTCCATTGTTGAGAATGGAATTCTATAATAGATTTATACTGTGCATTTTTCCAAACTCACATTGGTTTCGCATACAGCATCTCTGTAAAGTGTGTGCATTCAGCACTATTCACTCTCTCCACTATACGGCTCGTTACAGCTCTTGCCCCCCCCCCCCCCCCCCCTGTGAGCCCAGTGTTCTCCGATTGGTCAGCTCGGCCACTCTGTTCTGATTAGTCAACCACCAGAGAGGCTCCGCCCATGTCTAACAGTGCTTATTTTGGCTCGCTCTGACTCTGAGCGGAACATCAGTCTTATTATAGAGTGGCGAAGTCCCTCCCCTTCCGGTAGACCTCCATGGGACCTTATTTCAGAAAAATTATGTATTGAAGTCAATGGAGAGAGAAAGATTATCTTTCGATCCCGTTTGAATTGTGCCACGAATTACACATACGATGTTTGTCAATTTAAAAGATAATAAAATGTATCGTAAAACTGTGAAGTAACACATTTGTTTGTGTGAAACGCTCAATGAACTACCTCTCTGGTCTCGCAGAACAACACACGTCACCAAGATATCCGTCACTACTGTCTTGTCAACAAAAGATTGACTACCCTCACTATCACCACAAGGAAACACGTCCAGAAGAATGTCATGCAAAGCTGCCTGCCTTCCTTTTTACATTACATTACATTACATTGCATTTAGCTGACGCTTTTATCCAAAGCGACTTACAATAAGTACATACGACCAGGAAGACACAACCCTGAAGAAAACAGAATCAAATAAGTACATCAGGTTTCATAGAGCCAAACATTTCAAGTGCTACTCAACTGGCTATAGATAAGCCAGTCCTTTATTAGTATATAAGTGCTTTGTTAGTAATTCTATCGCTCGAAGTGGAGTCGAAAGAGATGAGTTTTCAGTCTGCGCCGGAAGATGTGCAGGCTTTCTGCTGTCCTGATGTCAATGGGGAGCTCATTCCACCATTTTGGAGCCAGGATAGCAAACCCACGTGTTTTTGCTGATGGGAACTTGGGTCCCCCTCGCAGCGAGGGTGCAGCGAGTCGTTTGGCTGATGCAGAGCGGAGTGCACGCGCTGGGGTGTACAGTTTAACCATGTCCTGGATGTAGGAAGGGCCAGATCCATTCGCAGCATGGTATGCAAGTACCAGTGTCTTGAAGTGGATTCTAGCAGTTACCGGGAGCCAGTGAAGGGAGCGGAGGAGCGGAGTGGTGTGGGAAAATGTTGGAAGGTTGAAGACCAGACGAGCCGCTGCATTCTGGATGAGCTGCAGAGGTCGGATGGCACATGCAGGTAGACCAGCCAGGAGGGAGTTGCAGTACTCTAGGCGTGAGGTGACGAGAGCCTGGACCAGAACCTGGGTGGCTTTCTGGGTCAGCTGGGGACGAATCTTCCTGATGTTGTTCCTTTGATTCTCTCTGAACTGCCTGGTCTTTTTAATGTTTAATGTCAACCATTTGTGCAGATAGCATGAAGTAGAACAGATCGGCGATCGCCGATGCTAGCGTTAGCATTTATCCCCCGGGCTTAGATGGTGTATCATAGAATGATCACACCGGTGACAGTACTCTTCAAAGGGTTCACGAAATATGACTACTACTTTTACTGTTTAACATTTTGCGTTACTTAATGTTACTTCATATCAAGGCTAATACAAATGACAAGGCTGTAATGCTAACTAGCGTGCTAGCTACTAGCTAGATAGCTAACTTGATCTAGCCACTCCTGGTCCTTTCATCAGACGGGAAGCGAAAGAACGAGCAAGACCCATTGCTGGTATGATAACAACCTGGTACTAAGCACACAGGCATCTTGTTAAAGTTATCTTATCTTAGCCAGCACCATACAGATAGATTCTATCTATATGGCGCTGATCTTAGCTATCTCTTAGTGGAGGAAAACAATTGTGACATCACTTACGCGACTCTGGGATTTGTAGTCTTTCTAGTTGCGTATTTTTCATAGTCTTATATTTCAACAGTTTTACGACAAACTGTGACTTTTTTGACATGGAAATTATTTTTTAAGATTGACAAACATCATATGTGTAATTCATGGCACAATTCAAACGGGATCGAAAGATACGTTTTCTCTCTCCATTGACTTCAATACATTATTTTTCCGAAATAAGGTCCCATGGACCAGAAGTAGATGGGCGTGACTTCGCCACTCTATGGCGTCGGTACCGCCGTATATTTTATATGCTAACTAACCGAACTGTACCTACAACTGTTGTTATAGAAAAATAAGTTATGTTTACCTGTAATAAACTACTACTGTTTGATGAGAAATCAAATCATGGGTTGCTATATGAATGATATGTTATCGGAGCAAATAATTCAGGGAAGAAAGGATACTAAGTATTTCCATCAAACTTTATTTTTAGAAATTTACAAAATGAACATGTGTAAATATACATGTATATATATATACACTATATATCATCCATTCCTCCCCTTATAGGCGTTTTCGGCATCTTGCCTATTGCAGCTTTGTATACTGGTGCTGGGGCTTTTTAGGACGAGGCATCAGAGGGGTCATCCCGTGTGTGTGTTGTCCGCCAGACACGCCAGGAGTTTCCTGATCAGGCTGGACGCAATCAAATGCAAATCACAAAACATTAGAGAAACTTAGTTGTTTTAGATTCGTTAGTAGTAGTTGTGGTAGGAGTGTGTATCTATCTAATCAACACAGTTAGCTTGCCAGCTAATATGCTAACCTACGTTTGCTAGTTGTTCAGTGTAATCTACTATGAACAACGGCTAGTCTAGGCTAGCAAGAACATGTTTACAATTGCAATCTTATACGGGTAGTCTGCTACGTTCGGTCATTCATTGTAGCTGGCATGAAAACAATGTTTTCCCTAGCATGTCTAGCTCTAGGTAGCCTTCTTGTTTAGCTATGTAGCATACACGCCAGGAACGCCAACTATAATGTACTGAATCACCCGGAGTATACTGTCTGAGTATTTCGTGTGTGATTACCAAGCGGCAAACTCTAGGGAAAAGCCGGGACGCCAATACGGAAGTGCCACACACTGCAGTTCATATATTGGCCGTTAGGGACTGGCTGCAGAAAGGAGCAATTTCCATAGACCCCCATGTTAAAATGCCCAACTTTACAGCAGAAAAAAACTACATATTATTATATTACATATTATATAAATACATATTATTATGAATATAGTTAGGTTCCACCTTCATGATTATGGATCTGTGAGTGAATTGTTTTCTAACACGACTCTTTTATTTATATTAGGTCTTAAAGTGTTTGCATAAATTAGGGCGTGGTCACATTGAGTGACGGCTCTGTCAAGTGACTGCTGCTGCTAGCTTCTCGTCTCTCTGCTAGCTGCTCCGTTATGGGATTAGTTTTGTATCATAAAGATAAAGCAACACTTTCTCAGAATAAAGCAAAACTATGAGTTTAAAAGAGAAAAAAAACCAAGTCAAGCTAAATAAAATAAATTTCAAAAATAAAACTATAAGTTGCAAACAAATCATTTGTGTAATCATGTAAACTATGAGTATTTTTTCTTTGTTTTAACATTTCTGTTTGCAGTTCTTGTTTCTTCTTTCTCAATGATCAGACTTTTGCTCTCGCTGCAGCTTTTCTCTTTTGCGCTCCCTCATTTTTTGTTTGAGATTTTGACACAAACATCCCAGGTGGGCGGGACTTTCAGGGGTGTGTCCCCATTGGCTACTCAGTTTTTGAGTGACAGCCCACTACACCACAGATCATACAGAGCAACTCATGCAGCAAACTCCGGAGTCCACTCGGCCACGTTAGTGTTGGTGTCTCCTGGGGAGTTTCATGAACATATGGGACTTATTTTATGGATTGCTGTGCATTATACTTGTGTTGTGTAGTTTATACTTTATTCCAACTTACATATTTTAATACCTGAACACACTGCTGCTGTTAAATAATTTCCCAATTTGGGATTGATAAAGTGTCTGTCTATTTATTTATTTTATAGATTAAAAAAACACATCTATGTATTTTCAAGCTATAGGTGATGCACAATATAAACTGTATACTATTATTTTTCAAAGACATGTTACATTTCAAAAGCATATATTGCTATGTTTAGGACAAACAATTAAAGACTGCTTTAATTTAACAAATTCTACAATATAAAAGTGACAGATTTGCTTTATTAACAGACCAGACCTAGGCTGCATACCAACACAATTAGGAACATGCTCACATCTTACTATGTTGGTCTGAAGAGCTGAAGCATTCATACACAATGGATACAAACTGTGTTGTCTCATTCTATATCCTGTGAGAAAATGATATACATTTAGCATTACAAATTTGACATACTATTCCTGAGGAAGATCTGAATAATCAACAGATTTGAATCCAATCTCTAACATTTTCATGTAGAATAAAGACAAAAGAGTGATAAATTACATTTATTGACATTTGAACCAGAAGATGAAGTCTCAAAGAATGTTTTAAATAAAAGGACATAAAACAAAAAGGTGGATAATAATAAAATCTATTAAATGTATTATGTAAAGACATTTGGTCAAATGAAATGACACTGAGCCAGTGATAACAACAACGCCCAGCATGGATGAAGATGGTGCAGGTCTTTCTTCATGCCCCCCTCCTAGGATCTGATGCTGTCCCCTCAGAGGAAGTGGGAAAACGGGATAAGACCTCTGGACACCACGCTGTCTCAATGATCCACACTGTTAATATGAGAGGAAAATAAATGTTTTAGGAAATGAAAAATATGAAGTTAACAAATAAAACACAGCTCAGGGGCATCATGGACGGTAGGTTGTCCTACAAAGTTAACTCAGCCTCCATTGATTTTCATATCAAATTAGCATGTTAATAAAATAAGCTATCATGGCTTATACTTGCATATCTAAACAGAATCATGAAAAGCTGTTGGTAGAGTCAGGCACACGAGTCCGTTTGAGTGTGTCTGAACGCTCACTCACTGCTAGCTATGTAGCTAACTGTTAGGCTACTTAGCTTGCATTGTTATGGATCTAAAGGTAGCAAAAGCTAACTTTCATAGCACAGCTTTTCTTCTCACTTACCACAATAAAGAAACAGACCGTATAGTACAGCACAAACAACACAAATGATCAATACTTGCATATATTTTCACTTGTATTATTATAATAATTGAAATGCTGGTTCTTCTGGGGGTGTTCTATCCACGCTCAGCTACCGCACCGCAGCTTCCTGCACTGTACAATCGTTGGAGGACTGGGCTGTCACTCAAAAACTGAGTAGCCAATGGGGACGCACCCCTGAAAGTCCCGCCCACCTGGGAGGTTTGTGTCAGAATCTCAAACAAAAAATCAGGGAGCGCAAAAGAGAAAGCTGCAGCGAGAGCAAAAGTCTGATCATTGAGAAAGAAGAAACAAGAACTACAACAAAAACCTATGTTAAAACAAAGAAAAAATACTTATAGTTTACATGATTACACAAATGATTTGTTTGCAACTTATAGTTTTATTTTTTAAATGTATTTTATTTAGCTTGACTCAGTTTTTTTTTTCTTTTAAACTGATAGTTTTGCTTTATTCTGAGAAAGTGTTGCTTTATCTTTATGATACAAAACGAATCCCCCTATGTGAAGCTACAGGGACTCTGCCTGCTCAGCTCATCCAGGGAACACAACTTGAAGCCGGCCGTGGTTGTTTGTTCTTGATGCTTATATATCGGACTATTGTGACTCGCTCTGCGGTTAAAACAGACGGTGCATGCATGCGGTTTTGCGGTAAGTGTACTTATTTATGTGTTAAAGATTTTAATCGGCTACGTAATGAATGTTAAGGCTTGGTTTAGTGTGTAAGCGAGTGGTACCTACATTGGTGCTAACGATGCTAATCGTAGCCTACAAGTTAAAATCATAGACTGTATATATAAAGGTTAAAACGAAATAGACAAGTGTTAAGCGTTAAGTGGGATAATACTGTAGAACAAATGGCTTCTGTTTGAGGTTATAAAATAAGATCATCCTTGTAACTTAGAGAGATATTTTATTATGTAGGTAGGAACTGGATGCATTGCTAAGGTTAATTTAAATTGGCTATGCTCAAGTATGTAGACAAGCTAACGTCGAAGTAGTGTATGTGAAATCAACCTCACAATAAGATGTGTGTATATTACAATTATTAATGTCATATTTCAAGATGATTACTTAGATATTTCAAGATGATTACTTAGATATTACAATATGGTTGGTTGAGCTGGAGTTCATTATTGAGCTTACACGTTAACGTCACAGTCATCTGAAGAACGAACCCAAACCTTGTTGTTTTTATTAATTGCATTACCAAATGGGTATCAAATAAACAGTAAGCATTGGTAACACAACTTCCAAAGTTACAGTAAAATAAAAAGGACCCTGACTCGGACAATACACAATCCAACATGTTCAACAGAAGATAATCAGTTATATTGTTTGTACAAATGGTACTTTACATATATATATCTGTTTGTTTAAGGTGTCCAGGTGATGCAGACAGGCTGGACCAAAGAGTGAGAGACAGAACTGGACTCCTCACAGCAGTGAACTTCAGCACAGGTACAAAGACTCTATTTTTCATACTGTATAAAGATCAAGAAAGATATTGGTTTAAATGAATGAAGTATTGACTTTAATACACTGATATACATTCCATTAAACAATACTAAATACTAGATCACCTACACATCAGTTAAGTTGAGGGTTTTTTCCATGCAAAAAGTTACATTTTAGATATTTAGCAATATGACTTTGTCAGCTTTCTAATTTAATGTATTGAAGGCAAAGCTATTTAACACATAGTGAGAACTGCTACTATTTATCTCTCAATATTGTCTGTAAAAACGTGGTATAAGTGATTCTTTCAGTGAGACAACAGAGCAAGCTTCTACAGTTGCACTACGTTTTGTAACAGTTAAATATTATTTTGATAATAACATATATTTCAATGTTGATGAACTTCATACTGTTCATTCATAATCTGATCGTCTTTGTAGCTCACTGTTGAAATAAAAAAAAAACATTACAATTACAAAATAATTATATCTACAGCCCCTAAACACACAAACACACCGCTTTCATAAATAACACACTTGTTCTGCAATAATATGTTTTATGTTTCCCTGTCATTTTTGTTAGGAAAGGACATGCCTGAAAGACACGACATGTTCTCCTTCTCTGAGGGTCAAGAAGAACATCCAAGAGGAACATTAAAAGCTGATGTTATGAGATTTTAAGACCAGTACACTAAGAAACTACTTTTATTGTAAAAACACAGTCAGCTGATCGAATGCACCTATTTCCACATCTACACTCCATCAGCTGATTATTTCTATTTGCCTCACTTTATGAGCTTCACATCACTTGTGCCTTGTACCGCAGAGTTTGCAATGTCACAAATAAATGGGGCCAATCTTCAGTCAGATGTGAATGTATAATCTAACATTTTCAGTAAGAATAATGGACAAAAGGAGTGCAAATACAAATACAAATTATTGAAATGTGAACCAAAACTTCATCAAATGTTTTAAATAAAAAGCACATATGGACAGAAGGTGTAAACCTATTAAATGTATAAGTAAACACATTTAGTCAAATAACGTGACAGACTTGGCCTGTGCAGTTGGTATCAGCTTTGCCCAGCATGGGCTCTTCCATCAGGAATGGTCCTCCTCGCAGAGGAAAGACCAATGGCGGCCGGCCCACCTCTTCCCACATACAAAAAAATATATTAAATAAAAAATAAATATATATTTTATATTTTTATTTTGAATGAACAAGGTAAATATCATACAATTGGTATCAGTAAAATGTATAATCTACAATAAAATCTTGTTTAAAATTGTGTTACGATGTCTAAAGTTACTGATAAGTCACATGTTTCCTGCCTGGCCTTGCCCATGGCATTAGTTTATCATTACCGGGTGGAGCCCCCGAGCCAAACAGCAGCAACCAGCACGTTGCAAAAGTCTCAATAGTAAACTGTGCCGCCAAAACCTAATTTCAGCCAATCAGCGGTGTCAAATATTTTGGTCACGAGGGCGCTCACGTTGGCGCCCACGTTGCTTACGTGCGTTGACGTGTTGTTGTTTTTTAGACTCGTGAGTGACCAAGGTGACGCAGTAGTTGGATGAGAATGGTGTGCAGGTGGAGTCGCCGGACCTCGGTCCGCACGCAATTCCGTGCAAGAGCTACTCTCCAATCCTTCCGAAAGGAGAAGTTTGGGAGATAAATTGATACTTAAAGACCTTGGAACGGACCAACCCGATTTGTATATATCACAACAAGCTCGTGAAAAAGACAAAACGTATCAACGAGGCTTCTCACGTAGCTGGTACACCAGAAAGGCATAGCTAGCTGGATGCAAACAGGTAAATGGTATCTTTTGTTTCCCATGCTTGCTCTTCAAACAGCCGGGGACAGATACGATCTGTTCAGAAACTAGACAAAAGTTAAACAAGTACAAACCACAGACTGTCTGTGTCATGGAGAATACAGTCGCTGGCCTATCACAATATGCACCCCCTTGTTATCTTACAAAATAAAAGTCTCACATTCATGACTTGCTCCATTCATTGGTACTAGTCCTACAACTATACCCTGAAAAATGCTTGAGGATGGGAATAAGAGAACCATCTTTTTTAGGGGGGTGCATTTTATGACAGACCTGCTTATCACAATATGCACCCCCTTGCTATCTTGCTAAATAAAAGGGTCACATTCATGAAACTTGCTCCAAGCATTGGTACTAGTGCTACAACCATACCCTGAAACCAGTGGCGTTTTTATATGTACAAAAGAGGTGGGGCACAAAAAACTTAGATGTCTATAAGCTTCTGCAGAGAGGTTCAAGGCTGGTGAGGCACTGGCACTGACTCTTCAGGTTTACAAATATTATATTTTGACCTAAATCAAAATATAATATTATTTTCAAAAGCTTTTTTAGTCTGATGCTTCAATTAATTTTAAACAGACAGTTCAACAGAAGGATACCCAAAAAATTTAATTTTATCATTTAAATATTGAATTGTTCTCTCTTAGTAAGATCCCATTTTCAATAAAATTGCAGTCTTACCTTGACTTGAAGATTAAGTCCATTTGCCTATCCTTCTGGACAAAAATCTCTATTACTTTTTTGTAAAAGTCCTCCTTATGTTCTTGTAGTTTCAAAAGTCTATCATAAATCTAATCTAATCAATAGATATATGATTCAAAAATTATAAAAGTAGGGTAGACATGTGGATATTATCCGGCTGAACAAAACGTGCATTTATCTAACAGGTTTGTTTCCCACAGAACTTATTTGGAGCTATTTTCTAAAATCCTATGGAGAAATCTCATTGCGAGGGAAGCCATGCGCAGCTTACTTCCGGGTTTTAGGACACGTCACTGCAGCTCTCTCGTCTCCTCTTCACCATAGACTGTATATATAAATGGACGTAGGGTCCGTGACGTCACCCATAGGATTCTGCAGTGTTGCCGTGAAGCCCTAAGTAGGCGGAGTCGGCTACTAACGGCTCGACAGTGACGTCAGAGTCTAACTCCCGCCTTCTCCAGCCTGCTCCAAATAAGGGCAAAGAGGCGGAGCTGAGGCAGAGCTGAGCGGAGCTGAGGCGGGACAGGGCGGGACCTGCTACCAACGAGCGTGACATTCCAGACCTAGCTCAGGCTAAGAAGTTAAGCTAACATGCTCTCAGTATTAAGCTAACAACCTATGCTAACAACACAGTCTATGCTAACAACCCAGCTTGCAGTCACCGCTCCTCGTTCCCGGCATACAACGTTGACTAAATCATCCATAATTGGATTGTTCAAATGTGTACTGTGAAGGATATCATAAAGCCTTAATGCAATCGAATGTAAAACATGATTGATGAAAATAGTAAAGGAGGGTTAATGCCATATTCACTTAGTAACGAACAACTTTTACAAATATTTCTATATAGTCTGTGTTGGTAAATGTCATCTAGGTTGCACATTTCCTGCTGAAATACATGCATACCAAGTCACTGCGTGGCACTTTGGTTTTTTGATAAAACAGTGTAGTTCCACTATATAAACGTTGCATTCATAATCAAACGAGACAATCTGCAAGATAATTAGATATTTGGTATTATTCTTAATGCTTGTCATTCACACGTTAATAAAATAAAAACCGATACATAGCAGAATAATTGTGGCGGTGTTCAGCTTAATAAACCTTGCTCAACATCATTTATTTAGCTAATACTACAGCGGGCTACAGGCGAACCAAGTCCGCGTTTCGATGCATTCCTTGATCTCCAGTTATAACGCCGGACTCCGCCGCTGGCCGAAGCTAACGGAGCCCCAGGGGGCTAGCTACGGCCGCCGGGACCTATGGCCGGGACGCGCTAGCGAGCTAGCCCCCTGCAGCCCCGTTAGCTTCGGCGGCGTGGACTCCGGCGGCCCCACTGGGATAATTGGGTCCCCTTTTCACATTTGCTCCCGTTTAGCATTATGGGCGTCATAGCCATATAGTATAAAAGTCTTACCCAAGGCTGAATCATAAACTAAACTGTATATATGTATAAAGGGTTACGTCCTTAGCTGACTAATAAGCTACATAATAAGCTAAGCTAACAAGCACACAAACACCTGCTAACGGGGTTAACATGTATAATATTATCATTTTACTCACCGAAAAAAGCTGAAAGTAGACTTCTTGGAAGTTCTGTTAGTACATTCAAGCGCACAGCACGACATTTTAATTATCTGGTATTTGTAACAATATTCCCTAACAGGCATGATCACCATGAACACAGCTAAAGGGTCAAGTACAGTAACTACAACTAACTAGTTGTAGCCTCTATGGTTGTAGCCTAGCAGAGTGGACAATTTGCTGTTAGCTGACAGTGAGGCACGTATCTGTCAATCAACGTGACCACGCCCTAATGTGTGCACAAACTTTAAGACCTAATATAAATAAAAGGGTCGCGTTAGAAAACAATTCACTCACAGATCCATAATCATGAAGGTGGAATATCGATAATAAAAACGTATGGAGCCAGGGGTAGAAACATGTTTTTTTTTTCTGCTGAAAAGTTGGGCATTTTAACATGAGGGTCTATGGAAATTGCTCTAAATTTCCATAGACACAGTTCATATATTGGCCTATCGGCCAATATATGAACTGTGTGTGGCACTTTCGTATTGGCTTCACGGCTCTGCCCCACAGTTTGCCGCTTGCTCTTGAAGATTATTATCATCTGATATTTGGGAAGTGTGTTACATTTCAAATGGCAGAAAGTCTTGTTGCAATTTCCAGAAATTGAAAGAGGCCCCTGGAGTTTCTCTAGTAATTATCAATAGTAACAGTTAAGTGAATACTGTTCAAACAATACCTGTGTTTGATATTGATTTCTCTGTTTTATCCTTTCATAAATGTGAGGACTAAACTTGCTCCAAACATTCTGGGGTGCTTGGAGTAAACAGTTTGTATTACTCTGTGGGGGAGGTGTAGTTAGGCAGGACAGGGGGCTAGATGGATGAGAGTACCTTCTGCTTAAGATATCCAGCATGGCAGGGAAGTCTACATATCTTGAATAATAGATGTGCGTGTTTAATTACTTTGTATTCATAATAAGCAGTCTGTGTAACCAGAAGCTGGAAATTTGAGAGTATTAATATGTATTATCTTTGTGAACGAGGGGATATTCTTTAGACACAACTCAAGTCTCTGGAATGTGCAGAAAGGGTGTGTGTGTGGATGAAAGCTGCAGCAATATGAGACAGCTAGAGACTCTTGTTTCCATGTCCTCTGCTGGTTCGCGCTGATTTGCTATGACCACAGCTCCTCCTGTTTGATTTTCTGCATGTAAGCCTATTCTATCTTTTAGTTCTTTCTCTTTTGCTCCTGCTGTCAAGATGGAAGCTTCTCCCGGCATTTGGACCAGAGCAGGGGGTCGGGCCCAGGCCCACTCCTTTGAAAGTGTAATGTATTCTTACCGTTTATCATTAAAACAGATTATTGTTTAACCGCTATCCTGGTTGTTTTGAGATTTCCTTCTTTTAAAGCTAATTCATATAGGATCGGCGCGGAGCAGAGATATCTGCCACAATACTCTTCACACACCACACTTTTCGCGGCACACGTACTTACAGCCAATCAGCTCTGAATTATGTAAGATGACGTATGGTGGGGATGGCAGCTCTATGCCCCTATGGTCATTATTTTTTTGCCACACACATTAAATAGGAAAATATTCTGAGCATGCGCAATGTAGTTTTTACAGTCACCATTGACTTAGACAGTAAGAGGGAGGGGCAGGATCGGGTTTTGTCCCACATGGCTCTAAACAGCTCAATAGGCACACACTGTAGACACTGATTAGAAGAACACAGACTAAAACAGCAATGTACAGACAAATCAGATGATTAAACATGATCTTAAAATATATTTAATTAGGGGTGCAACAACTAATCGACATAATCGATTAAAATCGATTACCAAATTAGTTGGCAACTAATTCAGTCGTCGATTCGTTGGCGACGTCATCACGTGTGTTCAACACCCCGTTAAGCTCCAACGTTATCGCTCTTTTTTATCGGTACAGGAGACATTTAAAACATATGTCATATGTATTATTGCTACATAAACATTATATCGCAGTCTTAGTGTCGGGGCAGTTTACACACACAGCACGCAGCTGCTACATGCATGCAACACACACACACACGGAGGAGAGGGCGGAGAGAACGTGCTCCGAGGTGTGGTTAAACTTTAGCCGTCTCGATGTGGACAATGCTCGTTACCAAAAGTGCAATAACAGTTTATCATGTAAAGGCGGTAACACGAGCAATTTGTCTAAACATTTAGCAAAAGTGCTCCACATCCAGACGGAGAAATGCACCGGGTTCCACTGTCTTTCTAGTAGCTCTGTAGCCCAGTCCACGAGTAACGTTTCCACGTCAGGTGTTATGTATGCTAGCAGCAACACACGGAGTTAACTACATTATACAAACATGGGTTAATGATTAGAGATAACTGAGTTATTTATTTAGTTAAAGTTTCAGCTATTCTGTTTACAGTTCTGTCATCACATTATTTAATATGATTTGTTAAAACATTGTTGTTTCTTTTGATGTCAAATATTATGCATTTAATTAAAATAAAAAGCAATGTTAGTTTTGTTCACAATTTGTTTAGTTAGTTTACCTTATTTCTTGTCAAAAGAACCGTTAATACTATCGTTAAAAGGACTGGATCGATAAGCGGTATCGATATAAGTAGTAGTACAGTTAAAACCTTAGCGATCCGAATAATCGATTAATCGTTTCATTAATCGATAGATTAATCGATTATCAAATTAGTCGTTTGTTGCAGCCCTATATTTAATATATTTTTTAATTTATTTTTTGCATTTTTTTGTAATCATTATTTTTAATACTTTCTGCTGACACTAGGTGGGGCTGTGCCCCACCTGCCCCTAATGACCAGTCGCCACTGCCTGAAACATGCTTGAGGCTGGGAATAAGAGAACCATCTTTTTTAGGGGGGTGTATTTTATGACAGACCTGCTTATCACAATATGCACCCCCCTAAAAAAGATGATTCTCTTATCGGCCATCGGGAGGACCGGGAGGGTGTGTGTATGTGTGGCGCGATGCGAGCGAGAGAGAGATAGCTTACATGTATTGTTGTTGTTAGCATCTGGTGCTAGCTAGCTGCGCTAACGGATATAAGCAGCTGTTTAAATGAAAAACAGAGGAGCGACATTTCGCAGAGCCCTTAACTTTATGCAGGAAGCCAGACAGTGGGACATTGTACGAAAAGTCAGCACACTCAGCCACGGATAGTGCGCGCAACATGATTGCAGCGTCCAGGCAGCTCCCGTTCGAGCATATGCCTTGAGTTGCACATAGCTCCAACGATCCATCACAGTGTCTCTCCCCACACACACACACACACACACACACACACACACACACACCACACACACACACACACACAACACACACACACACACACACACACACACACACACACACACACACACACACACACACACACACACACTTTGTATTGTATTATTTATTATTGTATGAGAGAGGTTCCAGGTTGAACTGAGGCGAATATTTGTAATGTTCAGAGGTTGTTGTGTTTAATATTTCATGAGAATATTTGTCATTGTTCAAATGATAATAAACATTAGCGTAAAGCATATGTGTCCACTCATATGTTGATAAGAGTATTAAAAACTTGTAAAATATTCCTCTAAGGTACATTTAGAACAGATCAAAAATGTGCGATTAATTTGTGATTAATCGCGATTAACTATGGACAATCATGTGATTCATCGTGATTCAATACTTTAATCGACTGACAGCCCTAATATATGTATATATGCCGTGAATAACTGTGCAATATGGCTGTTACATCTTCAGAACTGTTACAGGCTGTGTATTTGTAAATTGTGTAATTTTTCCCCAAATTGCTCCTGTGGGGATTGTCCACAGTATTGAGTGTGTAAGTCGCTTTGGATAAAAGCGTCTAACAAATGACATGTAATGTAATGTAAAAGCTGTCTTTGGATCTTTTCTGCTGTAACAAATGTAAATGTCCCCTCTGTGGGACGAATAAAGGTTATTCTGTAGTCTGTATTACTGCATGGATCAGCAGCACATGCTCAATATTTGGCTCATTATTATTGTCATTATAATTTAGCTCTCCTTTATTGCAGAATGCAGCTACAGTATAAGAAGAAGAAGAAGAAGAAGAAGAAGAAGAAGAAGAAGAAGAAGAAGAAGAAGAAGAAGAAGAAGAAGAAGAGACTGCTGCCTAATCATATTTCACAATCCTTTACATGATCAATAGCAGTACTGTTTTATCATATTATTATTTGTATTATTATTGATGAATTAATCAGCAATTACATTTTTCACAATGCATATTTTTAAGCACTGACATGGTCTTAATGAGATTGAGAGGCTGCATTTGTTCCTTCGATAGCTATTACTTTCTATTGTTCTCATCTGAAAACATATTTGTTTTATGGATAATTAATGATATTATGTTTTACTTTATTGTTGCTTTGTTTCTTTATATAAAATACACTTTACAGTTGATTTATAGCTTGTATCATGATTGGAATTAGTCAAGTGTGAAAATGTAGTTTTGAACAGTTGAAAACATCTGCACTAAGAACATGTAACCTGCCACAGTCTTCCTGATGTTAAACTATAATACAATAATACAATACAATACAGCTTTATATATAGCACTTTAAACCTCCAGGCCAAAGTGCTGTACAGGCAAATAAACAAACAAAACATACAAAAAGTAACATAGCTCAGCTCACACACCATAAAACAAGTACAAGTAAAAACAATAGACAATGTAAAAGCAACACTCTAAAAGATGTTAATATGCTAAGGAGAAGAGGTGGGTTTTAAGAAGCGATTTAAAAGCAGGCAGTGTGGCGGCCTGTCTGATGTCCAGGGGCAGATCGTTCCACAGTGTGGGAGCCGCTACAGAGAAGCAACGGCCCCCTCTAAATAGTATTTAGTATTGTGTCCTGTATGGTTTTCTTTATGGTTGACTTTGCTGCAAATCTGCAAAGTAAATAGTGACTGCAGCTGTTGCAAACAAGTAGTAGAATAAAAAGTAAAAATAATTCCCTCTGAAACGTAGCACTTCTTTACATTACATACACTTGGTGTAAGAGAAGCATAAAACAGAAATGCCCAAGTAAGTGCTTCAAATCTGGCACTGGAGTAAATGTTTTCCACCATTTAAGTATGAACCTGTAAGTTAGCTTTCCTAGATATGTCCTTTTTTTTCTAGATGCATTCCATAATATCTTTGAGATATGTTTCCCTGTTCCTGCGTCTCCATTGTAAATGAATGTTTGTGTTGATAAGGGTGGGGGTCGGAGGGAGTGTTGCACCAGCAGAAAAGCTTATCCTCTCATTTGAATGTGGCGCTGCGACCAGTGGTGAGCCGTCAGGGCCAGCAGTGAAAAACAACACATTTGATTTATATTAAGCATTAGTGACAGATTCATCAGCCAATCAGATGTTGATGTTCGATGACAGTATGCCCCCTGGCCCTAGCATCGTGACCTGGGCTACCCTAATCTTCTGTCATGAACATCCTTCGTAGCTTGATTGAAAAGAAAATGGCTGTCGCTGTCACTGCTGAACCATAAAAAAACATTTTTTTTTTAAAATATATTTTTTTAAATATTATTTTAGTTATATTTTTCATTAGTTTTACCAAAGATAACTTGATTTAATTGTATTTAAAATAACATTTCCTAAGAAATACATCTTTCGAATCTGCCTGTTCAGTTTCTGTTTGAGTGTGAAGGGTTAAATGAAAGAAGTTCCTTGAGCCGTCTTTGCGAGTCATGTGAAGACAGGAGCTGATTGGTGGTCCTGCTGTAAGAACTGGATACAGCGTGGGAGGCTGGGTCCTTGTTCATTCCTATGAGAGTTGCTCATTGGTGCATGAAGACAAAATGGCCCAACTTTTGAGAGAGCGAAACGTCACGAAAGTATTCATATAATCATATCATCCGTTCTTATTGTGCATCCATGGGTAAAGGTAAAATCATGTAGTACTGAACACGTCACGTGCCGGGCGGCGCGGTCCCGTGGGTTAGATCTGCGTTCATAATGCAGGAAAATAACTCTCAGAATAACGTTATTCGCACATTTTACAACTTGAGGACCGAATGTTTTTAATAAAGGCTATACAAATGTTCATACTGGGTAGTTTATTTAGTTTAAAAAAAATGATCCAACGATTTACAGACGTCTCCTTCCCAATGTTAGTCGATAGGAAAAAGTATTTCCGGGCCCAGCGACTGATACGGAAGTGTAGTACCGCCGTTTGGCCACAACGAATATTTTCCTCAGTGTCCCGCTTACTTCCCTGGGGCTTGAGAAGAACCCGTATGTGCGCTCACAGAGCATGCGCCCCTTAAGCCCCGCCCCCGAGCTCCCACTCTCGGCACAGTTGAATGAATGGAGACAGAAAATAAATCTAGATTCGGCTTTTTGTGCATTTTATAACTTTAAGGACCGAATGATTCTAATAAGGGCTTTAACCCTCTGGAGTCGGTGGACGCGCCGGTGCATCATTTTACGTAATTAATCATATATTTTCGATTATAAGGAGTAGAAATATGATTTAGATATCCGCGGAATCGCTGGAAGAGTAGCTTGCCAGCGGTATCTTCTGTGAGACTGTAACCAGGGCACAGCAGCCAATATGGCCGCTCAAAGCAGCTTGACTTTACACTGTGTCGGATTGGTGGATTTGTGTGTCTGTCAAGGAAACCTCGGCCGGCAGCCATCATGGTCTGAAATGACCAATGGACATCGGAAATCACTAAGGGCCTACTCACCAAGTAAAAACATAAACCACGTGTCTCCCATCAGTTTACGACTGTAGAGAGAGAGAGAGAGAGAGAGAGAGAGAGAGAGAGAGAGAGAGAGAGAGAGAGAGAGAGAGAGAGAGAGAGAGAGAGAGAGAGAGAGAGAGAGAAAGAGATAGTTTTGACTTGCACTTCAGGGCCACCGTAATTATCTACATGGCCCGACAGTGTAATGTATTACAAGAATGTTAACTAGTGCTTCACATCTTAACTCTTGCAGGCCAGAGCAGCGGGAGTTATTCGACAAGAAATGAAAAGAAAAGGGGATATTGCCTATTTTTTTAGCACAAAAAGTCAGATAACTGAAAAGGAGGAAAAGAGAGGGAAATTAAAAAGGAGAGGAGAGTACACTGAAACCAGAAGGAATAGGACAGGAGAAGGCCACAGAAGGAGATGGAGATATGGCTAGAGAAGAAGTGGATGTGAGAAATTAAGAATAGGGTTCAGAGGCAGGAAGTGAGATGGAGCCTGAGGCAGATGGCAGGGAGCAGTTGCTATTCTAGCTAAAACCCAAGGTATGTTTTTATTCCCCATCCTTTACATCCCATTCCACTCACGTAAAACGTCACATAAAATAAAATGTTGATTCCTACTTCCTGTTTTATGTGTTACAAAAAATTACTTGTGTAAAGATTTACAAATGCATCTTATTGCAAATGCTATGATAGAGACTAACTTCCCGTCTGCATTAGATCATTATATTTGCCACTCTCCTATCTTTCTTTTAGATATATCAAAATGCAAAGGTGATGAAAGTGCAGCACCATCTTAGGACATTTCCCAAACTTCATGTAGCAGCAAAGAGAAGCTTTCCCAAGAAGTGCTAACGTTGTTGGCCATGGCTTGAGTATTCCCTCTCTCAAGATGCTGATGATATAACAATGATGATATAATGATGATATAACAATGTATAGTTTAAATGTATTTTTGTGTTTCAGTGTGTTCTGTGTGGATTCATTCATCCTCCCATGCCTCCCCGCAAAAACTTCTTGCCACCCCATTTAAAATGTTATAGATCCGCCACTGGCAGGGTTTGCACAGCACCACTCACTTCTGTTCACATCATTGATGGTCCAGCTGACATGTTGTATTGATACAATCTTTCAGAATAGATCTTTGACACGTTTTGATAAGAAACAGCATTTACATTAAGAAATAAATACTGTTTTGCATTTATGCATACAACTTTCTTGCATTTCAAATGCTGTTTTTGCTATCTTTAATATAAATATATCATTTACGAACTTGCACTCCTGCTTGCTTAAAATTCTATATGACACAATTGTATTCATTCTTCTTATTGTAATAAAATAACATTGTTTTTATGAAATATACCAACTACATATAAATTCAACATGTAATGGTATAACTAAATACAAATCTACAAACTAATTACAGTATGTGCAGCTTGCTTCACTTTGATGTAGTCATCTAACAGCGTATTTGTTGTTCTGTGATGACTGATTTCAGATCAGCAGTGTGTGTTCTGTAGCCAGCACTCAGCAACTAGCATGTTCTGAACAGGTGCTGTGTGTGTGTGTGTGTGTGTGTGTGTGTGTTGTTGTTTGTTTGTTTGTTTGTTTGTTTGTTTGTTTATTTGTTTGTTTGTGTGGGTGTGTGGGTGTGTGTGTTGTGTGTGGTGTGTGTGTGTGTGTGGTGTGTGTGTGTGTGTGGTGTGTGTGTGTGTGTGTGTGTGTGTGTGTGTGAGAAGAGCAGGTGGGGGGTGGGGAGAGAGGGTAATGGGTCAGGGCTCTATTTGAACAAGTACTTACTGGTTCTTTAATAAACCTTTGACCCCCCCACGGGGTCATATATCCCTAAACAACTGTGCCGCCCGCCACCCACAGTAACTGCTGGGCTCTCCTCAGGATACGGCCCTGTGTCCCTGCGTACACACCTCAATACCAGATGGTTCTGAAGGATGAAGCACATGATTGGTGTTGATCGTTTCCATCTGCTGCTGGCGGACAGGACGAGAGAGAGCGGTGAGAGGAAAGGAGGAGGGTTGGCTGTGTTTGTAAACGATAGATGGTGTAGCCTTGGGCACATCACTATTAAAGAACGGATCTGCAACAGGGACATAGAGCTGTTAGCCGTTAGCATGAGGCCCCATTATTTACCTTGTGGATATTCGCATGTTATCGCGATAGCTGCATATATTCCCCCCTCTGCCAACGCTGAAGAGGCATGTTACGTCATCAGCTCTACTGTAAGCATACTGCAGACACAGGACCACATTTTTCATTTCATTTTAAACCTTTATTTAACCAGGTAAGTCCCATTGAGATAATTGATCTTGATCTTTTTTTTTTCAAGGGAGACATGCAGCAAGTAGGTTACACATGAAACATAAAACAATCATATTTAAAGGGCTACATTTACATATCTATCGACATTTACAAGTACCAACAGTATCAAAGAGCATTTCACCTATCCAAGCTTTAAAAACATGCAGTGGAACCAACTTGCTCAGTTTCAATTTTTTGAAGACTGTTCCAAGCAAGAGGAGCTGCGCACACAAAAGCTTTCGTACCTAAGTCAGTCCTTGCACTTGGCACATGTAACAAGACCACATCATGTGATCTCAGGCAATAGCTACCTGCAACTCTGTGTGGTCAGAGAGCAGATATAAGATGGGAGTTTACCCAACATGGCTTTATATATGAATATGTACCAATGACTGAGCCTCCGGACAGTGAGTGAAGGCAAACCTGCCCTGGCATGAGTAAGTGCTTTACAATTAGTAACACATCTCAGGGCACTGTGATAGGCGGCATCTAACTTGTTAAATGGGCAGGTGCATTCATATAAATCAGATCACCAGCACAGGTCAAAAGGTCACAGAGCCTTTTCCTGGCCTCAAGTGAGAAACAGGACTTGTTTCTGAAAAATAAACCTAGCCTAACCCTCAGCTTTTAAGCAGATTATTGACCTGAAGTTTAAAGGTCCCATGTCCTGGCCATTTCTACTGATCATAATTCCATTGTTGAGAATGGAATTCTATAATAGATTTATACTGTGCATTTTTCCAAACTCACATTGGTTTCGCATACAGCATCTCTGTAAAGTGTGTGCATTCAGCACTATTCACTCTCTCCACTATACGGCTCGTTACAGCTCTTGCCCCCCCCCCCCCCTGTGAGCCCAGTGTTCTCCGATTGGTCAGCTCGGCCACTCTGTTCTGATTAGTCAACCACCAGAGAGGCTCCGCCCATGTCTAACAGTGCTTATTTTGGCTCGCTCTGACTCTGAGCGGAACATCAGTCTTATTATAGAGTGGCGAAGTCCCTCCCCTTCCGGTAGACCTCCATGGGACCTTATTTCAGAAAAATTATGTATTGAAGTCAATGGAGAGAGAAAGATTATCTTTCGATCCCGTTTGAATTGTGCCACGAATTACACATACGATGTTTGTCAATTTAAAAGATAATAAAATGTATCGTAAAACTGTGAAGTAACACATTTGTTTGTGTGAAACGCTCAATGAACTACCTCTCTGGTCTCGCAGAACAACACACGTCACCAAGATATCCGTCACTACTGTCTTGTCAACAAAAGATTGACTACCCTCACTATCACCACAAGGAAACACGTCCAGAAGAATGTCATGCAAAGCTGCCTGCCTTCCTTTTTACATTACATTACATTACATTGCATTTAGCTGACGCTTTTATCCAAAGCGACTTACAATAAGTACATACGACCAGGAAGACACAACCCTGAAGAAAACAGAATCAAATAATAAGTACATCAGGTTTCATAGAGCCAAACATTTCAAGTGCTACTCAACTGGCTATAGATAAGCCAGTCCTTTATTAGTTATATAAGTGCTTGTTAGTAATTCTATCGCTCGAAGTGGAGTCGAAAGAGATGAGTTTTCAGTCTGCGCCGGAGTGTGCAGGCTTTCTGCTGTCCTGATGTCAATGGGGAGCTCATTCCACCATTTTGGAGCCAGGATAGCAAACCCACGTGTTTTTGCTGATGGGAACTTGGGTCCCCCTCGAGCGAGGGTTGCAGCGAGTCGTTTGGCTGATGCAGAGCGGAGTGCACGCGCTGGGGTGTACAGTTTAACCATGTCCTGGATGTAGGAAGGGCCAGTCCATTGCAGCATGGTAGCAAGTAACCAGTGTCTTGAAGTGGATTCTAGCAGTACGGAGCCAGTGAAGGGAGCGGAGGAAGCGGAGTTGTGTGGGGAAAATGTTGGAAGGTTGACGACCAGAAGAGCCGCTGCATTCTGGATGAGCTGCAGAGGTCGATGGCACATGCAGGTAGACCAGCCAGGAGGGAGTTGCAGAGTACTCTAGGCGTGAGGTGACGAGAGCCTGGACCAGAACCTGGGTGGCTTTCTGGGTCAGCTGGGGACGAATCTTCCTGATGTTGTTCCTTTGATTCTCTCTGAACTGCCTGGTCTTTTTAATGTTTAATGTCAACCATTTGTGCAGATAGCATGAAGTAGAACAGATCGGCGATCGCCGATGCTAGCGTTAGCATTTATCCCCCGGGCTTAGATGGTGTATCATAGAATGATCACACCGGTGACAGTACTCTTCAAAGGGTTCACGAAATATGACTACTACTTTTACTGTTTAACATTTTGCGTACTTAATGTACTTCATATCAAGGCTAATACAAATGACAAGGCTGTAATGCCTAACTAGCGTGCTAGCTACTAGCCTAGATAGCTAACTTGATCTAGCCACTCCTGGTCCTTTCATCAGACGGGAAGCGAAAGAACGAGCAAAGACCCATTGCTGGTATGATAACAACTGGTACTAAGCACACAGGCATCTTGTTAAAGTTATCTTATCTTAGCCAGCACCATACAGATAATTCTATCTATATGGCGCTGATCTTAGCTATCTCTTAGTGGAGGAAAACAATTGTGACATCACTTACGCGACTCTGGGATTTGTAGTCTTTCTAGTTGCGTAATTTTTCATAGTCTTATATTTCAACAGTTTACGACAAACTGTGACTTTTTTGACATGGAAATTATTTTTTAAGATTGACAAACATCATATGTGTAATTCATGGCACAATTCAAACGGGATCGAAAGATACGTTTTCTCTCTCCATTGACTTCAATACATATTTTTCCGAAATAAGGTCCCATGGACCAGAAGTAGATGGGCGTGACTTCGCCACTCTATGGCGTCGGTACCGCCGTATATTTATATGCTAACTAACTCGAACTGTACCAACAACTGTTGTTATAGAAAAATAAGTTATGTTTACCTGTAATAAACTACTACTGTTTGATGAGAAATCAAATCATGGGTTGCTATATGAATGATATGTTATCGGAGCAAATAATTCAGGGAAGAAAGGATACTAAGTATTTCCATCAAACTTTATTTTTAGAAATTTACAAAATGAACATGTGTAAATATACATGTATATATATATACACTATATATCATCCATTCCTCCCCTTATAGGCGTTTTCGGCATCTTGCCTATTGCAGCTTTGTATACTGGTGCTGTGGGGCTTTTTAGGACGAGGCATCAGAGGGGTCATCCCGTGTGTGTGTTGTCCGCCAGACACGCCAGGAGTTTCCTGATCAGGCTGGACGCAATTCAAATGCAAATCACAAAACATTAGAGAACTTAGTTGTTTTAGATTCGTTAGTAGTAGTTGTGGTAGGAGTGTGTATCTATCTAATCAACACAGTTAGCTTGCCAGCTAATATGCTAACCTACGTTTGCTAGTTGTTCAGTGTAATCTACTATGAACAACGGCTAGTCTAGGCTAGCAAGAAAATGTTTACAATTGCAATCTTATACGGGTAGTCTGCTACGTTCGGTCATTTCATTGTAGCTGGCATGAAAACAATGTTTTCCCTAGCATGTCTAGCTCTAGGTAGCCTTCTTGTTTAGCTATGTAGCATACACGCCAGGAACGCAACTATAATGTACTGAATCACCCGGAGTATACTGTCTGAGTATTTCGTGTGTTGATTACCAAGCGGCAAACTCTAGGGAAAAGCCGGGACGCCAATACGGAAGTGCCACACACTGCAGTTCATATATTGGGCCGTTAGGGACTGGCTGCAGAAAGGAGCAATTTCCATAGACCCCCATGTTAAAATGCCCAACTTTACAGCAGAAAAAAACTACATATTATTATATTACATATTATATAAATACATATTATTATGAATATAGTTAGGTTCCACCTTCATGATTATGGATCTGTGAGTGAATTGTTTTCTAACACGACTCTTTTATTTATATTAGGTCTTAAAGTGTTTGCATAAATTAGGGCGTGGTCACATTGAGTGACGGCTCTGTCAAGTGACTGCTGCTGCTAGCTTCTCGTCTCTCTGCTAGCTGCTCCGTTATGGGATTAGTTTTGTATCATAAAGATAAAGCAACACTTTCTCAGAATAAAGCAAAACTATGAGTTTAAAAGAGAAAAAAACCAAGTCAAGCTAAATAAAATAAATTTCAAAAATAAAACTATAAGTTGCAAACAAATCATTTGTGTAATCATGTAAACTATGAGTATTTTTTCTTTGTTTTAACATTTCTGTTTGCAGTTCTTGTTTCTTCTTTCTCAATGATCAGACTTTTGCTCTCGCTGCAGCTTTTCTCTTTTGCGCTCCCTCATTTTTTGTTTGAGATTTTGACACAAACATCCCAGGTGGGCGGGACTTTCAGGGGTGTGTCCCCATTGGCTACTCAGTTTTTGAGTGACAGCCCACTACACCACAGATCATACAGAGCAACTCATGCAGCAAACTCCGGAGTCCACTCGGCCACGTTAGTGTTGGTGTCTCCTGGGGAGTTTCATGAACATATGGGACTTATTTTATGGATTGCTGTGCATTATACTTGTGTTGTGTAGTTTATACTTTATTCCAACTTACATATTTTAATACCTGAACACACTGCTGCTGTTAAATAATTTCCCAATTTGGGATTGATAAAGTGTCTGTCTATTTATTTATTTTATAGATTAAAAAAACACATCTATGTATTTTCAAGCTATAGGTGATGCACAATATAAACTGTATACTATTATTTTTCAAAGACATGTTACATTTCAAAAGCATATATTGCTATGTTTAGGACAAACAATTAAAGACTGCTTTAATTTAACAAATTCTACAATATAAAAGTGACAGATTTGCTTTATTAAACAGACCAGACCTAGGCTGCATACCAACACAATTAGGAACATGCTCACATCTTACTATGTTGGTCTGAAGAGCTGAAGCATTCATACACAATGGATACAAACTGTGTTGTCTCATTCTATATCCTGTGAGAAAATGATATACATTTAGCATTACAAATTTGACATACTATTCCTGAGGAAGATCTGAATAATCAACAGATTTGAATCCAATCTCTAACATTTTCATGTAGAATAAAGACAAAAGAGTGATAAATTACATTTATTGACATTTGAACCAGAAGATGAAGTCTCAAAGAATGTTTTAAATAAAAGGACATAAAACAAAAAGGTGGATAATAATAAAATCTATTAAATGTATTATGTAAAGACATTTGGTCAAATGAAATGACACTGAGCCAGTGATAACAACAACGCCCAGCATGGATGAAGATGGTGCAGGTCTTTCTTCATGCCCCCCTCCTAGGATCTGATGCTGTCCCCTCAGAGGAAGTGGAAAACGGGATAAGACCTCTGGACACCACGCTGTCTCAATGATCCACACTGTTAATATGAGAGGAAAATAAATGTTTTAGGAAATGAAAAATATGAAGTTAACAAATAAAACACAGCTCAGGGGCATCATGGACGGTAGGTTGTCCTACAAAGTTAACTCAGCCTCCATTGATTTTCATATCAAATTAGCATGTTAATAAAATAAGCTATCATGGCTTATACTTGCATATCTAAACAGAATCATGAAAAGCTGTTGGTAGAGTCAGGCACACGAGTCCGTTTGAGTGTGTCTGAACGCTCACTCACTGCTAGCTATGTAGCTAACTGTTAGGCTACTTAGCTTGCATTGTTATGGATCTAAAGGTAGCAAAAGCTAACTTTCATAGCACAGCTTTTCTTCTCACTTACCACAATAAAGAAACAGACCGTATAGTACAGCACAAACAACACAAATGATCAATACTTGCATATATTTTCACTTGTATTATTATAATAATTGAAATGCTGGTTCTTCTGGGGGTGTTCTATCCACGCTCAGCTACCGCACCGCAGCTTCCTGCACTGTACAATCGTTGGAGGACTGGGCTGTCACTCAAAAACTGAGTAGCCAATGGGGACGCACCCCTGAAAGTCCCGCCCACCTGGGAGGTTTGTGTCAGAATCTCAAACAAAAAATCAGGGAGCGCAAAAGAGAAAGCTGCAGCGAGAGCAAAAGTCTGATCATTGAGAAAGAAGAAACAAGAACTACAACAAAAACCTATGTTAAAACAAAGAAAAAATACTTATAGTTTACATGATTACACAAATGATTTGTTTGCAACTTATAGTTTTATTTTTTAAATGTATTTTATTTAGCTTGACTCAGTTTTTTTTTCTTTTAAACTGATAGTTTTGCTTTATTCTGAGAAAGTGTTGCTTTATCTTTATGATACAAAACGAATCCCCCTATGTGAAGCTACAGGGACTCTGCCTGCTCAGCTCATCCAGGGAACACAACTTGAAGCCGGCCGTGGTTGTTTGTTCTTGATGCTTATATATCGGACTATTGTGACTCGCTCTGCGGTTAAAACAGACGGTGCATGCATGCGGTTTTGCGGTAAGTGTACTTATTTATGTGTTAAAGATTTTAATCGGCTACGTAATGAATGTTAAGGCTTGGTTTAGTGTGTAAGCGAGTGGTACCTACATTGGTGCTAACGATGCTAATCGTAGCCTACAAGTTAAAATCATAGACTGTATATATAAAGGTTAAAACGAAATAGACAAGTGTTAAGCGTTAAGTGGGATAATACTGTAGAACAAATGGCTTCTGTTTGAGGTTATAAAATAAGATCATCCTTGTAACTTAGAGAGATATTTTATTATGTAGGTAGGAACTGGATGCATTGCTAAGGTTAATTTAAATTGGCTATGCTCAAGTATGTAGACAAGCTAACGTCGAAGTAGTGTATGTGAAATCAACCTCACAATAAGATGTGTGTATATTACAATTATTAATGTCATATTTCAAGATGATTACTTAGATATTTCAAGATGATTACTTAGATATTACAATATGGTTGGTTGAGCTGGAGTTCATTATTGAGCTTACACGTTAACGTCACAGTCATCTGAAGAACGAACCCAAACCTTGTTGTTTTTATTAATTGCATTACCAAATGGGTATCAAATAAACAGTAAGCATTGGTAACACAACTTCCAAAGTTACAGTAAAATAAAAAGGACCCTGACTCGGACAATACACAATCCAACATGTTCAACAGAAGATAATCAGTTATATTGTTTGTACAAATGGTACTTTACACATCTGTTTGTTTAAGGTGTCCCGGTGACGCAGGCAGGCTGGACCAAAGAGTGAGAGACAGAACTGGACTCCTCACAGCAGTGAACTTCAGCACAGGTACAAAGACTCTATTTTTCATACTGTATAAAGATCAAGAAAGATATTGGTTTAAATGAATGAAGTATTGACTTTAATACACTGATATACATTCCATTAAACAATACTAAATACTAGATCACCTACACATCAGTTAAGTTGAGGGTTTTTTCCATGCAAAAAGTTACATTTTAGATATTTAGCAATATGACTTTGTCAGCTCTCTAATTTAATGTATTGAAGGCAAAGCTATTTAACACATAGTGAGAACTGCTACTATTTATCTCTCAATATTGTCTGTAAAAACGTGGTATAAGTTATTCTTTCAGTGAGACAACAGAGCAAGCTTCTACAGTTGCACTACGTTTTGTAACAGTTAAATATTATTTTGATAATAACATATATTTCAATGTTGATGAACTTCATACTGTTCATTCATAATCTGATCGTCTTTGTAGCTCACTGTTGAAATAAAAAAAAAACATTACAATTACAAAATAATTATATCTACAGCCCCTAAACACACAAACACACCGCTTTCATAAATAACACACTTGTTCTGCAATAATATGTTTTATGTTTCCTGTCATTTTTGTTAGGAAAGGACATGCCTGAAAGACACGACATGTTCTCCTTCTCTGAGGGTCAAGAAGAACATCCAAGAGGAACATTAAAAGCTGATGTTATGAGATTTTAAGACCAGTACACTAAGAAACTACTTTTATTGTAAAAACACAGTCAGCTGATCGAATGCACCTATTTCCACATCTACACTCCATCAGCTGATTATTTCTATTTGCCTCACTTTATGAGCTTCACATCACTTGTGCCTTGTACCGCAGAGTTTGCAATGTCACAAATAAATGGGGCCAATCTTCAGTCAGATGTGAATGTATAATCTAACATTTTCAGTAAGAATAATGGACAAAAGGAGTGCAAATACAAATACAAATTATTGAAATGTGAACCAAAACTTCATCAAATGTTTTAAATAAAAAGCACATATGGACAGAAGGTGTAAACCTATTAAATGTATAAGTAAACACATTTAGTCAAATAACGTGACAGACTTGGCCTGTGCAGTTGGTATCAGCTTTGCCCAGCATGGGCTCTTCCATCAGGAATGGTCCTCCTCGCAGAGGAAAGACCAATGGCGGCCGGCCCACCTCTTCCCACATACAAAAAAATATATTAAATAAAAAATAAATATATATTTTATATTTTTATTTTGAATGAACAAGGTAAATATCATACAATTGGTATCAGTAAAATGTATAATCTACAATAAAATCTTGTTTAAAATTGTGTTACGATGTCTAAAGTTACTGATAAGTCACATGTTTCCTGCCTGGCCTTGCCCATGGCATTAGTTTATCATTACCGGGTGGAGCCCCCGAGCCAAACAGCAGCAACCAGCACGTTGCAAAAGTCTCAATAGTAAACTGTGCCGCCCAAAACCTAATTTCAGCCAATCAGCGGTGTCAAATATTTTGGTCACGAGGGCGCTCACGTTGGCGCCCACGTTGCTTACGTGCGTTGACGTGTTGTTGTTTTTTTAGACTCGTGAGTGACCAAGGTGACGCAGTAGTTGGATGAGAATGGTGTGCAGGTGGAGTCGCCGGACCTCGGTCCGCACGCAATTCCGTGCAAGAGCTACTCTCCAATCCTTTCGAAAGGAGAAGTTTGGGAGATAAATTGATACTTAAAGACCTTGGAACGGACCAACCCGATTTGTATATATCACAACAAGCTCGTGAAAAAGACAAAACGTATCAACGAGGCTTCTCACGTAGCTGGTACACCAGAAAGGCATAGCTAGCTGGATGCAAACAGGTAAATGGTATCTTTTGTTTCCCATGCTTGCTCTTCAAACAGCCGGGGACAGATACGATCTGTTCAGAAACTAGACAAAAGTTAAACAAGTACAAACCACAGACTGTCTGTGTCATGGAGAATACAGTCGCTGGCCTATCACAATATGCACCCCCTTGTTATCTTACAAAATAAAAGTCTCACATTCATGACTTGCTCCATTCATTGGTACTAGTCCTACAACTATACCCTGAAAAATGCTTGAGGATGGGAATAAGAGAACCATCTTTTTTAGGGGGGTGCATTTTATGACAGACCTGCTTATCACAATATGCACCCCCTTGCTATCTTGCTAAATAAAAGGGTCACATTCATGAAACTTGCTCCATGCATTGGTACTAGTGCTACAACCATACCCTGAAACCAGTGGCGTTTTTATATGTACAAAAGAGGTGGGGCACAAAAAACTTAGATGTCTATAAGCTTCTGCAGAGAGGTTCAAGGCTGGTGAGGCACTGGCACTGACTCTTCAGGTTTACAAATATTATATTTTGACCTAAATCAAAATATAATATTATTTTCAAAAGCTTTTTTAGTCTGATGCTTCAATTAATTTTAAACAGACAGTTCAACAGAAGGATACCCAAAAAATTTAATTTTATCATTTAAATATTGAATTGTTCTCTCTTAGTAAGATCCCATTTTCAATAAAATTGCAGTCTTACCTTGACTTGAAGATTAAGTCCATTTGCCTATCCTTTGGACAAAAATCTCTATTACTTTTTTGTAAAAGTCCTCCTTATGTTCTTGTAGTTTCAAAAGTCTATCATAAATCTAATCTAATCAATAGATATATGATTCAAAAATTATAAAAGTAGGGTAGACATGTGGATATTATCCGGCTGAACAAAACGTGCATTTATCTAACAGGTTTGTTTCCCACAGAACTTATTTGGAGCTATTTTCTAAAATCCTATGGAGAAATCTCATTGCGAGGGAAGCCATGCGCAGCTTACTTCCGGGTTTTAGGACACGTCACTGCAGCTCTCTCGTCTCCTCTTCACCATAGACTGTATATATAAATGGACGTAGGGTCCGTGACGTCACCCATAGGATTCTGCAGTGTTGCCGTGAAGCCCTAAGTAGGCGGAGTCGGCTACTAACGGCTCGACAGTGACGTCAGAGTCTAACTCCCGCCTTCTCCAGCCTGCTCCAAATAAGGGCAAAGAGGCGGAGCTGAGGCAGAGCTGAGCGGAGCTGAGGCGGGACAGGGCGGGGACCTGCTACCAACGAGCGTGACATTCCAGACCTAGCTCAGGCTAAGAAGTTAAGCTAACATGCTCTCAGTATTAAGCTAACAACCTATGCTAACAACACAGTCTATGCTAACAACCCAGCTTGCAGTCACCGCTCCTCGTTCCCGGCATACAACGTTGACTAAATCATCCATAATTGGATTGTTCAAATGTGTACTGTGAAGGATATCATAAAGCCTTAATGCAATCGAATGTAAAACATGATTGATGAAAATAGTAAAGGAGGGTTAATGCCATATTCACTTAGTAACGAACAACTTTTACAAATATTTCTATATAGTCTGTGTTGGTAAATGTCATCTAGGTTGCACATTTCCTGCTGAAATACATGCATACCAAGTCACTGCGTGGCACTTTGGTTTTTGATAAAACAGTGTAGTTCCACTATATAAACGTTGCATTCATAATCAAACGAGACAATCTGCAAGATAATTAGATATTTGGTATTATTCTTAATGCTTGTCATTCACACGTTAATAAAATAAAAACCGATACATAGCAGAATAATTGTGGCGGTGTTCAGCTTAATAAACCTTGCTCAACATCATTTATTTAGCTAATACTACAGCGGGCTACAGGCGAACCAAGTCCGCGTTTCGATGCATTCCTTGATCTCCAGTTATAACGCCGGACTCCGCCGCTGGCCGAAGCTAACGGAGCCCCAGGGGGCTAGCTACGGCCGCCGGGACCTATGGCCGGGACGCGCTAGCGAGCTAGCCCCCTGCAGCCCCGTTAGCTTCGGCGGCGTGGACTCCGGCGGCCCCACTGGGATAATTGGGGTCCCCTTTTCACATTTGCTCCCGTTTAGCATTATGGGCGTCATAGCCATATAGTATAAAAGTCTTACCCAAGGCTGAATCATAAACTAAACTGTATATATGTATAAAGGGTTACGTCCTTAGCTGACTAATAAGCTACATAATAAGCTAAGCTAACAAGCACACAAACACCTGCTAACGGGGTTAACATGTATAATATTATCATTTTACTCACCGAAAAAAGCTGAAAGTAGACTTCTTGGAAGTTCTGTTAGTACATTCAAGCGCACAGCACGACATTTTAATTATCTGGTATTTGTAACAATATTCCCTAACAGGCATGATCACCATGAACACAGCTAAAGGGTCAAGTACAGTAACTACAACTAACTAGTTGTAGCCTCTATGGTTGTAGCCTAGCAGAGTGGACAATTTGCTGTTAGCTGACAGTGAGGCACGTATCTGTCAATCAACGTGACCACGCCCTAATGTGTGCACAAACTTTAAGACCTAATATAAATAAAAGGGTCGCGTTAGAAAACAATTCACTCACAGATCCATAATCATGAAGGTGGAATATCGATAATAAAAACGTATGGAGCCAGGGGTAGAAACATGTTTTTTTTTCTGCTGAAAAGTTGGGCATTTTAACATGAGGGTCTATGGAAATTGCTCTACATTTCCATAGACACAGTTCATATATTGGCCTATCGGCCAATATATGAACTGTGTGTGCACTTTCGTATTGGCTTCACGGCTCTGCCCCACAGTTTGCCGCTTGCTCTTGAAGATTATTATCATCTGATATTTGGGAAGTGTGTTACATTTCAAATGGCAGAAAGTCTTGTTGCAATTTCCAGAAATTGAAAGAGGCCCCTGGAGTTTCTCTAGTAATTATCAATAGTAACAGTTAAGTGAATACTGTTCAAACAATACCTGTGTTTGATATTGATTTCTCTGTTTTATCCTTTCATAAATGTGAGGACTAAACTTGCTCCGAACATTCTGGGGTGCTTGGAGTAAACAGTTTGTATTACTCTGTGGGGGAGGTGTAGTTAGGCAGGACAGGGGGCTAGATGGATGAGAGTACCTTCTGCTTAAGATATCCAGCATGGCAGGGAAGTCTACATATCTTGAATAATAGATGTGCGTGTTTAATTACTTTGTATTCATAATAAGCAGTCTGTGTAACCAGAAGCTGGAAATTTGAGAGTATTAATATGTATTATCTTTGTGAACGAGGGGATATTCTTTAGACACAACTCAAGTCTCTGGAATGTGCAGAAAGGGTGTGTGTGTGGATGAAAGCTGCAGCAATATGAGACAGCTAGAGACTCTTGTTTCCATGTCCTCTGCTGGTTCGCGCTGATTTGCTATGACCACAGCTCCTCCTGTTTGATTTTCTGCATGTAAGCCTATTCTATCTTTTAGTTCTTTCTCTTTTGCTCCTGCTGTCAAGATGGAAGCTTCTCCCGGCATTTGGACCAGAGCAGGGGGTCGGGCCCAGGCCCACTCCTTTGAAAGTGTAATGTATTCTTACCGTTTATCATTAAAACAGATTATTGTTTAACCGCTATCCTGGTTGTTTTGAGATTTCCTTCTTTTAAAGCTAATTCATATAGGATCGGCGCGGAGCAGAGATATCTGCCACAATACTCTTCACACACCACACTTTTCGCGGCACACGTACTTACAGCCAATCAGCTCTGAATTATGTAAGATGACGTATGGTGGGGATGGCAGCTCTATGCCCCTATGGTCATTATTTTTTTGCCACACACATTAAATAGGAAAATATTCTGAGCATGCACAATGTAGTTTTTACAGTCACCATTGACTTAGACAGTAAGAGGGAGGGGCAGGATCGGGTTTTGTCCCACATGGCTCTAAACAGCTCAATAGGCACACACTGTAGACACTGATTAGAAGAACACAGACTAAAACAGCAATGTACAGACAAATCAGATGATTAAACATGATCTTAAAATATATTTAATTAGGGGTGCAACAACTAATCGACATAATCGATTAAAATCGATTACCAAATTAGTTGGCAACTAATTCAGTCGTCGATTCGTTGGCGACGTCATCACGTGTGTTCAACACCCCGTTAAGCTCCAACGTTATCGCTCTTTTTTATCGGTACAGGAGACATTTAAAACATATGTCATATGTATTATTGCTACATAAACATTATATCGCAGTCTTAGTGTCGGGGCAGTTTACACACACGCACGCAGCTGCTACATGCATGCAACACACACACACGGAGGAGAGGGCGGAGAGAACGTGCTCCGAGGTGTGGTTAAACTTTAGCCGTCTCGATGTGGACAATGCTCGTTACCAAAAGTGCAATAACAGTTTATCATGTAAAGGCGGTAACACGAGCAATTTGTCTAAACATTTAGCAAAAGTGCTCCACATCCAGACGGAGAAATGCACCGGGTTCCACTGTCTTTCTAGTAGCTCTGTAGCCCAGTCCACGAGTAACGTTTCCACGTCAGGTGTTATGTATGCTAGCAGCAACACACGGAGTTAACTACATTATACAAACATGGGTTAATGATTAGAGATAACTGAGTTATTTATTTAGTTAAAGTTTCAGCTATTCTGTTTACAGTTCTGTCATCACATTATTTAATATGATTTGTTAAAACATTGTTGTTTCTTTTGATGTCAAATATTATGCATTTAATTAAAATAAAAAGCAATGTTTAGTTAGTTTACCTTATTTCTTGTCAAAAGAACCGTTAATACTATCGTTAAAAGGACTGGATCGATAAGCGGTATCGATATAAGTAGTAGTACAGTTAAAACCTTAGCGATCCGAATAATCGATTAATCGTTTCATTAATCGATAGATTAATCGATTATCAAATTAGTCGTTTGTTGCAGCCCTATATTTAATATATTTTTTAATTTATTTTTTGCATTTTTTTGTAATCATTATTTTTAATACTTTCTGCTGACACTAGGTGGGGCTGTGCCCCACCTGCCCCTAATGACCAGTCGCCACTGCCTGAAACATGCTTGAGGCTGGGAATAAGAGAACCATCTTTTTTAGGGGGGTGTATTTTATGACAGACCTGCTTATCACAATATGCACCCCCCTAAAAAAGATGATTCTCTTATCGGCCATCGGGAGGACCGGGAGGGTGTGTGTATGTGTGGCGCGAGCGAGCGAGAGAGAGACCTTACATGTATTGTTGTTGTTAGCATCTGGTGCTAGCTAGCTGCGCTAACGGATATAAGCAGCTGTTTAAATGAAAACAGAGGAGCGACATTTCGCAGAGCCCTTAACTTTATGCAGGAAGCCAGACAGTGGGACATTGTACGAAAAGTCAGCACACTCAGCACGGATAGTGCGCGCAACATGATTGCAGCGTCCAGGCAGCTCCCGTTCGAGCATATGCCTTGAGTTGCACATAGCTCCAACGATCCATCACAGTGTCTCTCCCCACACACACACACACACACACACACACACACACACACACACACACACACACACACACACACCACACACACACACACACACACACACACACACACACACACACACACACACACACACACACTTTGTATTGTATTATTTATTATTGTATGAGAGAGGTTCCAGGTTGAACTGAGGCGAATATTTGTAATGTTCAGAGGTTGTTGTGTTTAATATTCATGAGAATATTTGTCATTGTTCAAATGATAATAAACATTAGCGTAAAGCATATGTGTCCACTCATATGTTGATAAGAGTATTAAAAACTTGTAAAATATTCCTCTAAGGTACATTTAGAACAGATCAAAAATGTGCGATTAATTTGTGATTAATCGCGATTAACTATGGACAATCATGTGATTCATCGTGATTCAATACTTTAATCGACTGACAGCCCTAATATATGTATATATGCCGTGAATAACTGTGCAATATGGCTGTTACATCTTCAGAACTGTTACAGGCTGTGTATTTTGTAAATTGTGTAATTTTTCCCCAAATTGCTCCTGTGGGGATTGTCCACAGTATTGAGTGTGTAAGTCGCTTTGGATAAAAGCGTCTAACAAATGACATGTAATGTAATGTAAAAGCTGTCTTTGGATCTTTTCTGCTGTAACAAATGTAAATGTCCCCTCTGTGGGACGAATAAAGGTATTCTGTATTCTGTATTACTGCATGGATCAGCAGCACATGGCTCAATATTTGGCTCATTATTATTGTCATTATAATTTAGCTCTCCTTTATTGCAGAATGCAGCTACAGTATAAGAAGAAGAAGAAGAAGAAGAAGAAGAAGAAGAAGAAGAAGAAGAAGAAGAAGAAGAAGAAGAAGAGACTGCTGCCTAATCATATTTCACAATCCTTTACATGATCAAATAGCAGTACTGTTTTATCATATTATTATTTGTATTATTATTGATGAATTAATCAGCAATTACATTTTTCACAATGCATATTTTTAAGCACTGACATGGTCTTAATGAGATTGAGAGGCTGCATTTGTATCCTTCGATAGCTATTACTTTCTATTTGTTCTCATCTGAAAACATATTTGTTTTATTGATAATTAATGATATTATGTTTTACTTTATTGTTGCTTTGTTTCTTTATATAAAATACACTTTACAGTTTGATTTATAGCTTGTATCATGATTGGAATTAGTCAAGTGTGAAAATGTAGTTTTGAACAGTTGAAAACATCTGCACTAAGAACATGTAACCTGCCACAGTCTTCCTGATGTTAAACTATAATACAATAATACAATACAATACAGCTTTATATATAGCACTTTAAACCTCCAGGCCAAAGTGCTGTACAGGCAAATAAACAAACAAAACATACAAAAAGTAACATAGCTCAGCTCACACACCATAAAACAAGTACAAGTAAAAACAATAGACAATGTAAAAGCAACACTCTAAAAGATGTTAATATGCTAAGGAGAAGAGGTGGGTTTTAAGAAGCGATTTAAAAGCAGGCAGTGTGGCGGCCTGTCTGATGTCCAGGGGCAGATCGTTCCACAGTGTGGGAGCCGCTACAGAGAAGCAACGGCCCCCTCTAAATAGTATTTAGTATTGTGTCCTGTATGGTTTTCTTTATGGTGACTTTGCTGCAAATCTGCAAAGTAAATAGTGACTGCAGCTGTTGCAAACAAGTAGTAGAATAAAAAGTAAAAATAATTCCCTCTGAAACGTAGCACTTCTTTACATTACATACACTTGGTGTAAGAGAAGCATAAAACAGAAATGCCCAAGTAAGTGCTTCAAATCTGGCACTGGAGTAAATGTTTTCCACCATTTAAGTATGAACCTGTAAGTTAGCTTTCCTAGATATGTCCTTTTTTTTCTAGATGCATTCCATAATATCTTTGAGATATGTTTCCCTGTTCCTGCGTCTCCATTGTAAATGAATGTTTGTGTTGATAAGGGTGGGGGTCGGAGGGGAGTGTTGCACCAGCAGAAAAGCTTATCCTCTCATTTGAATGTGGCGCTGCGACCAGTGGTGAGCCGTCAGGGCCAGCAGTGAAAAACAACACATTTGATTTATATTAAGCATTAGTGACAGATTCATCAGCCAATCAGATGTTGATGTTCGATGACAGTATGCCCCCTGGCCCTAGCATCGTGACCTGGGCTACCCTAATCTTCTGTCATGAACATCCTTCGTAGCTTGATTGAAAAGAAAATGGCTGTCGCTGTCACTGCTGAACCATAAAAAAACATTTTTTTTTAAATATATTTTTTTAAATATTATTTTAGTTATATTTTTCATTAGTTTTACCAAAGATAACTTGATTTAATTGTATTTAAAATAACATTTCCTAAGAAATACATCTTTCGAATCTGCCTGTTCAGTTTCTGTTTGAGTGTGAAGGGTTAAATGAAAGAAGTTCCTTGAGCCGTCTTTGCGAGTCATGTGAAGACAGGAGCTGATTGGTGGTCCTGCTGCAAGAACTGGATACAGCGTGGGAGGCTGGGTCCTTGTTCATTCCTATGAGAGTTGCTCATTGGTGCATGAAGACAAAATGGCCCAACTTTTGAGAGAGCGAAACGTCACGAAAGTATTCATATAATCATATCATCCGTTCTTATTGTGCATCCATGGGTAAAGGTAAAAATCATGTAGTACTGAACACGTCACGTGCCGGGCGGCGCGGTCCCGTGGGTTAGATCTGCGTTCATAATGCAGGAAAATAACGTTATTCGCACATTTTACAACTTGAGGACCGAATGTTTTTAATAAAGGCTATACAAATGTTCATACTGGGTAGTTTATTTAGTTTAAAAAAAATGATCCAACGATTTACAGACGTCTCCTTCCCAATGTTAGTCGATAGGAAAAAGTATTTCCGGGCCCAGCGACTGATACGGAAGTGTAGTACCGCCGTTTGGCCACAACGAATATTTTCCTCAGTGTCCCGCTTACTTCCCTGGGGCTTGAGAAGAACCCGTATGTGCGCTCACAGAGCATGCGCCCCTTAAGCCCCGCCCCCCGAGCTCCCACTCTCGGCACAGTTGAATGAATGGAGACAGAAAATAAATCTAGATTCGGCTTTTTGTGCATTTTATAACTTTAAGGACCGAATGATTCTAATAAGGGCTTTAACCCTCTGGAGTCGGTGGACGCGCCGGTGCATCATTTTACGTAATTAATCATATATTTTCGATTATAAGGAGTAGAAATATGATTTAGATATCCGCGGAATCGCTGGAAGAGTAGCTTGCCAGCGGTATCTTCTGTGAGACTGTAACCAGGGCACAGCAGCCAATATGGCCGCTCAAAGCAGCTTGACTTTACACTGTGTCGGATTGGTGGATTTGTGTGTCTGTCAAGGAAACCTCGGCCGGCAGCCATCATGGTCTGAAATGACCAATGGACATCGAGAAATCACTAAGGGCCTACTCACCAAGTAAAAAACATAAACCACGTGTCTCCCATCAGTTTACGTCTGTGAGGAGAGAGAGAGAGAGAGAGAGAGAGAGAGAGAGAGAGAGAGAGAGAGAGAGAGAGAGAGAGAGAGAGAGAGAGAGAGAGAGAGAGAGAAAGAGAAAAAGGCTAAAAACTTTACAGTTGCCGACTTCGCTCGAGATTGTTTTCGCTAGCAGCAGTGAAGATAGAGCCTCAGAATCTGAAGTCTTCGACTCTTCTGAAGAAGAAGAAGAATACAAAGACAACAACAAGGATCCATTTGGACATGGGTAAGTGTAAATATTACAGTAATAGTGTACTGGCAATGTGTGGGGAATACCGCGAAAATGAACAATAGGTTTATTGATATATATTTTTTATCGATTGTCATGAACTTTTTATTGGGACAAAATAGACTCCATTAGCAAACGTTTACTCAGTGTTAACGTTATTTTGGTGTGTAAAAGTGAGATTACATTGTGTAGATGATTAAATTAATCATTTATTCGTCCCACAACGGAGACATTGACAGTGACATGTTTTTGCCATCGATTATTTTATCATACTGTTCTGTACAGATGAGACTTTGTCATAGATTTATTGATGTGTGCCTGTTATTATTTTACCGTCCTGTACAGATGAGACTTTGTAATCAGATGTAGCCTATGTATATGTGTGTCTGTGATTTTATACTGAATGTAAAGTAACTGGAAATATCTGTGTGTGTGTGTGGGAGAGAGAGGGAGAGAGAGAGAGAGAGAGAGAGAGAGAGAGAGAGAGAGGAGAGAGAGAGAGAGAGAGAAGAGAGAGAGAGAGAGAGAGAGAGAGAGAGAGAGAGAGAGAGAGAGAGAGAGAGAGAGAGAGAGAGAGTTCTCCAACCTCCCAAACTTTCTTTTTATGTGTGCATTGTTATTTGTGCTTGAGCAACATTTTACTTGAACTTTATTTCAATGAAATTAGTTGTAATTATTGTCCTACATTTTAATTTGTTTTACAGAGATGTTTTTCAGCTGTCTGGGCCTAGTGGCCCACAGGCGCCATTTATCCAGCAGCCAGAACATCCATCTGTGCCGGCCCCCAGGTCAAGATCTACTGTGGCTCAAGGGCCTTCACCAGAGCCATCACCACCAAGGACCAGCAGACCAGCATCACTACAGCTGCCTCCACCTCCATCTGCGGCTGCCACCAGGTCAAGATCTACTGTGGCTCAAGGGCCTTCACCAGAGCCATCACCACCAAGGACCAGCAGACCAGCATGACTACAGCTGCCTCCATCTGCGGCTGCCACCAGGTCAAGATACACCTCAGCACAAAGGCTCCACCACAGCCATCACCTTCAACCCAGCCAGCAAGGAGGTCTCGTGGAGGTCTCGTATAGCACGTGTACATCCCACCTACACAGCAGCCCATGCACCATCACCCCCACCTACACAGGAGCGAGACCCACTGTCTTGGAAGACAGACAAAGATCTTGACACTGTCTTGACATTTATAATGAATATTTGGTTGAAAGTTATGATGTTCAATATTGTAAATAGTTAGATTTTCCAGTTTCTTATATTTATATAAATAGTTGGTTGAAAAAAACATATTTTTAATAAATTGTTGGTTGAAAAAAAAAGGTTGAATGCTCAATTTGTATTTGTACACATCACATGAACCTTGGTATGTAATATGAAGTCATTATTCAGTCCTAATGTATCTCAGTCCCTGCTGTGGTGAAAGTAGAGTGATAAACACCTATTTTACTCAAAATTTGAATTTAATTTTTTTCATTTTATACATGAATAACACATTTATATACAGTGTAATTCAAATATTTCACTGCTTTTGTGATCCTAGGACTTTGGTAACCAAATCTAAAACACCAAAACAATTCGATCACATGAGTAAATTTGTGTTTTGACAAGAGTTTTGAAGATTTTCCCAAAATGGGATGTCAAATTTTAAGCTTTTGAGCTACTTATCTCATCAAACAGTGCTCTAAGGTGAGTAATATGCAGATATAGCAAGACCAGAGATCGTCCTGAACATTTTGATATGTAACACATGGGGTGCCATGTTAGAAGAAATACATTTAAAAGGTGATTTAAGAAAACATCTAAAAATCGAGAAAATACCCTTAGACTCCAGAGAGTTAAAATAGTTCATACTGGGTAGTTTATTTAGTAAAAAAAGTATCCGCTGATTTGCAGACATCTCTTTCCCAATGTTAGTCAATGGGAAAAAGTCTTTCTGGGCCCAGAAACGTCACAGATTGATAAGGAAATTGTAGTACCGCCGTTTGGACACAACGAATATTTTCATCAGAGTCCGGCGCACTTCCAGGGGGCTTGGTGTGGTATAAGGTGTTGCAGTGACGTGTCCTAAAACCCGGAAGTAAGCTGCGCTTGGGTTCCCTCGACAAAAAAGCAATGGGATTTCTCCATAGGATTTTGGAAAATAGCTCGAAATAAGGTCTGTGAAACGAACCTGTTAGATAAATGCACGTTTTGTTCATCCGGATAATATCCACATGTCTACCCTACTTTTATAATTTTCGAATCATAAATGTAATCGATAGATTTATGATCGATAGATTTATGATTAGCATAAATTCGTTCATGATGGCTCACTTCAGTGATAGTGATGACATTGTTGCGAAATTATTAACCGAGTCATTTTCAAGATTGAGTTACAATGATAAACTGGAGTGACAAAGGATCAGCTGCATGACCCTCCATCAAGTACTTCATCCAAAAGGACAGGAGGATGGACTTTGTGTTTCAGTGATTTGATCATCAAAGGTAGGCCTAAGTCATTTTCAATGTGGGACGCCGTGCCGACTTAATTCATTTGTAATTGTTACTTGGCTGTGGGTGCCCTGTCATGATAGGTGTTTATATAAATGGTGTTGTTTTGTGTGGTAGAGGGTAACTGTCATTGATGCGTTTTGCACCCCGGGCCGTTGTTTTGATATTCTGCTGAAGTATACGCTGTGACGTAATAACTCTTTTTTTGTTGTGACGGTATAAAAGTCACGGCTCGCCACTGCCCAAACTGGATACATTAACAAAGGCAAGCATCGGTTTCGTGCGCCATTTCAAAGAAAGCCACTAGGAGCGCTGTGCATATCCCTCCACTTTGAATCTGTCCGGGAGCATCAAAAATGAAGGAATGCAAGATATTTTTTGAAAATCCCTGTGTATTATCTGCATTTTTTACACGTTCTCTAAAACCCACCAAATTACTGGATGAGTATTGTCAAAGACGCCTGCCACGCATCACCGGTGAGGGGGGCATTTTAATTGCAGGATGGTGTGCACTGTCCACGAGAAAAGAGTAGAGCAGGTGGACCTTTTCCAGCACAACCTTGGCCAAGCTGCAGATTTTGAACAGAGAACTGTACACTGCGCGTCCGGACACCTGGCACAGTTAAAAAGTTTCAACTGCTGTGTTTTCCTCTTTAGCTTGACCTATTTGGGATTCTGCAAAGCAAGACCTTAGACATGCAGTTTAGTCGTGCCAGAATTGCAGATTTTTGCCAGAGTGTTGAAAGAGAGAAGGATAAATTCAATGACATCTTTGAGAAGACTGCAGGCCGTGGGACAGCCGAGCGCACTGCGCGGAAACCCAGACGCGCACGCACTTCTACAGCCAGCTTCACGCAGCTCGACAACATACTCGCACAAAGCAGGAATAGATTTGAAGATCAGCAAATCTTGATTCCCGGCAGTTTGAAAAATTCAAGCTCACATTTCCAGAGGCAGAGCTCAGGAGTCTGATGGAGCGCTACGGCACACAGTTCGACCTGAACAGACTCAAAGTCATGTACAACATGTCAAACTTTCTTGGTCACAGGATAGGTGATCTTGTTTGCGGAGGAACGGCCTTGCAGACAGTATGGCAGAACTGTATGCACTCACATGCCTGGTCCTAACAATCCCAGTGTCTACAGCCTCTGTGGAGCGCTCGTCTTCGGCACTCAAACTGATAAAAACGTACTCAAGGAAGGAACACAACTGGACACATAAGACTGTCTTCTTTGGCGTCTCTCTCCATTGAGAAAGAACTGCTCAATCAACTGAAGCAAAAAGGACAACTACATGATGATGTTATTGAACGCTTTCTCAAAAAAGACTGACACATAGACTTTATTAACAAGTGACTGGTGAGTGCGTTACTATTCGCATAATGTGCGCATTAAAGCTGCGTTGGCTGGAACAGAGACGAGTAAGAAGTATGTATCTGGTTTACAATTGTTTACTGAAAGTCCTGTCTAACATCTCACGGTACGCCACTGACTGCCATCCTCCGATTCGGGTCGGGGTCAGGGGTTCATCCCGGGACCACTCCCTCTATCAGTCAGATGCTGTCACATCGCCCTCTCAGCCAAAAGGACAACAGCACCTTAACAATAATCTAATTAGCTATCAATGAGCTCCATAGCCCTGGGTGTAATTGTCTTTTTATGGGGGTGTGTGTGAAAGAGGTGTGGGGTGTGGCAGGGGGGGGGGGGGGGGCAGGGGGCAGGGGGCGTACAGCTTGTGGCAGTAAATGAGAAAGGATACATCCTGATAAATGTTTAGCATGTGCCCCAGACCCATACATGACATGCATTCACATGCAAACACCAGCACACACACACACACACACACACACACACACACACACACACACACACACACACACACACACACACACACACACACACACACACACACACACACACACACACAGTATGTTATATCATGGAAGTCCAATCAGAAGTATTAAAAGCTACCACATTAAAGGCAAAGCCAAATAAAAGTACAAATACGTTTTGAATTTGTACATGTTTAAATCCCTCTCCTTTGTCTGTCTTTTAACCTTAAGATATGTTGGAAGACTCATCCTGCACTTATAGGTCAATGGAAAAACATCAGATTACAAATATGCTTTACAGAGGTTGGCTTAAATGTTGCAAGACTGACAGTGAAGTACCTGCAGACCTACACAATGGTTTCAGCTTACAAGTCAAATGTTGGCAAATTTAAAAGATGATGTCCCTTAAAACTTGAATATATATTTATTGAATTTTCAAGAAGGAGCATGATACCAATATGTACCCCCTTTTTTCCCACTTATCCCAAACATAGAGTACATTCTCCACACATGCAACATGTAAATAAATAACATACAAATAACATACAAATAAATTAGGTCAAAGAATAAATAAAATAAAATAATAATAATAAGTAAATAATTTCAAAAAATAAATACATTATATAAAGAAAATGATAGCACAACAGTAGAATGAATATACAGATGTGTACACTGAGGGTGATCAGACACAACAATTACATAAAGGCTTGTTAGACATTGTAAACTATATGGAAATATGCCTCGAAATCTCCGTCTATGCTAGTCCGTAGAGACCACTTCGGAGGGCTTGAGCCCCCTCATCTCCAATATAATCCAGAAAAGGGTTCCATATGTGAAAAAAGTTAAAGGGTTTGTCCTTGAGCCAGAAGCTTATAGCCTCTAAAGGAATAAGTTCCATAACACTTCAAATCCAATGCAGAGTTGAAATACTCTTAACATGCCAACAGCAGTCAACTTTGCAACTTTTTTGGATCTGACTTGCTCACTTGCTGGCTTCTCCAAATGAACCTGACTATCTATGGCTAATTTATTATCACCTGCAGGATCTCCACAGTGATACATTATTACTAGGGCTGTCAAACGATTAACATTTTTAATCAGATTAATCACAGTTTAAAAATGAATTAATCATGATTAATCACCATTCGAACTATGTCCAAAATATGCCATTTCTTTATGTATATTGTTGTGGGAATGGAAAGATAAATGAAAGAAGGCGGATATATCCATTTAGCATACGTTTATTATAACATTGTTCTGTGTGTCAAAATGAAAGACAGCCCACACACCTATCAATCATCAAACCGTGGGGTCTTAATTCATTACGTGTTGATTTCTATCAACGGGGGAGTACTTCAGGAAAGTCGACGGGGGGGGCCCCCACAGAGTTCTTCTCTGAGCGTGCCATGCTGACCGCAGTGCCGACGCGTAACATTAGCACCACGCCAAAGAGCAGAGGTGTGCTAATGAGACACGGGCGTTGCCTCTGTAGCTCGTTCATCATCCTGCTGCCTCCAATCCCAGAGCCCTTTTATCAGGCCCCGGCCGGCCCGTGTCTTCTCCTATGACATTAATCAGCTGTCCGACCAGGCAGGGGCCGTGATAATGCCCTATTAGTCGCCAAGCCCTGGAATCATTACAGGCCAATGAAAAGGCCAAGGATTATGCTCCCACAAACTTATTTACCATCACCCACCCCTCCAGACGCTCACTTAGAGAGAGAGGAGAGAGAATCCCCTGGAATAAACAGCAGCTTATCTCGAGGCAGATATTATTAAACTGGCACAATGGCCTGGCCTCCCTCCCTACTTTCAATGTGCTGGATTGATACATTATGCTAGACTAGAGGTTTTGTTTGTTGTTCAGAAGATGGGGGGAAACTAAAGTAAATCTGAGTGGTAGAAAGTGGCTGAAATAACCTCATGCCCAGCCTCTGAGCCATGTTTCCTCAAAGCACTGAGATGTGCTGTGTGTTTCTGAACATGATCTTTGGAGAATCCTGTGCTCCTGCAGCAGACTCAGTTCAACCCATATATCTTATCATTTCCATATTCACTCAGACGCCTCCCATCCATCTTTCAGCTCATTGTCATTACTCATTTATTATCACCACGGGGATCTCCACAGTGATCAATGATTATGAATGTCATCAGAGGGAGCAAGTTGCAGAGCACCAAAACCCTTTGGTAGTAATTTGTGGGTATGGATCATAATCGTAATGATGAGATATGCTTTCACTTCCCTTTCTGATTATCTGTCTGCATGCACCAGCGAGCTGGCATTAGAGGTAGCAAAACATCCATCATGTGCCGACACAGGCCGACTAGTAGGGCTAGTCTGGTGATAGATAGCCACTGAAAGGGTAATGATTAGCTCCTTTAGTGTCCGCTGAGCTGGGCCTGCTGGTGTCACACACTGTCCTCCACCAGCCATGCAAAGTGGACCAGACGAGGGACCATTTGTATTCATTAGAGCATGGAGTTAGCTCGTGAAAAGCTACTCCTCTTTCTCTCCTCCATGTCTGCTCCCATCTCCCTCTGTCTGTTGCACACAAAATGTGCACAGCCTTACCAAGAAATGAATCAATTCTGAATCAAAACATTTGTAGAAGCTGACAGAACACTACAAAAGATCCTCGGAGAGCTGCACGTTCTCTTTCGGCTGATCTTCCTCTTGTGTTGAAGTGCAGCCTCTAAGTCTAGACCTTGGCGAGACCCTATCCCCACCCTGGCTATGAATCCTGGTGAGCTGACAAGTCTGCTTGTCATGCCAGCTGATAGCATCTCCCTGCCTGCTCACCCCCGAGGGGAGTGCACTGCTGTATGTAATGGCCACAAACTGTCAGAAACAGATTTGAACATTATTTCAGCCAAAGATTTATTGATCCAGGCTTATATTTTCCATGTAGACTGGAGGAAACAGACATTGGTGTTTCATGGGAATATGATTGCTTGAACGATATTATTAAAGTATTAGGTAGTAAGGTACAGGTCAAAGTCCAAGCAAATCCTTAGAAAAGAAGGGTATTATGTGCAGCCCCCCACAGGTTGCAGTGGATGCACCTTCCAAATGTGAAGAACAAATCATTTAAATAACTGATCCTCGCCCCTAAGAAGAGACACATTTCATCATTCACGTCATCGGAACACACTGGTTGACTTTTTACATTTTGGAAATTAATTTTTGAATCGTTGCAGAATCGAACTTGTTAGTGAAGCCCCCGTCTTCAATGTGTATCATCTGTGTTTATTGTCTCCAGTTTAATTATTATAAAAGATGAATGGGTATTTCTACCTTTCATATTATCTTACAAAACCTTTTGATGAACAAGTCATGTTTAAAGCACTGGTGTCTACACTCTAGAGGGACATTAATGTGACGATTCGATATCAATAAAGAATTTTAACAGAAAAGTTGGACTACGCTGTGTTGTTCAGTCTACACACATTCATTTGACGTTTTATTTTTGTTTCTCAGTGTACATGTTGTTGGTGAGGTGAGACGAGACGACGTGTAGGCCAATTAAAACCCCTGTGTTGACATGATAGAAGTGAGATGACATATTTGATGTTTTAATTAGTCCAGCGGGGTATTTTACAAGATGTTGGTTCCATACAGTTACCTCGGGTGGCATAGAAGCCACACAAACAAAGTCCCGCTTAAAGGAGTCGTTCAGTGTGTTAATGAGGCTCTGCAACACACAGCACAGCATTGCAGTGATGCTGAAGCCGTTTAATGTTGGGTTATATAGCTGGGGGGGTGTTTTAGAAAAAGGTTTGTGATATTATATCACAACAGAGATAAATATATCAAATGTTTAAAAAAAAGGTAACAAATCTGTTGTCAAACACTGTTGCAGAACCATAATATATACAGTGGGGCAAAAAAGTATTTAGTCAGCCACCAATTGTGCAAGTTCTCCCACTTAAAAAGATGAGAGAGGCCTGTAATTTTCATCCTAGGTACACTTCAACTATGAGAGACAAAATGTCCGGGGGTCTCGGGCGGACGGCCCGGGGGCAAGGCAGGGTCCATGGTGGGGGTCTCGGGCGAACGGCCCAGGGGCAAGGCAGAGTCCATGGAGGGGCGAAGACTACAGCGGGCGAACTCAGGGGGCCGAGCATGAGGGCGAAGGCCGCAGCACTCAGGGGGCCGGGCTCGTGGGCGAAGACCGCGGCTCTCAGGGGGCCGGGCACGAGGGCGAAGACCACGGCTCTCAGGGGGCTGGGCTCAAAGGCAAAGACCGCGGCTCTCAGGGGGCCAGGCTCGAGGCCGAAGCAGGCGGCGACGGAACAACTCTGGAGGACGGGCAGGAAAGCGCTGACGGGACAGCTCCGGAGGCCGGGCAGGACCCGGTGTCGGCCGGACAGGAACTGGAGCCGGTGGGACAGGCTTCGGCAGGATCCCCCACGGAAGAGGACCAGGAGTTGGCAGGACCCCCCGGCGAGACAGGTGACGGCGGGACCTCCAACGGAACAAGACATGGGATTGGCAGGACTTTCAGCGGGACCTCCAACGGAACAGGACATAGGGTTGGCAGGACCCCCGGCAGAAGAGTAGTCGGCGGGACCCCCTACGGGACAGGACATGGAATTAGCAGGACCCCCAGCGGAAGAGTAGTCGGCGGGACCCCCAACGGGACAGGACATGGAGCTGGCAGGACCCCCAGCGGAACCTCAAACGGCACAGGACATAGGGTTGGCAGGACCCCCGGCAGAAGAGCAGTCGTCGGGACCCCCAACGGGACTTGACATGGAGTTGGCAGGACCCCCGGCAGAAGAGTAGTCGGCGGAACCCCCAACGGGAGAGGACACAGGGTTAGCAGGACCCCCGGCAGAAGAGTAGTCGGCGGAACCCCCAACGGGAGAGGACACAGGGTTAGCAGGACCCCCGGTAGAAGAGTAGTCGGCGGTACCCCCAACGGCACTGGACATAGGGTTTGCAGGACCCCCGGTAGAAGAGTAGTCGGTGGGACCCCCAACGGGACAGGACATAGTGTTGGCAGGACCCCCAGCGGAACCTCCAACGGCACTTGAGTAGGGACTTGAGTGGAGACTGGAGAGGGGACTTGAGATGGAACTCGAGAGGGATCTCGAGAGGAGACTCAAAAGGAGACTTGAGAGGGAACTCGAGAGGTAACTCGAGAGGGGACTCGAGAGGAAACTGGAGAGGGGACTTGAGAGGAAACTGGAGAGGGGACTCGAGAGGGGACTTGAGAGGAAACTGGAGAGGGGACTCGAGAGGGAACTTGAGAGGTGACTTGAGAGGAAACTGGAGAGGTGGCTCGAGAGGGGACTAGAGAAGGGACTAGAGAAGGGACTAGAGAAGGGGCCGGAGCCATAGCTGCTTGGGCCGGAACCATGGCTGCTGGGGCCGGAACCCTGGCTGCTGGGGACGAACCATGGCTGCTGGGGCCAGGACTGAGGCTGGAACCATGGCTGCTGGGGCCAGGACTGAGGCCGGAACCATGGTTGCTGGGGCCAGAACTGGGGCCGGAACCATGGCTCTTGGGGCTCGGGCTGCGAGCCTGGACTTGCGACTCCCTCTCTTAGGAGCCTTTTGGAGGCTCCGTGGACCTCCAAAAGCCAGACGAGCACCCAAGAACGGCTCCTGGACAGGAGCAGGAAATGGGGAAGAAGCAGGGGTTGACTCCAGACGGAACACACCGAGACGTATGGTGTCAGGCTGGGAATTGGGAGGCAGGGGGCTAGCATGCCAGGGGCTAGCAGGCCGGGAAACAGGTTTGACCTCAAAGCTGCCCAAAAAGTCCTCCACCCACTCGGGTAGCAACTCCCTCAACCAGGGCCTTGAGAAATAACTGACTGCCTCTCTTCACTACTGGAGGCATATCTAAAGTCATTCCTCAAGCATGTTAAATTGTACTTCACCTCGTACAAACTGTCTGCTGGGTCCATTCTTGGTTGGTTTCTTCTGTTAGGGTTAGTGAAACAGGCAGGACCCAAATGCAGATTGAACAGAGAAAAATACCTTTATTTCAAGGTTGTAGGTGACAAAAAACAGAACACTACCCTAGTCTCAGACAAACGAGAAACCAACAATGAAAGACAGCAAAAACAGAACTTAAATACACACAAGACTAATCAACGAAACAAGAGACAGGTGAGGAGGGAGGAGAAAACACAGGGGCACCAGGTGAACACAATCAAGTAAACAGGTAGGAGGGAACACATACAGGGTCCTTCTCACTTCGGTTAAATGGATTCCTTGCGTCCCTCACTTGCGTCGTTTCCCTGTGACTAGTCCCTCCCACCAGGGAAGCATGGAGAGATGCAAGGAAACCACGATAAGCAGGGAAATGAGTTTTAAGAGAAATGGGACGTCCTTTCCTCCGGAGCCTCACGTGAAGCGACGTCCGTTTGTGATGATGCTGCACAGCTGATCGTCTGACAGCAGCTCATGTCCCCGTTGTTTTCACAAACACCCCCGCCTCTGTTAGTACACATTTACTGACACAAACATTTGTGTCATCTGTTGTAGACCCAAATACATAAAATAAGAACTCACTCTCAAAAATGATAAACGCCATTCTTAAAATATAAAAGAAAAAAGCGATCATGGAAATGTTTCCAATAAATGAATAAAAGGATTGTTGACCACTTCTTGTTCACATATATCACATGTTTGTAACTAAATGATACATTAATTGAAACAAAACACGGTATAAACTGAGGAGTGAGTTCCGTGAGGTTCATGTGTTGTTCTTCACTCCGCTGGGAAACTGCTCTCATGTCAAGAAGCATGAGATCAGTGCATGCACTGCCTCGTCCAATCAGTGAGCGATACACAGTAAGGGGGCGGGGCGAGTGTCTGCGGATTTCATCGAAGGATGGTCTGGTGGTTCCTTGGTTAAAGCTCCTCCATTATCGCTCCTCGCTCCTCCCTCCTCTGTCCTCTGGCAAAAATAAGGCCATTGGGAGATGGCGCAGACAAATCAATTTCCGGTCAGACCGAGGCCGAGGAGCGAGGAAATGAAAAATAAGAGAAGTGAGAAGGGAAACCAAGGACAGATCTACACAAGACAAAACACAACGCAGACAGAAAACAAAAGACAGATCGTGACAGTGGGGGTATAATACGCACGTTTCAATACACATTTATCATACATCTTCCCTGTTATCCTCCCCTTGTTATAATGAAGACAACAGTGCATGTGAAGGACTGTAATACACATGTATCAGACGCGTGTCTGATACATGTGTATTACAGTATCCCCTTGCTATAATGAAGACAACAGTTTTTAAATGTAAAAAACTTTTTTTTTTTTTTTTTAAATGTCCTATTTACATTTTTATTTTTTCATACACAAAATCAATAGTTATACTGATTGTAACATCCCCAGGACCGTCTCCAGCTTAGAATTCCCCAGATTACTGGAAATATCATGATGGAGTTTTTTCACTTCAGTCAAAATATTCATGTGTATGCTGTTTTCGACACAAAGATGCATTACATCTACAAACAGAGCATACAATGAGAGCACATGATACACTTTTGATGTTTGTTTCATTTCTTCGGTAATGTTACAGAATGTTTCGGAAAATGAAGATTCCAGGACCACTTTAAATGTTTCGTTTACAATCGTTTCCCAATGACCCGGAGTAGTACTGCCAGAATGAACGATATCCAAAATGTCTTCTAGTTTACAAACTTCAGCCATTCTGTTTACATGGGGGTCACTACTCATTCTGTTTTCAATCATCCTCATCACCACACTTATTAAAAGGGTATTGACTACATTATGATCAATATATACAGAGCGCTTGGCATAGTAGTTGCCCATTGTTATTTTACTTTAAAGAAAAGTCAAAGTATCGAGAAAAATAAAAAAATCCCCCGGCTGGTTATTAGTCTTCTTCTTCTCCATCCAACTCGGCATGGATCTTTTCAAGTCTCTCCTTGAGGCGTCTGCAGTTTTAGCCTCCGAAGCGCCTCAGATCCTCCGTTCATCCTCGCAAATGCTTTTATCAATAAGACCAGTGGCGGCTGGTGGAAAATATCTTTGGTGGGGCTGTTGATATAGTGAGCAAAACATTTTTTTTTGGGAGAAATTACCCCTTAAATTAGGACTTCTGGTGATGTAATGGCGCGTTTCCACTGCAGTGCGGAGCTCGCTTTAAGCGTGCCGAGCCGTTTCCACTTGTCCTAGTACCGGCTAGCGGGTCCTAATTCACAGTTTTTCTGGCCCCATAAAATCGTGGCTCGAGGGCCAGGAACAACCAGGCTGAGTCGGGCTGAGTATGCTAAACTAGAGAGAGAATCGCTGGCAAGGGGGCTACAACTACAACAAGATGAACATATTTGACCGTGATTTAATTGTAATACACGTTTCAAAATGATGCCGAAGTAACAACATACTGATACCGGATAATAAAAACCATGAATTAATGCTTTGACAAGTCTGCAGACTGACGGCAGGTGAAAAACCCTTTTAAAATGTGTGTTTTCTAAATGGAGCTTGGCTAAGCTAACGTTATATATGCTCCGACCGTCCACACTCACAACAACCGCCTATACAATAATAATAAATAATAATAGATTTAATTTGTTAGCGCTTTTACAGGTGCTCAAAGACGCTTTACAGATATAGTGAAGGGAAAAGGAAGGAACAACAAATAAATATATAGTAAACAATCACACATTAAAAGCCAGATTGAAGAGGTGAGTTTTTGTGAGTTTTTTGAAGGTGGTGAGGTCAGTGCAGTCTCTGATGGGTTGGGGGAGTGAGTTCCAGAGGGAGGGGGCAGCGACGGAGAAGGCTCTGTCCCCCCAGGTCCGGTGATTGGTGCGGGTGGGGATGGATAGGAGGTTGGCATCTGATGAGCGGAGGCAGCGGGAAGGGGCGTGGTGGTGCAGCAAGTCTGTGAGGTAGGGGGGGGCCTGATTGTTGAGGGCTTTGTGGGTAATGAGGAGGACTTTGAAGATGATTCTTTGACGGACGGGGAGCCAGTGGAGGTTCTGGAGGACGGGAGTGATGTGGTCTCGGGAGCGGGTGTGGGTGAGGAGGCGGGCAGCAGAGTTCTGGATATGTTGGAGTTTATTGAGGAGGTTGGATGGTATGCCGTAGAGGATGCTATTGCAGTAGTCGAGTCGTGAAGTGATGAATGCATGAATCAGGGTTTCAGCAGCAGAGGAGGAGAGTGATGGGCGGAGACGGGCAATGTTTTTGAGGTGGAAAAAGGCGGTCCTGGTGATGTGATTTATGTGGTGGTTGAATTTGAGCTGACTGTCGAAGATGACTCCGAGGTTGCGGATGTGAGGGGGGGGAGATAGAGTGTGGCTGTCAATGGTGAAGTTGAAATTCTGGATGTCTTTGATACGGGATGGGGGGCCGATGATGATGATGTCTGATTTGGCACTGTTCAGTTGGAGATAGTTTGTTTGCATCCATGCTTTTATTTCTGAGAGACAGTTGGTGAGAGTGGAGTGTGTTGTGGGGGTGATGGTTTTTGTTGAGATATAAAGTTGGATGTCATCGGCGTAGCAGTGAAATTGAAGGTTGTGGCGACGAATTATTTTGCCAAGGGGGAGCATATAGAGGATGAAGAGGAGGGGGCCAAGCACCGAACCCTGGGGGACACCTTGGGACAGAGGAGCAGTGGAGGAGGTGCAGTTGTTGATGTTGATAAACTGATGTCTGTCGGTGAGGTAGGATTTCAGCCAGGAGAGTGCAGTGTCGGTGATGTTCAGTGATGATTCGAGGAGGGACAGCAGGATGGCGTGGTTGATGGTGTCGAATGCTGCGGTGAGGTCGAGGAGGATGAGGATGTTAAGGTTGCCAGAGTCAGAGGAGAGGAGGAGGTCGTTTGTGATTTTGAGAAGAGCTGTTTCGGTGCTGTGTTTTGATCGGAAACCGGATTGAAATGGCTCAAAGAGATCATTGGAGCTGAGGTGGGCTTTAAGTTGTGAGGCAACGACACGTTCAAGTATTTTGGACAGAAAGGGGAGATTTGAGATGGGCCGGAAGTTGGACATGATGTCAGGTGTGAGTCCAGGTCTTTTGAGAATGGGTGTGACAGCAGCCAGTTTGAGAGAGGGGGGAACTGATCCAGATCTGAGGGAGGAGTTAATGATGGTGGCGATGAGTTGGGAGATGGCAGGGAGGCTCTCTTAACAAATTTGGAGGGCATTGGGTCAAGTGTGCAGGTGGAGTTAATTCCAGTCATGAGGTCGGACAGTTGCATGGGGGTCACAGGGGAGAAGTGGGACAGGGGCTGTGAGGTGAAGGGGGGGGAGCCAGGAGGGAAGGTGGGGGGTGCTGATGAGGGTGTCAGATTGCTGTAAATGTTGCTGATTTTGGTTTGGAAAAACGAGAGGAAGGAGTTGCACTGTTCGGTGGTGAAGGATGAGGTGGCGTTGTCACAGGGTTTGAGAAGTTTGCTGATGGTGGAGAACAGACGCTTGGGGTTGCTGGAGCCAGACTGAATGAGTTGTGAGTAGTAATTAGACCGGGCTGCTTTGAGTGCGTTACTGTACTGCTGGAGATAGTCTTTGTAGATTTGAAGATGGACTGTTAGTGTGGTTTTCTTGTGTTGGCGTTCAAGTTGACGTTTCCTTGATTTCATTTGGCGGAGTTCAGGGGTATACCAGGGGGCGGAGTGTATGAAAGAGACATGTTTTGTTTTTGTGGGGGCCAGTTCATTGAGACAGAAGGAGAGGGTGCTGTTATAATAGTCCACAAGTTCAGATGGGTTTTCCGAAAGTGGGGAGGGGGAGACAGACATCTTGCAGGTAATGGAGGCAGTGATTGCTGAAGGTGAGATGGATTTGAGATTTCTGTAGGTTATTGTGCGTTTTTGCTTTTGGGCGGGGATGGGGATGTTGATGTCCATGATGATGGCCAGGTGATCAGAGATGTGAAGATTGAGGCTGGACAGATGGTGGATGGTGAGACCAGTGGAGCAGACCAAGTCCAGGATGTGACCACGGCTGTGTGTTGGGAAGTTGATGTGTTGAGAGAAGTTGCAGCAGTGAAGGGTTTCCTTAAATTCAGAGGCATATTTGCAGGTTGGGTCGTCAACATGAATGTTAAAATCACCTAAGAGGAGAACAGATGGGGATATGGCAGAAAGCTGAGTGAGAATGTCAGAGAGATCGGAGAGAAAGGAGGGGTTTGGCTTCGGGGGACGGTAGATGATGGCTGTGACCAGGGGAGTGGGACCAGAGAGTTTAAAGATCAGGTGTTCAAATGAAGAAACATCAGGGATGGGGATTATGGTAGCTTTTATTTCCTTTCTGATAATAGCAGCTATACCACCACCCCGCCCTTGTGGGCGAGGTTTGTCAATGTATGTGAATCCTGCTGGGGTGATTTGATTTAAAGAAAAATAGTCCAGGGGTTTTTGCCATGTTTCGGTCAGATACAGAAAGTCCAGGTTATTGTCTTTAATGAATTCATTCAGAATGTGGCTTTTATTGTGGATGGAGCGTGTGTTGAGCAGGGCTGCTCTGAGGTGGCGTTGCATTGGGGGGGGGTTGTGTGGACCGGGGGAGTGGAAGGAGATTGGTCAGATTCACGTGTTGTTTGTTGTGATGGCGTAGTATGGGCGTGTGACAGGACCGAATGGACGGGATGGAGTGTGGAGACGTGGAATGAAATAAAAACTTACGGCCAGAGCCTCATACAGACATAAATAAACCAGTGACTGTATTCACCATCACACAGGCAGTCTGTGGTTTGTACTTGTTTCACTTTTGTCTAGTTTCTGAACAGATATGAAGAGCTGTGAGCTCTGAGTGCTAAGAGCTAACGGCTGTGTTGTTATGCTATGTTAGCTTTGCCTAGCATGGCTAGCTTGAAGGTACTTGTCATATGTAACTTCGTGCACTCATGCTTTTTAATTTTTTCGGACAAATACTTCATATCGTTTACCCCCGTCACAGTCCACGGGCACATCGTATCTGTCCCCGGCTGTTTGAAGAGCAAGCATGGGAAACAAAAGACAGCATTTACCTCTTTGCATCAGGTTTGCATCCAGCTAGCCATGCCTTTCTGGTGTACCAGCTACGTGAGAAGCCTCGTTGATACGTTTTGTCTTTTTCCCGAGCTTGCTGCGATATATACAAATCGGGTTGGTCCGGTCCAAGGTCTTTAAGCAACAGTTTATCTCCCAAACTTCTCCTTTCGAAAGGATTGGAGAGTAGCTCTTGCACGGAATTGGGTGCGGACCGAGGTCCGGCGACTCCACCTGCACACAAATCCATTCTCATCCAATTCCTACGTCACCTTGGTCACTCACGAGTCTAAAAAACAACTCACGTCAACGCACGTAAACAACGTGGGCGCCAACGTGGGCGCCAACGTGGGCGCCAACGTGAGCGCCCACTACCAAAATATTTGACGTGCTGATGGCTGAAATTATGTTTCGGCTGCACAGTTTACTATTGAGACTTTTGCAACGTGCTGGTTGCTGCTGTTTGGCTCGGGGGCTCCGCCCGGTAATGATAAACTAATGCCACGGGCAAGGCCAGGCAGGAAACATGTGACTTATCAGTAACACCATTTTTTAAACGAGATTTTATTATAGATTATACATTTTACTGATACCAATTCTATGTTATTTACCTTGTTAATTAAAAATAAAAATATAAAATATATATATTTTTAAAATATATATTTTTTAAATATTTTCTTTTGAATTTAATTTTTTTTTTTTTTTTGTATGTGGGAAGAGGTGGGGCGGCGCCCCTAGTGCCCGCTGGCCGCCACTGAATAAGACTGGTCAATCTCAGTAATGAAGTCGGCGAGCCAAAGTCTTTTCATTAACGCGTTGTAATTGTCTCTGAAGAAAAAATCGGGCATGTCATTCAGACAATCGTGTTGCCTCTGGCCGGGGTGACTGACTCGGCATCCGTGGCAGATTTCTTCTCTGTACCGATAAAGCACCCTCTCCAGAATATGAACCAACTCCGATTTCACTGTGTCCATAAACAGAGACGTCGTGGCCCCAGGAGTAACATCAGCAGCAGTAGTACTGCAAGATTCGGGTGTCCAAAATGGTGGTGATGATGGTAGTCCAGGAGTCTATTCCTGGCTGCAACTCGCGGGGGGAGACTTGGTTTTTCTCAGATCCATGGCTAGTTTTCAACGGTCGTCTTAGTGGGGTCCTTAGTTTTTGATGATTTGCTGAGTGGCGGGTGGGACTTATTGCGTTGAATGGGGGGAGTCATCTGTAGAATTGAGAGTTTTTAAAAAGTTCTTTAAGCTTTGTAGCTTTTTCATCTATCATTTCCAACCAAGCAGCAAGAGGTCAAATGTAAGAATAAGTAATAGTTTGTCATGATTTTACGGAAAAAGTCAAAAGTATAGTTTGTCAGAAAATAAATAAATATGGAAAAGTCATTGTGTACAATAGTATGTTGAACATCAAAAAAAAAGAAACTCAATTCATTATAAATTAATGAATATTTTACCCAGTTATAAAGTTTTCATCCATTAAAGAAAACCCCATTCCTTACAAAGTACTTCATATTCTAGCAGTTGTTAAGTGTTGCATACATCAAAGTGTGTCTCAAAGTATCTTAGTAACACAAGAAAAGAGAAGAAAGCATTGATGTTAACAAAACTGGATTGTTCCACTGAAATAGCGTTAAAATCAAAAAGTGCTTTTAAAGAAAATGTATTCAGACAAAGTATTTTATTTTCAAAAATATTTTAAGGTTTTGCATACATATTCTACCAGTTGTTAAGTGTTGCATACATCAACATGTGTCTAAAAGTATCTTGATAGTATCTATCAAGAAAAGAGAAAAAAGCCAAAATCTGCCTAGTGTAAGTAAATAAGTGTTAAAATCACAAACTTGCCTTTTAGAGTCACAGTCTTTAAGAAAATAAAAAGTGTTACACAGTGACTGACGTTATATCAGTTGTAAAGTTTTCAGACAACAAACTGTATCTAAAAAGTATCTTGGTAGCAGAAAAAAAAAAAAAAAAGCAAAAATCAGTAAAGTCATCTAAAAAACATATATTTAAAAAAGTAATGTTAATCAAGTCAAGTTATCAAAAACTGGGGGGGGGGGGAGGGTTTGTTTTGGTAAACAGGAGACACTTGTTTTACTGTTTTAATGGCTTATCAAGATCTCAAACACAACATCTTGGTGTCATTCTGGACAGCTCCCTCTCATCTGCACCCCACATAACATCACCCGGACTGCATTCTCCTACTGTAAACCTTTCCTTAGAATATGTTATGAATTGTAAGGTGTCCTTGGGTGCTTTGAAAGGCGCCCCTAAATAGAATGAATTATCATTATTATTTATTGTTATTATTATTATTATCTGAAACGATGTAATAACTTTTAAAACTTTTTCCAGTCACTTGCCCCATGCATTCAGCAGCAGCAGGCCATTCACTTTGATTTTATCCCGTTATAAATGTCATAATTTCGACAATAAAGAAATGCTACATCAACGTTATCTTGCACATTTTATCTAACTATCTCCGTTTCTAACTTTCAATATATTTTAAAAGAGATCTCTCTCTCTCATCTGCGTGCGGGGGGGCGGGGCCTCACAGACACGCTGCATCTCTCTCTCTCTCACAGACACGCTGCAGGGCTGTGCAGTGTGCACACAGTTCTGCCGGTAATGAATCTTACATTTTGTGAGGAAACTTTTCCACCAATAATTCCAATATGTATTCCAAAATGTATTCACTTCAAGTTTACGAAAGTAACTGTAATCAGATTGCTCGTTTTTCAAATGTAACGCCAGCTGAATACAGTTAGCCTACTTGATTTTTGTATTCTGATTATGTAACGCCGTTACATATTCCGTTACAACCCAACCCTGCTTCTAGGCTACTGTTCCGCAGCTCCTGCCTCTCTGTTGGACTTTGTCGCAGCGGGGCTGCTGCTGTGGTGCCGAGCGCACAAAGCAGACTCTTCACAACGAAGGATCACTTCTTCTTCTTCAAGGTACGCAGTCTACTGTCCTGCAGCTGCTGCCTCTCTGTTGGACTCCGGTACTGCACCTTACTCACGAGACGTTGTAAAAAAAAAATGGGTGGGGGACGAACGCAGTAACCACTCCGCAAACGCCACAGTCACCCCCGTCGTGCGGGCCGGATGAGAATGTCTGGCGGGCCGGATGTGGCCCGCGGGCCGCCAGTTGGTGGTCACTGATCTATAGTTTGATAGATATTATGAAGATGATTTGAGGTCTCGCCAGGATAACGTGTATATGCGACAGCTTCCATGTAAAGTTAGCGAGGGTGAAAACAGTATTTCCGGTCTCAAAGTTTTCATAATAAAACCGGATATATTCCCCTCACTGTCAAATGATTACACAGTGATATCTGCATTACTCATCCAATAAAAAACATCAGTTTATCCTTGTTAATTACACTACATTGATTGGTTTACATGGTGTACAATGCTTTTGTGTTTTTAACCTTCGATTTAGAGAAACAAATAGTTTTTTAGGAGTTTAGACACTACAGTTTCCAAAGACACTACACTACCCAGAATCCCCAGCTATCGTTTGGGACTACAATGTTTCGCAACATTATATGGCACGTCTCTTTATAAGACGTTTTCGTATTTCCCACAATTAGAAGTTGCCAGTATTAAACTGTGTACACCCTGGAGGTTTAGGTGATACGAAACACAGTGGTGTTATCAAATGTAAAACATATTATTAATAAATGGGTGAACTAATATACCCACATGACACCTAAGGTCAGAAGAGCTTTATTCAACAGCTGGTCTTATGTCTGTGACCCCTCCTGTTGTTCATTGATAAGCATGAAACATGCACTTGTCAAGGTTCAGAGGCAAATTTTGCAAATATGGCACTAGCCATCGATCATCTTAAGATAAGATAAGATTAGATATACTTTATTGATCCCAAGTTGGGAAATGTTTTTGTTACAGCAGCATACTACTTTGTTCTACTCCACTACAATTCAGAGGTCAACCTGGTATTTTTACTCCACTACATTTATTTGAGTTACTTTGCAGATTCTGATTAATGATGTGAAATATAAACAACCCTTAAATCAGACTTTAGTTACACCTGACTCAAATTCAGGGAAGGTGATTGTCAAGTGCCAAAATAAACTATGCAATATATTGGACGTTAAGTACTTTGTCAGACTTCATATTTATCTGTTGATAGCCCCAAAGGTTTTTTTCTTATTCAAAAGAAGACCTTAACTTAAAGTATTCTTTAATATTTAAATAAAGCCTTATTAGATTGTCTGTTTAGCACATCCTCCTGTTAATATCTTTGGACGTCCTGCACTAAACTGTTTTATTGTAGAGATCACTACAGTATCTTCTTGATATTTTCAATGTTGTATGTAGGCTACTCTTAATATTTAAATGTTTTCATCAAATAAAACTTATTCAACAACAAAATTCAACAACAAAATTCAACAACAAAATTCAACAACAAAATTCAATAACGTGTTTTAACCACTAGGCGGCGCGGGTTTAAAAAAACAGTGGTGTAGTTAATAAAACATAATTATATCAAACATAATATGACTATTAACTTTATTGTGAAATGAAAACAGAACGGTAAAGGAAAATACAGTTTCAGTCTCTCGATTTGAAGCTTATGCATTGTACCATGAACCTGTATAGACCTGTAACAGTCAACTGCATGAGGAGTTGGAAAGGAAATGAATTAATTAATTAATTAAAATGTCGAACTCGGATTTCATTTTAAGGACATTTCGGCCAGGGATTTAGAGCTATATTTGTTTAAGCACCGGATTGGCAAAACAGGAGAGTGTATGCACCAGTCTGCCTTGATCTATGTATTCATGTATGTGACACTCACAATATCTGCTGCCCACAGCTGTTTTATAGAAGGAAAACCTCCTTCACTTCATGAAATCTCTGCAGCACCAGGAGGCAGCGGGAGGGTTAACTCAGCCTCTGAGAAGAGGAGCGTGCAGTGCCTTTCACGCACCGCCTTCACGGTGTTTACCTTCAGAATCATTAGAAAGGCTAAGAGCGACCACAGGCTGATGTGTTTTAACCACACCCACCTCCACACACACACACACACACACACACACACACACACACACACACACACACACAGACACACACACACACACACACACACGATTTAAACGCAGACTTCTGTTCCTCCATGTTTCGTTGTTATCGTTTCACTGAGCGGACCCGCACCCCTTTTTTTTCAAACGCTCCCTTTTTTGGTTCATCTGCGGCGGTAATAGGTTTTGTGCACTGTGATGATTCGGCTGTACCTTTAGTAATGAATATTAAATGTTCATTTGATCATTGGTTTTATTTTTAAAACGTTGAGACCGGAAATACTGTTTTCAACCCGTAACTTTACATGGAGGCTGCCCATACCTCAAATCATCTTCGTAAGATCTATCAAACTATAGATCCTACACATCGACTGGACGTGGATTCTAAAAGTACAATATACACTTCTCGCTAGAAATCTAATCAAAAAGCATTTTAATGGCCAAACTATCCTACAATTTAGGATTTTACAGAGAGGGTTATTTGTGAATAAACGGGAGCATGTTGTTTCTTACACGACCACTAGAGGTGCTACACTTTAAAACGTGGCTATGGGTCGTAATCTAAGGTGCTTAAACAATCGACCTATTTGGTCATATGAGTTGGAGGACTTGTTGGTATCTAAAAGTATCTTGGTTGCAGATAAAACAAAAATCAGTAAAGTCATCTAAAAAACATATATTTAAAAAAGTAATGTTAGTCAAGTCAAGTTATCAAAACTGCATTGTTTCATCGAAACAGTGTTAAAATCACTAACTCTCCATTTAGTGTTTAATTAAAACATTAGTTCACAAGCCATACAACTTAAGAGAACATCCAGTTCACAAGCCATACAATTTCAAAAAGAACATCATTAGTTAACAACAACTTCATAGGGGGTTTTAAAGTTGTGTGAAGTAATTAAACATTAAAAATACAAGATCAGGGGGTCATTAAGATCTGTTAAATTATGATTACCCCTCTTCATAAAAGAGACTTCCTTATAGTTAATAAAGTAATTACACATTAGTTCACAAGCCATACAACTTAAAACAAGAAAATCTTTAGTGAACACAAATCATATTAAAAACTAATCTAATTTAGAGAGGACAATACAAGTTGTAGGTGATTTAGTGAGTGAAAATTAATGGCTTTTTATTTAGTTTGAGCGTATTTCTTTTTAAAATTAACTCCACCCCCCTATCTTTCTAGCATAGGATAACAGCTAAATCAGGGGGTGACAGGAGGGGGAGAGAAAGCGGGGGAGAAGAAGGGGTGTGAGACAGTCTCACGCACAACTTCAAAGAGACTGTCTTAAGCATTACATTACATTACATTGCATTTAGCTAACGCTTTTATCCAAAGCGACTTACAATAAGTACATACGACCAGGAAGACACAACCCTGAAGAAAACAGAATCAAATAAGTACATCAGGTTTCATAGAGCCAAACATTTCAAGTGCTACTCAACTGGCTAAGCCAGTCCTTTATTAGTATATAAGTGCCTTGTTAGTAATTCTATCGCTCGAAGTGGAGTCGAAAGAGATGAGTTTTCAGTCTGCGCCGGAAGATGTGCAGGCTTTCTGCTGTCCTGATGTCAATGGGGAGCTCATTCCACCATTTTGGAGCCAGGATAGCAAACCCACGTGTTTTTGCTGATGGGAACTTGGGTCCCCCTCGCAGCGAGGGTGCAGCGAGTCGTTTGGCTGATGCAGAGCGGAGTGCACGCGCTGGGGTGTACAGTTTAACCATGTCCTGGATGTAGGAAGGGCCAGATCCATTCGCAGCATGGTTGCAGTAGTCTAGGCGTGAGGTGACGAGAGCCTTAACATCCAAGGCTTATAACATGCCGGTGCGAAATCACACTTGCATGTTATAACACCTCAACTCTCACATCAAAGGACAGACATCTAAGGCTAATTAGATTAGACAACAAAGGCTCTACTGCCAGGGTGCATCAAAGGACAGACATCAGAGGCTAATTAGATTAGACAACAAAGGTTGTACTACATGGGGACATTTCACACCTACGCGCTATAACACATCACCCCTCACATGGGGGGGTGTGACAGGAAGAGGTGACAGGCAGGGGTGCGGGGGGACAGGGTGCGAGACAGTCTCACACACAACTTCAAAGAGACTGCCTTAATTAACACCTAGATTAACATCAGAGACTTATAACATGCCGGTGCGATATCACACCTGCCTGTTATAACACCTCAACCCTCACATCATAGGACAGACATCAAAGGTTAATTAGATTAGACAACAAAGGCGCTACTACAGGGGGGCATTTCACACCTACGTGTGATGACACCTCACCCCTCACATCAAAGGATCTCACACCTACGTGTGATATCACGGGACCACGAGTCAGTTCATTAATAGACCAACAAACAAAACATAGTACCAGGAGTAAATTATGAAGTAAAATAAAAACACATTAAGTGAGGAGTTGTGACAAGCGACATGGATTCATTAAAGCCACCGGAGACGCTAAAACTTTCGGGAAATGTCGACAGCAACTGGCGGACCTTCAAGCAGCAGTTCCAGCTTTACATCACGGCCATGGGACTGGAAAGAGATATGTATTCTGTTCACGTGTGCAGCAGCATGAGCCTTTTGATAGCTTTCTAACTGACCTGAAGCTAAAAGCACAGTCATGCCACTTTGCTACGCTGAGGGACTCCATGATACGGGACCAGATCATTTTTGGCGTGGAGGATAAAAAGGTCAGAGAAAGGCTGCTAAGGGAAACGGAGCTGACATGTGAAGCAGCTGTAAAAATCTGCCATGCAAGCGAGCTGTCCCAAATGCACGTCAGGACTTTCAGCGAGATGGCGGGCGCGGCTAATGTGAGTGATGGCGCAGCAGTTGGTGCGGTCTCCAGCCAAGGCAAATGGCGCGCACAGACGCGGCCTACACAGCGGTCGGAAGAAGGGACATTCAGCTGTAAGCGCTGCGGCTCGAAGCACAAACCACGACAGTGTCCGGCATTTGGTAAGGAATGCTCTAATTGCCAGGGCCAGAACCATTTTGCTAAGCAGTGCTTCTCAAAAGGAATTGAGAGGAAGAAAGGAAAGTCTGTAAACATAGTGGAAGACGACGATTTAAGTGAGAAATTTTTTGTTGGCATGGTGAACTGTGAAACTGAGCAAAAAGAGGTTAATGCAATCAGAGAAGTTAAATGGATAGCTCCACTGATTAACGGGACAATAATAACTATGAAACTGGATACTGGTGCAAAAGCAAACCTGATGAGCCTGTCTGACATCAAGGCAATGAAAGATAAGCCACAAATTTAAAAAAGAACACGGGCACTTAAAGATTATAATGGACATAAAATCAACAGTTTGGGCGTGTGCATATTAAAGGTAACCTCAAAAGGTAAAGTGCACCACCTACTTTTCTCTGTTGTTGCTGATGGACTTGATTCACTGCTGAGTGATAAAGCATGTGAAGATTTGGAACTTGTCAAGAGAGCGTATTGCATCAACACAACTGTGAGTACACCAAATGACTCAATTGATTGTATAGTACAGAGTTATGCAGATGTGTTTAAGGGTGTGTTGCCCTTCACATACAAAATCCAGCTAAAAGAAAATGCACAGCCAGTTGTGCATGCTGCAAGAAGAGTTCCAGCGCCACTCAGAGATCGCTTAAAGAAAGAGCTCGACAGAATGACAATGCTCGGAGTGATAACAAAAGTTGAGGTGGTCGATGGTCTGTGTAAAGAAGAAAAGTGGTGATTTAAGAGTGTGTATGGACCCAAACGATCTTAATGAAAACATCAAGCGTGAACATTATCAGATACCCAAGCGTGAGGAAATCACAAGTGAAATGGCAGGTGCCAGCTTCTTCACAAAGCTTGATGCGTCTCAAGGCTTTTGGCAGCTGAAACTGGATGAAAGCAGCACCAAATATTGCACCTTTAATACACCATTCGGCAGATATTGCTTCCTCAGACTGCCCTTTGAGATCATCTCAGCATCCAAAATATTACTACAAGAACACAATGAGAGGCTGAAAAAGGTGCTGGAGCGCATACACAAGTATGGACTCAAGCTTAACAAGAGCAAATGCGAGTTTGGAGTTCAAGAAGTTGTCTTTCTCTGAGACAAGCTCTCTGCACAAGGTGTACAAGCTGACCAAGAAAAGATCAGAGCCATACAGGATATGCCAAGGCTCACAGACAAGACAGGTGTACTTCGCATTATGGGGATGGTCAACTTCATAGGTACATTTATTCCAAACCTATCTGCAAAGACATCTTGCATCCGTGAGCTCCTGCACAAAGAAAATGAGTTTAAATGGACTGTCAAACATGAGCAAGAGTGGAAAGCACTCAGACAGACACTCACAACTGCACCTGTATTGACATTCTTTGACCCAACAAAGAGGATTAAAGTTTCAACAGATGCTTCAAATTATGGAATAGGCGCAGTGCTCCTACAAGTTGAAGGTGAGCATTGGAAACCAGTGGCCTATTCATCCAGGTCAATGACACAGACTGAGTGCAGATATGCTCAAATAGAAAAGGAATGTCTGGGACTGGTTTATGGCTTGGAGAAGTTCCACAGCTACGTTTATGGCCTACCTTCATTCACAGTAGAGGCAGATCATCGTCCACTTGTATCCATCATTAAAAATAATTTAAGTGAAATGACACCAAGGATACAGCGTCTCATGATGAAGATGCAGAGATATGACTTTGAGCTGATCTACACACCTGGAAAGCACCTGATACTTGCTGACGCTCTCTCGCGAGCACCTACAGTGAATTATGTGAGTACAACTGAATAGGATGTGAAAAGTCATGTGAACATGGTGTCTGCTGCTCTTCCTGTATCAGACACAAAGTCCAGACTAATAGCTGAAGAAACAGCAAAAGACACAGAGCTGCAGTGTGTCATTGCAAATATGCAAAATGGATGGCCTGTAGGTTCCTGTCCACTCTTCTACCACATCAGAGGTGAACTGAGTGTCGTTGATGGACTATTACTGAAACAACACAGGATTGTCATTACACGCGCATTGAGACAGGAAGTACTACAAAGAATATATGAAGGTCATCTGGGTGTTAAAAATGCAAAAGACGGGCGAGAGACAGTGTTTTCTGGCCGTGAATAAATAAAGACATCGAGAGACTGATTGGTACGTGTGACACATGCCAGACACACTGAAACAAACAGACTAAAGAGCCCATGATGGTGACTGATGTGCCAACAGCACCATGGGATAAAGTTGGAATGAATTTGTTTCATCTCAAAGGTAAAGACTATTTAGTGGTCATTGACTATTACTCAAACTTTCCTGAAATGGCACTACTATCAAACTCATCCTCAACATGTGTCATAACTAGGGCTGTCAAACGATTACAATTTGTAATCAGATTAATCACAGCTTAAAAATGAATGAATCATGATTAATCACCATTCGAACTATGTCTAAAATATGCCATTTCTTTATGTATATTGTTGTGGGAATGGAAAGATAAATGAAAGAAGGCGGATATATCCATTTAACATACCGTATGTATGTTTATTATAAAAAATGTCTGTGTGTCAAAATGAAAGACAGCCCACACACCTATCAATCATCAAACCGTGGTGTCTTAATTCATTACGTGTTGATTTCTATCAACGGGGGAGTACTTCAGGAAAGTCGACGGGGGGGGGGGGGGGGGGGCTAGTGGAGTACTTCGTGATCAGGGGCCTCATTTATAATGCCGTGCGTAGGATTCACGTGGGAAGGTTGCTTACGTAGTGGAAATCCAATGTTCCGACATTTTCCGATTCACAAAACATTGCGTACCGGCGAGGAAAGTGCGTACGGCACTTCCTACGCCTGTTTCCCTTTATAAATCACAATCGAATCGAAATGCGGTGCAGCTTTTGCGGGCTTCACGTAACGCCCATATTTGCCTATAAATAGTCAAAGAAACGCCCATTCATTCATTCATTTTGACTGACTGCATGAAGAAGATCGCAGGAAATGACGACAGAACAGCTACAAAAAGACATCTCACACCGTGTCAGATTTTGGTTATTTTGGGGAGGTCGAGATAAATCTGGGGTTACGTACTGTAACCCAGTTTCTATGAGTCTAGACGCAGCCCTCTAAGGCTATCGCTATTGGGTAATCCCACTGCACGTGTGCAGCACTGACAGACTTATTCCACGCCCACCTATGACGTGGGCCCCACCTCCGGGCTCACTTACGTATAAAAAGGAAGTAGGCCCTACAATCCACTCCAACAGCTTTTCTTCAGCTATTTGCGGAGCCAGTGGGGCCCGAAACTTAGAGGGCTGCGCCTATACTCATAGAAACAGGGTTACAGTACGTAACCCCAGTTCTATATCGTATAAGGCTTCGCCCTCTAAGGCTATCGCTATTGGGTTAAGGGCGAAGCAGGATGTAGTCTACGCCCCACTGGTTCCGTCCGTTACCAGAAGCACAAAACACACCTACTCAGTTAATAACCCTTGTCCATTTCGCCATGCGTAAATGGAGCATCACATTCCGAGGGAATATAGCATTAAAAAATGAATATTCTCCATCAGGGAACGAAGGTAGGCTTACTCGGGCTACCTGTCGTTTATAAAAAGTAGAGATCGAGTCTCACTTGTTAAAAACGATCAAGAGAGGGGAAAAAAAGGCAGCTCTCTATGTGCTGACAGGCAGGAGAGAGGGCATGCAATTGAAAAACCCCGACATTACTCATTCTGGCAGGCTATTCAGTACTGAATGTGTCAGAGAGGAATGGGAGAAATCCCTCAAATACAAACGAATAAAAGAACAGGGGGAAGACCAAGATGCAGCAGTGCAAATGTCTTTCACTGTCATTCCTCCGTGCAATGCCGTAAAGGAGGTGAGGAGGAGGAAAGAAGCCATCCAAAGTTATCACTCTCGATCTAAAAGAGCTTGTGATCACCTTTGGCATAAAAACCGGGTTAGGGCGCAAAACAGCTAAGCTGCCATCTCCTTGGATCCGGAGACATGACGGAGCCACCGAGAGAGCAGACCAATCACTCACCCTTTTAGCTGATGTCAGAGCCAAGAGCAGAGCTACTTTGGCTGACAAAAACTTCAGGGGAACCTGATCTAAAGGTTCAAATGGAGCTTTACTTAGTGCGCGTAACACTAAAGCCAAAACCCATTGAGGCGCCAAAGCGCGTGACACAGGTCTGAGTCTCTGTGCTCACCGTAGAAAACGTTTTGTCAGAGGGTGACTAAACACCGTGCTGACACCAATCTACGTGGCAAGATGAAATGGCAGCAGCATATGTTTCGACCGTGCTATAAGCCAATTCCTGTCCAGCAACAGCTAGAGGAACGACAGCACGAGGCAGGGGGCCCAACGGGGTCCAGGATTTTCCCTGCACACCACACGGAACATTGTCCATTTGGCTGTGTAGGATGTGTGTTCAGCAGCTGCGCTGATCGAACACCTCCCTGGCGATTTATGTAGGCCGCCGCTGCTTTGTTGTCTGTTTGAATCAACACATGTTGATTGTACAGCAACAGGGCGAAGTGCTGGATTACTTTCCATATAGTAATTCCAGCACGTTTATATGGAGAGACATGTGACCCGGCCACTGTCCCCCCACTGCCTGCGACATGCACGTTCCTCAGCCTGCGAGAGATGCGTCTGTGAACACTGTGGTGTGTGACGTCACTCTGCTCAGGGGCACCCCCACTGACGTGGAGATTTTTTCAGTGGGTTCAATCCAAACCCACGAAAGGAGGAATGTACACCATGCGTCTCCTCTGACGCACGGGGTCGATACACTGGCAAATAAACCACCTCTGGAGTCTCCTCACTATGAAGGAGACGCAGGGGAATCACCACTTGACCAGCTGATATCATGCCTAACAGCTGCATCACGGAGAAGGCTGTCACCGCCCCGCGGGGTGTGACGCACCGGAGGAGAGCTGTCCGAGCTGCTTAAAAGCCAATAGGTTTTTAAAGGCAGCCGGTTTATGCAGCTAGCCATGCTGCCTATAACCGACAGGTCAGGGGCAGCCGGTGAGCCTTGCTGCTTATTATTATCCATCTGTCCATCGAACACGCGCGTCGCCACTCTGAGTAATACTCTGAGAGCGTGCGACCTGCTCTGGATGTGCTGTGGTTGTCATGGTGACGAGCCACGTCAGAGGGAGCCTCCACACACTGCATCTCACACCGGCTCTCATCCTGTCTCTGTTTAGGATAAGGCTCGTAAACTGGACATTGAGGCGCGTTCACGCTCAAACCTGCTGAGGAATGAGCGGAGGTGTGTGCAGTGCTATTCACACAGTGCGTAATAACAGCCCTGGGCTCATTACGACCGTGTGTAGTATAGACAGAGGAAAAACCGTGCTGCCTATAACCGACAGGTTAGGAGCATCAGGTTTAACCGTCAAGCCCTGCTGTTTAATAACCGACTGGTTAATTACAGCTGGCTTGTGCCGCGAGCCCCGCTGCCGCGCTAACCAACAGGTTACAGCCGGCTCAAACGGCGAGCCCCGCTGTCTGTTAACCGACAGGTAACAAACAGCTGGCTTATGCACCTCCACATGCTGTATTACACAGCGGCTCTCCTCATGTCGCCGTTTAGGAGAAAACTCGTAAAACGGACATTGAGGTTCACGCTCAAACCTGCTTGAGGAATGAGCGGAGGTGTGTGTAGGAGGCACATCTGTGACATAGGAAACAAACCCGGGCTGTCTAATTAACTGACAGCTGGTTTAAGCCGTAAGCTTTGCTGCCTAACAACCGACAGGCTGTGAGGCAGCCGCTTATGCAGCTTTTTTTATGTCATCCGGAGGAGAGCTCTCCTGAACCGGGGGAACGGGGAGATCTCATTAGGCGGCTGCCTTTCCGATGATCTCCGGGAGTTCCTGGAGAATACCGCCTATCGACGGCAGAGCCGTGATGGCGGATAGAGGGACCCGTTGACCCGTCGTCAGCCCGGCAGCCGAACCTAGGCTCGGCTACCGGGCTGACCCCGGGCCCCCGCCCCGTCTCCCCCGCCGGAGGAGAGGGAGACAGGGCGGGGGAACCACATGGTGATCCGTGAATGGAGGGGAAGGAGTCACCTGACTGCTGCCCGCCACTCGGATCCAATAAATAAAGGGCTTGGTCCACAGAGTAAAACTCCTGGACTAGCCAATCATCCTCGGCCGCAGCAGCGAGAGCGTCCGCTCTCCACTGCCTGTGGGCCAGAGGGAGACGGACACAATGAGTGCACGACACCTGGGGAGTGAGAGCCGCGTTTGCATGCTCTAATCCCCGGCAAAACTCACACGTGAGCTCTGGTCGTAACTCATATGTCGGGTTGACACTGGGCCCCCACCCTGTTTCCCCCATCCGGAGGAGAGGGAGGATGGGCCCAGGGGAACCAGGGTTTGCTTTTTAGTAAGTAGCTCTTAAAAGAACTTGTTTTGCCTGTCAATGCTTCTGCAACGGAGTGCTTGAAGGTTTGAAGTGAAAAGTTAATACAGCGTATTTTTGGTATATTCATTTTAATGACACCTGATATATAAGATGTGTGTTGCATCATGTTATCACAAATATATGTGTGGTTTTATACATTCCTGTGTGATAATAGTTGAAGGAACAAAGTACATTTTTCCTCTTAAATATAGAGAGGTTTTTTATATATTCCTGAAACAAAGTTCCCTTTTTCTCTTAAAAGTAAATTAGCGCAATAGTCTTTTTCTTCCACTTTTATGTGTAATCAAAAGGGTGGTTTTTTGGCTATTTTTGAGTAGGTAAGGTGCAGAATTACTTCTGAGTTCTGTTTTGAGTGAAAAGATGACCCGTTAAGTGTTTTTCAGAAAGCCTTGTTGCAGTTCGAGGCTATGAGTTTCTTAGGTAATCATCAATGGTCTTTGCAAAATAACAGATAGAAGGCAGTTACATTCTTGTAGTTAATGATGCATGACAGGCATACCTATACAAAGGGCCTTGAGAATTGGGTCACACAATTAAGGTTTGAATTGAATGTATGTATTAAATTGTGCTGAGCAATGCCTGTGGTTGCATTCTATTGTCTTCTCTGCTGTATTCTTTCATGTGTGGGTAAAATTGTTGCAACATTGTGGAGAAGTTAGCTTACCTTATCCTTATCTTTCTTACAGTGCAGATGCTTTTCTGCTTGCTCCTGCCTCTGCTTACTTTTTATGCTGATTTTCCTATTCTTATTCTCTGAAAACTTCGAGCAGCGGCTCCTAGACATTAACTTATCACTGGGATAGTTAATCTTCGTAAATAGAGGGAGGGTTTCAGCCATATTTTAACATTTTTACGACGACCTCAGTCTTACAGTAGCGTGGCCTAGCAACAGCTAAAGCCTGGTAGGCTACTGCATGCTAGTTGGTAGCAAAATGCTTCCGTTCTCTACAGATGACTTCCACAAACTTATGCAGAAGATCGATGTGTTGGAAATGAAAGTGCAACGGTTGGAAGTTAACGTGGAAGTGAATGGACTATGTCGTGGGAATGACACCATTTTACCAGTGTTGCAAAATAATGGAGAAGGGTATGCTAACTCACAGCTAGTTAGCAGCTACAAGGATTCCAAGGAACAGGAGGGCTGTGTACCGGGTAATACATCTACAAGTGGTAGTCCTCCCTGGAACTCTCTGGGTGCAAAGCCTAAGAGTAAATCATTTCCATGGGATTTGGGAGGACGGATAACAGGCAGAGCCCAGCGCTCTGAAATCTGTGATGCGACCGGCTGGCCTGCATTGTTATCACCCAGGAAGAGCGCCTCTTCAACCCCTAAACAGCAGTAGACAGCTGCTAAAGGGAGAATTACAAACAATCCTCCTAAACCACCAAGTGTGCCAATCCAGAACAGATACGCTCCGCTGACCGAGAACCGGAGATCTCTTTCTGATGACCTGGATAACCTGTCCTCTTCACACAGCAGGGTAAGGTCCAATAGCTACTCCAAAAGTAAAAGGCTAGATGGAAAGCTAATGACTGGGCCTGAAACTCTGATTGTGGGTGACTCTGCTGTAAGAGATGTAAAAGGTCTGTGTAGTAAGAACAACACCAAAGTACTCTGTTTTCCCAAGGATGTGGTCTCTGACTTGGCTGAGAAGACCCTGCATATTGGGGCTGAACATCCAACTGTGAAGAATGTGGTACTACACATTGGAACACATGATGTTGTGAAACAACAGTCAGAAGTGCTGAAAGAAGACTTTAAATGTTTCTTGGAAACTGTCAGCTCTCTAAATTCAGAGGTGTTCATCAGTGGCCCTCTACCACCAGTCAGAAGAGGAGTGGAGAGATTCAGCAGATTGTTTGCACTGACCACCTGGCTTTCAACTGTCTGTACTGACCATTCTGTCCATTTTATTGACAATTTTAACTTTTTCTGGGATCGCAGACATCTTTTCAAGGCAAATGGAGTTTGCCTGAACAAGTCAGGAGTGAAGTTGTTTATCTCTAACATATTCAACTGCCTGCGTCATCAATCTGTTCCCTCTGCCAAGAACAAGCGGCAAGAGGAATCAAAACAGGAGAAAGACACAACACATCGCGCAGAAAACCCTGAAGAATTATCACTGCACCCGCCGGCGATACGCAGGGCTGGCAGCATGTCCTTTACCCCCGCTCCTCAACGACGCCCACCAAAATCACTGAAGCAGAGACCTGGGTCCAGGCTCAAGGGCGTATGGCACTCTCAACTCTTTCCAGGACATGCCGGGGCCCTGCCTGCCTATAGCTTTGCCAATATCTGTGTTGATAGGTAATAGATTAAGAGCCGTAAATCATTTTAGACACAGAAAGCGCTCAAACGTTTGTGTGAGTTTATCTAATTTAGCATTGATTCCATGTCAGCCACAGCTTGTTACAAAAAACATGACTGATAGTGTGTTTAATAAACTTAAACTAGCTTTATTAAATGTCAGGTCTTTGGCAGGAAAAACATTTTTAATCAATGATTTTATCACTGAGCACAATCTCGATTTTATGTTTTTAACAGAAACTTGGATTGAACAAAATAACAGTGCAGCTGTTCTTATCGAATCAACCCCTCCCAACTTTAGTTTTATGAGTCAGGAAAGAATGCATAAGAAAGGGGGTGGAGTTGCTATTCTGTTCAATGATTCCCTTCAATGCAGGAAGACATCTTATGGGAACTTTGATTCTTTTGAATATGTGGCCCTTCAGCTGAAATGCTCCTCTCGAGCTCTGTTCCTAAATATCTATAGACCACCCAAATACTGTGCAAGCTTTTATGATGACTTTACTGAACTGCTGTCTATAGTGTGTCTTGACTTTGACCGTCTAGTCATTGTTGGTGATTTTAACATCCATGTTGACAACCCCCAGGACAGAGTGGCAAAATAATTGTTTTGTGTTCTTGATAGCTATGGTAGTAGTAGTAGTAGAACCTTTATTTATCCAGGAAAATCAATTAAGAACAAATTCTTATTTACAATGATGACCTGACAGGAGGCAAAGGCTTCCTGAGGGGATGGGGTTTGGGAGGAAAAATAAATAAAAAGACAGACTCCGGGCACTACAGAACCCAGGAGACAACACAAACACATAGAGCAAAGATGACAGGCATAGCAGTTAAACATATAAAACTCTAAAACAATATTGCTGTGGTTCAACCAGTCATTAAAATCAGCATCAGACAAAGCAGCTGCATGTGTCGACTGACTCAGCATGTGACGGAGCCCACGCACAATAAGGGGCACACTCTGGACTTAATTATCTCAAAGGGTCTGAATATCTCTAAGGTTGTGGTGACTGATGTTGCACTCTCTGACCATTCCTGTGTTTTTTTTGAGAGCTCTATTTCTGTTCACAAAAATGTTCAAAAAGAGATAACCACAAAGCGATATTTAACTGAAAATACTAGGGAAATGTTTACTCAGAATTTTTCTTCCACACTTGCCCCTGCTAACATCTCAGTAAATGAGCTCGTAGATCATTTTAATTCAAAAATTAAAAATGTTATAGATGCCATTGCTCCAACTAAGGTAAAGGAAGTGACTGGGAAGAAAATATCTCCATGGAGAAAGGCCATGACCGTGAAAACAGAAAAAAGAGAATGTCGAAAAGCTGAACGCAGGTGGCGAAAAACCAATCTCCAGGTGCACTTTGAAATCTATAAAGAGAGACTTGGCCTTTATAATTTGGAATTGAAAAACGCACGACAATCGTTCTTCTCTGACATCATTACCAAAAACAAAAACAATGCACGTGCCTTGTTTGCTACCGTCGAAAGACTAACTAACCCCCCAGTGTCAGTAGCCTCTGAATTTCTATCCACCAGGGCGTGCAATGATTTTGCCTCCTTTTTCACTGACAAAATTCAGAAAATCAGACAAGCAGTCAGTGCCTCTGCATCAGGTACAGCAAATGTGTTGTCCCTATGTCCACCTAATATCAATTCAAACACCATGACACAATTCCATCAGATTAATGATAAAAACCTAGAGGACATTATACAACTTCTGAAATCCTCCTCCTGCTGCCTTGATATTATTCCAACAGGATTTTTCAAAGATGTTTTGCCTTGCATGGCCTCAGATCTATTTCATATAGTAAACAAATCTCTTCACTCAGGTATTTTTCCACAGGCCCTGAAAACTGCAGTCATTAAACCGCTCTTAAAAAAGAATAATCTAGATGCTTCAGTAATGAACAATTACAGGCCCATATCAAACCTGCCATTTCTAGGTAAAATCATTGAAAAGGTTGTTTTTCAACAGTTGAGTAATTTCTTGCATTTAAATAACTGTTTCGATGTGTTCCAGTCAGGCTTTCGTCCAAACCACAGCACTGAGACTGCTCTTGTAAAGGTCTTCAATGACATCCACTTAAACACAGACAGTGGCAGAACTTCAGTGTTAGTATTATTAGATCTCAGTGCTGCGTTTGACACTGTTGACCACAGCATATTACTAGACCGACTGGAAAACTGGGTGGGACTTTCGGAAACAGTTTTTAATTGGTTTGAATCCTACTTAAAGGACAGAAACAACTTTGTTTCTATAGGTAAATACACATCTGAGTTGACAAATATGACATGTGGGGTTCCTCAAGGCTCCATTTTGGGGCCTCTTCTCTTTAACATCTACATGCTACCACTGGCTCAGATAATGAAAAACAACAAAATAAGTTACCATAGCTATGCGGATGACACACAAATTTACTTAACAATTTCACCAGGAGACTATGCTCCAATTCAAACACTGAGTAAGTGCATTGAACAAATCAATGACTGGATGTGTCAGAACTTTCTCCAATTAAACAAAGATAAAACTGAGGTAATGGTTTTTGGAGCCAAGGCAGAACGTATAAAAGTTAGCGCTGAGCTACAGTCTGCAATGTTCAAAACAACAGATAAAGCCAGAAATCTAGGTGTCGTCATGGACTCTGACCTGAGTTTCAACAGTCACATTAAAACAGTTACTAAATCAGCCTACTATCACCTAAAGAATATATCTAGGATTAAAAGACTAATGTCACAGCAGGATTTGGAAAAACTTGTCCATGCTTTTATCTTCAGTAGACTACTGCAATGGTGTCTTCACAGTCTCACTAAAAATCTATTGGAAAGCTGCAGCTGATTCAGAATGCCACTGCTCTAGTCCTCACTAACACTGAGAAAGTGGATCACATCACTCCTGTTCTAAAGTCTTTACACTGGCTTCCTGTGTGTCAAAGAATAGATTTCAAAATACTGCTGCTGGTTTATAAAGCTTTGAATGGTTTAGGCCCAAAATACATTTCTGACCTCCTGCTAAATTATGAACCATCCAGATCTCTCAGGTCTACAGGGACTGGTCAGCTTTCTGTCCCCAGAGTCAGAACTAAACATGGAGAAGCAGCGTTTAGTTATTATGCTCCAAATATCTGGAACAAACTCCCAGAAACCTGCAGGTCCGCTGCAACTCTGACTACTTTTTAATCCAGGCTGAAGACTTTTCTTTTTGTCGCTGCTTTTAATTGAACTATTCATATCTTAGACTGCACTGTAACTTTTATCACTGTAACTTTTATCCATGTATTTTTTTTCTTTTAATGTTTATTTTACTAGCTTTTCTTTTTAATGACTGATATTAAATGCCATTTTCTTAATGTCTTTCATTTTTTTTTTGTAAAGCACTTTGAATTGCCTTGTGTTGAAAAGTGCTATATAAATAAACTTGCCTTGCCTAAACATGTTTTATGACTCTGCATAAAAGGGGGGGGGGGCAGTTGTGCAGGACAGGAGACTAGGTGGGGGAAGGGGATATTCTTCTTAAAGATTACCAACAGGTCAGGGAAATCTATATATCTTGAAGGGTATATGTGTGTTTAATTACTTTGTATTAATAATAGCAGTGTGTAAACAAAAGCTGGAAATATGAGAAATGTAATGATTATCTTTGTGAGCAAGGGGATATTCTTTGGACACAGCTCAATCCTCTGGAATGTGGCAGGAAAGGGTGTGTGTGAAAGTCTATGCCAGAATGTGAAGATAACGGACACCAGATGTATTTTGCTTCCTACCTCAGAGACACTTGTTTATTATCTGGCTGGCTCCAGCTGATTCGCTGCGACACGCCATCTTTTTACATCTCCCAATGAGATTACCTGACTCAGCTCCTCCCGTGTTTTGTAGTATATAAGCTTGTTTTGTATTTGGGTTCGCTTTCTTCTTCCTCCTGCCGTCAAGACGATGAGGTTCTCCCGGCATTTGGACCAGGGCAGGGGTGGGCGTACCCCTTTGAGAAGTGTATTGTATTCTTCCCGTTTATCATTAAAACAGAATTTTGTTTAACCCCTGTATCTGGTGCTTTGAATTCCTTCCTTTATGATTTTACAAGATGCTCACCAAACGAACACGCGGAGCCGAGGTGGGTTTTAAAACCACTAAGACTCCAACATGCTGAAGAAAAGTAGGAGTGGATTGTAGGGCCTACTTCCTATTTATACAGAAGTGAGCCCGGAGGTGGGGCCCACGTCATAGGTGGGCGTGGAATAAGTCTGTCAGTGCTGCACACGTGCAGTGGGATTACCCAATAGCGATAGCCTTAGAGGGTGAAGCCTTATACGATATAGAACATATTGTTTGGTGGATGCAGTTTGAACCAGAGTAGCAGCATAGAGGTCTGATCGTCACCAAAATAAATAAATAAGTGGTCCGAAAAAGGTTAATGACACATTCCTCAGGCAGTATGTTTGTACCAGGGACAGGAGACCCCCCCCCCCCCATTGATGAGAAAGTTTAAGAAATGTAAGAAATGATCGGGGAATCCCTCCGGAGTGGAGTCATGACGACTGGATCTGAATTATTTGTTTGTATTTGGCGGTTTGCGTCCCAGCTGTCGATCAGCTGAGATCCGCAGGAGCCTGTGCATCTCAACCCCCTCCTCCCCCGCAGCACCTCCACCAGTTAAAGGAAATAAAACTAATGAGTTGCATTATATTAGCTGTACAATAGACCACATATGGTGTTCTTAGTTTCCATACCTCCTGTGTTTTACGAGCGATTTATCAAATCTTGACAAACGGCATAAAACACGATTAAACGTGTTAGTATATAAAACCATGCTCGTATCTACAACCTATAGAAATGCAACACAGCGTCAGTTTAGACGTAATTCTGTCCTCCTGCTTACCGCATCATTTATGAGAAAACATTTCATAACATTAACACAACATATTCGAGGTGGTTTTAAATAACATATCCGTATTTATTTATTTCTCCAAGTTATGTTTCTGTGTGCACTGAGGAGTCGCAAACAGGCGTTTGTTCAATCATTTTAAGATTGGCTTTAATCAATGTGTGAAAATGAATTCTTCATATATGATACATGGTAACATTTTATTTATGGTATTATTTCCACATATTTCTCTTTTCCTTCTGCCAACGCTGTCGCAGTTTCTTCGTGCTTTGTGCGTACGCATGGGTTAGAGTTTGCGTGGAGGACCGCACATTTTCCCGTCAAGTTAGTATTTTATAAATCGCAAACATTGCGTAGAAAACTAGCGTACGCCATTTTTTGAGCGTATATCCCTTTATAAATGAGGCCCCAGCTGTTTTAGCGCAGTTCTCCAGTAAAGGGAGGGAGTCCGCAGCCGGTTGGTGTAGTTTTGGCACAATTCCGTTGTACAGACCGACGTTAACAGCAGCCCTGTCTGTGCACACGGAGACCAACTCTGTCGTCCGGTGATCGAACCGCCTTCTGGAAAAGCTTCACAAGTACGTCGGTACGCAAATGCGCTTTGTGACACAAGTGACGGTACGCATTTCAGATTACGCACATAACCTGCGTACCAGTTATGTGTTACCTGTACTACAGCAAAAGTATTCTCCATCAGGACTTCCTGCAACAACACCACGCCGTTATCTTGATTCTGATTGGCCAGAAGACATTATCAAAGATGTTCTATTGAGAAGACGATCACTACGTGACAAAAGTTTTCAAAACCGTTTCTGGTCTTCGGTATTTCCAGACAAGTGGCTACTGAAATCAATCTTACTAACTGCTGTCTGTGCACTTCTCGGCGCGAGTTGCGGACTTTATTTGGGGCTAAGCCATTTCTTGGTATGTGTGTTGCCTACCCCAGCCATACCCTGGCGCTGTCACTGGTGGGATGTATGGGGCGGGCCATTCTGCACATGCGTTAAATATTTTAACGCAATTAATTAAAAAAATTAATTACCGCCGTTAACGCGATAATTTTGACAGCATTAGTCATAACACATTCAAAATCCATTTTTGCCAGACATCGCATACCTAACACAGTAGTGAGTGACAACGGACCGTGTTTCAACAGCAGAGAGTGGCAAGAATTTGCAGAACAGTACGACTTTAAGCATGTGACCTCAAGTCCTTGTAAGGTTTCAGCGTTAAGAGTCTGTGAGCTTATTGTTTTGTGTTTGTTATTGTGGCCTTACATGTTATTTTGTTATTGACTCTACTCTCTCTTTCCAGGTGTCTACACTTCTTGTCTTTGTGTGTCACCTGCCAGCTTGTGTGTCTCGTGTGCTCATCATCACCAGCCCCGCCCCTGATTGTTTTCACCTGTGCCCCATTAACTGTTGTGTGTATTTATAGCCCTGCTCTCCTTTTGTCTATTGTCGGTTCGTCTTGTCTCCACGGCGAGCCATGTCTGTAACCTTCTACACTGTTCAAGTTATCCTAGTGGAACCTAGAGATCTGGTGTAAGGTCCTAGTAGATCCTAGCGTTCTTTGTTTTTGACTCATCTTTTATTAATAAAAGATATTTTTTGAAGTCCACGGAATCGTGCATTTGAGTTCTTGTGAGTCCCTCGTGTCAGGACGAACCGACCGAACAAGATGGACTCAGCCGATTCCACCGTGTTCAAGACGGCTTTGCAAGTGCAAGGAACACGCTTGCGTCAGCAGGAGGAGCAGCTGACAACAATGATACAGGGGGTTCAAGACGTAAATGCTCGTCAGCACAACTTCCAGGTAACAGTGACAACCGAATTAAATCACCTGGCAGAGAAAATGCGGGACATACTTACGCACCTCGAGGGACGTCCTGCTATTCCTGCGGCAGAGTTTTCCGGTCCCGCAGAGGCCGGGTTTGCCCCTCCGTTGATCCCAGTGCCAATATCCATGCCATCGTCTTCACTCCGCCTCGCTTCACCGGAGAAGTTCTCCGGGGATTCGGGAAACTGTCGTCCATTCCTGATTCAGTGCGATCTCCACTTCAAACATCAGCCCGCAGCATTTCCCACCGATCAAGCTAAGGTAGCTTTCATGATATCTCACTTGACGGGAAGAGCAGGGGCCTGGGCAACAGCGGAATGGGCCCGAGACTCGCCTGTTTGCCAGTCGGTAAAAAATTTTATGGACTCAATGAAGAACATTTTTGACCAGACAGCACCTGGGAGAGAGTCAGCGAGAGCCCTGGTAAACATCAGACAACGGCAGAGGAGGGTGGCGGATTACGCGATCGAATTCCGGACCCTGGCAGCGGAGAGCGGATGGAACTCCGCGGCTCTTTTTGATGCGTTTCTGCATGGATTAGCGGATCCCATAAAGGATCAGTTAGCTCCATTAGAGTTGCCTGTAGAGTTGGACTCACTCATTGCCATGGCTATCCGGGTGGACCAACGTCTAGCTGAGAGACGTCGGGAGAGGGAGGAGGAAGCAGCTTCCACTACACTCTTCGGACGGGGGTTACAGAAGGAACACTACGGTTGGCTGAGAAATACCCGGACTTCGTCTCCAGAGCGACCATCGCCCCCTAGCGCCGCGGAGGAACCGATGCAGCTCGGAAGAGCCAAACTCACCCCGGAGGAGCGACAGCGCCGCCTACGGGAGCGGCGGGTGTTTTCTACTGCGGCCAGCAGGGTCATGTTCTGGCAGCCTGTCCGGCAAAAGATCAGGCTCATCAGTGGGAAGGGGGACGCTGGTGAGCCGAATGACTTCTTTCGACCCTTCCTCGAGAAGACTGACTCAGGTACAAATGAAACTGAAGGATAAAAACTGTAACTCAGGATGCATTAATTGACTCTGGGGCTGATGAGAGCTTGTTAGACTGGGAGCTGGCTAAAGAGTTGAACTTAAACATTGTCCTCTTAGATCAGCCATTAGAAGCTAGTGCGTTGGATGGCCGCCTTTTATGTACAGTTACTCATCGCACGGAACCCATAGAAATTGTCATAGATCAGGAGCACCGTGAGCATATTAGCTTTCATTTATTTAACTCAGCTCAACAGCCTCTCATTTTGGGTTACCCTTGGCTTGTTAAACATAACCCTCACATGGACTGGCTTACAGGAAAGGTTAAGGGGTGGGGGAGTGAGTGCTCTCGTTCTTGTTTAGCCTCTCATACAGGTTCGAGTAGACCACACAGACCTGGGAGCTTTAAACAGGCGTCAGATAGGGACAGTGTCACGTCTGCTAAACCATCTGACTTTCCTGACTTATCCAAAGTGCCAGAGTGTTACCTGGACATTAAGGAGGTGTTTAACAAGACACGAGCTACTTCCTTGCCTCCCCATAGACCGTATGATTGCCCTATAGACCTTCTCTCGGGCTCTACTATCCCAAAAGGACGGTTGTATTCTCTTTCTGGTCCGGAAAGGAAGGCCATGGAAGAGTATATCGGATCTTCACTCAAAGCTGGCTTGATTCGGCCATCATCATCCCCAGCAGCAGCAGGTTTCTTTTTTGTAGGGAAAAAGGACGGTTCATTAAGGCCCTGTATTGATTACAGTCCACTTAATCAGATCACAGTTAAGAACAGATATCCCCTTCCACTCATCTCTACGGCATTCGAACTGTTACAGGGAGCCAAGGTATTTACCAAGCTTGACCTAAGGAATGCATATCACCTTGTGCGCATCCGGGAGGGGGATGAGTGGAAAACAGGTTTCAATACACCTACGGGACATTATGAATATTTGGTGATGCCTTTTGGACTTTGTAATGCACCTGCTGTTTTCCAAGCCCTCATTAATGATGTGTTAAGAGATTTCCTGAATATTTTCTGTTTTGTGTATCTCGATGATATCCTCATCTTTTCTCCAGATGAGAATATTCATGTTAACCATGTTCACCTTGTTCTTCAGAGACTCCTGGCTAACCATTTGTTTGTGAAAGCCGAAAAATGCGAGTTTCATGTGAAATCTGTGGCATTTTTGGGTTTTATGATTTCCCCTAACAAGGTGGGAAATGGACCCAGCTAAGGTCAGTGACGTGGAGAACTGGCCCACGCCAGACTCTAGAAAGAAAGTTCAGCAATTCTTGGGGTTTGCTAACTTTACAGACGGTTCATACGCAATTTCAGTACGATTGCCTCTCCTCTCCATGCCCTTACCTCTCCCCAGGTTCAGTTTGTGTGGAATCCACAGGCAGAGAAATCCTTCCTGGAACTGAAGAGGAGGTTCACTACAGCTCCCATCCTGACTGTACCTGATCGCCACCGACAGTTTGTGGTGGAAGTGGACGCCTCCAACGACGGCGTTGGAGCTATACTGTCCCAGAGGTCAGCAGGGGACAACAAGCTTCATCCGTGTGCGTACCTCTCCCGTAAGCTATCGTCTGCTGAGAGGAATTACGACGTGGGAAATCGGGAACTGTTGGCTGTGAAGATTGCTTTGGAGGAGTGGCGGCACTGGCTGGAGGGAGCGGAGCAGGATTTCCTGGTCTGGACGGATCATAAAAACCTGCAATATATCAGGAGGGTTAAGCGTCTGAACTCTAGGCAGGCCAGATGGTCATTGTTCTTTAATAGATTCAGGTTCACTCTGTCATATCGACCTGGTTCGCAGAATGGAAAGCCGGATGCACTCTCCAGAATGTATGATCCTGAGCCAGTCCCCAAGAGTCCAGATCCCATTCTACGGCCAGACCGAGTGATAGGGAGTGTGACCTGGCCCATTGAAGCCAAGGTCAAACAGGCTAACGTTGGGAATCCTGTCCCTAGAGGGTGTCCTCAGAATCGCTTGTTTGTGCCAGAGCAACTTCGAGGGCAAGTTGTTCATTGGGCCCATACGTCGGTACTTACCTGTCATCCTGGGAACAAAAGGACCCTTTTCATGGTGAGACACAGATTCTGGTGGCCGGGGATGTGGAAGGAGGTTGCAGAATATGTAGCAGCGTGTCCTGTGTGCGCCAGGAACAAAACTTCTCGGCAAGCTGCGGCAGGTCTTCTCCAACCTCTGCCCATTCCCAACAGACCATGGTCTCACATTGCATTGGACTTCGTGACAGGATTACCAACATCGGCAGGTAATACCACCATACTCACTGTGGTTGATCGTTTTTCTAAAATGGCACACTTTGTCGCCATGCCCAAGTTACCTAACGCCAAGGAAACAGCAGAGGCCATGTTGTCCCATGTGTTCAGGATCCATGGTTTTCCTAGTGATGTCGTTTCAGACCGAGGCCCACAGTTCGTATCACGCTTTTGGAGGGAGTTTTGTCGCCTAATCCAAGCCACTGTTAGTCTGACCTCCGGATACCACCCACAGTCAAATGGACAAGCAGAGAGGATGAATCAGGATTTGGAGACCTGTTTGAGATGCCTAGCGTCCGAGAAACCCACCACCTGGAGTAAGAGTCTGATTTGGGTGGAGTATGCACACAACACCTTACCCACATCAGCCACTGGTATCTCCCCGTTTCAATGTGTCCATGGGTACCAACCTCCTTTGTTTCCGGAGCTCGAGAAGGAGGTCACGGTACCATCAGCCCATGCTCTGGTTCGACGCTGCCGTCGGGTCTGGGCGGGAGTTCGCCATATGTTACAGAGGAGTGCCGTTCGCATGAAGGCATTGGCCGACCGGAAACGACGTCCAGCCCCCAAGTACCAGGCCGGACAACGAGTGTGGCTATCCACAAGGATCTTCCTCTTCATGTCGCCTCCAGGAAGCTGGCTCCCCGGTTCGTTGGTCCTTTTCCCATAGCCAAAGTGATTAACCCTGTTGCTGTCCGTTTATGTCTTCCGAAATCCATCAAGGTCCACCCCACGTTCCATGTCAGCAAGGTAAAACCAGCCAAAGAAAGCAGACTGGTCCCCGCCTCCACGTCCCCTCCACCTCCCCGGGTTGTCGACGGGGGTCAAGTGTACACGGTGGACAAAATACTGTCGGAAAGGAAGAGGGGCAGAGGTAGACAGTTCCTGGTCGACTGGGTGGGGTATGGATTAGAGGAGAGGTGTTGGATCCCAGGCAGCTTTATTGTGGACAAGACCCTTATATCGGACTTCGATAGAGGGCAGTCTCAGCTTTCAGGGACGTCTGGAGCCGTCCGTAAGAGGGGGGGTACTGTAAGGTTTCAGCGTTAAGAGTCTGTGAGCTTATTGTTTTGTGTTTGTTATTGTGGCCTTACATGTTATTTTGTTATTGACTCTACTCTCTCTTTCCAGGTGTCTACACTTCTTGTCTTGTGTGTCACCTGCCAGCTTGTGTGTCTCGTGTGCTCATCATCACCAGCCCCGCCCCTGATTGTTTTCACCTGTGCCCCATTAACTGTTGTGTGTATTTATAGCCCTGCTCTCCTTTTGTCTATTGTCGGTTCGTCTTGTCTCCACGGCGAGCCATGTCTGTAACCTTCTACACTGTTCAAGTTATCCTAGTGGAACCTAGAGATCTGGTGTAAGGTCCTAGTAGATCCTAGCGTTCTTGTTTTTGACTCATCTTTTATTAATAAAAGATATTTTTTGAAGTCCACGGAATCGTGCATTTGAGTTCTTGTGAGTCCCTCGTGTCAGTCCTCATTATCCACAGTCAAATGGGAAAGCTGAAAAGGGAGTTCACATTCTCAAGCAACTTCTAAAGAAAGCTGATGAGAGTGGCTCAGGCCCATACCTCGCTTTACTCAGCTACAGAGCCTCACCTCTGGAGTGTGGACTGTCACCTGCTGAACTTCTGATGAATCGTTAGTTACGCACCACACTGCCAAGCAATTCAAAGCAAAAGAGACACCCAAAGCTGCAACACCAACTACAACAACAAAAGATGAAGCAGAAAACATGCTATGACAAAACAGCTAAGCAGCTTCCATTGCTATCAAGTAATGACACAGTCAGGATTGAGGGTCCTGATGGATGGAGAATTAAAGCCTCTATTCTTCAGGAAGTAGCACCGCGATCCTTCACTGTGAGGACAGAGGAAGGACAAATCTTCAGACGCCATCGTCGCAGTCTTATGAAAACAAAAGAGGCTGGTCAACAGCTCAGTGAATCCATCATTGAGTCTGAGTCCACACCTTCACCACAGACAGACTGTGATACTAACACTCCAAGTGAACATGTGGTCAGAAGATCTACAAGGGAATTCAGAAAACCAGATAGACTGAATCTGTAATTGAGAGACTGGTTTAATGGATGTTAAATGGTGTAAATGCTCTGTGTCTTGCTAACACCAATGCTCTGTTTCTATACTAAACTTACATTGTGAACACTTAGAACTCAGTAAACAGAATACTATACTACTAGACTACTACATTGTCAAAATTTAGATTGTACTTGCCTCGACTTTTACTTGTTACAGACGAGTTGAGCATGGCTTACAGTTTAAGAAAGAACAAGATGTTGTTCACATGATTGCATTCATTAATGCATCATGTCTGTTGTGGTGATAACAGTCAGTGTCAGTGGGGGTCTCGGGCCTTGTTGATGAGGCCGGTAGCGGAGGAGAAGAAACTGTTCAGGTGGAGAGAGGTTTGATCCTGATGAGCGCAGCCTCCTGCCAGAGGGGAACATGACAAACACTTTGTGTTCAGGGTGGGAGGGGTCGGCCACTATCTGCCCGCCTCAGGGTCCTGGAGGCATACAGGTTGTGGAGGGATGGCAGAGCTGATGTTCTGCTCCCACTTGAGAATCCTGGGCGATGATGGTGCCCAGGGAAGCAGAAAGACTCCACAGCAGTGACTGGGAGTCACACAGACTGATGGGGAGTCTGGTAGAGTCCTGGGGGTGGCTGTTGCTGCGTACTTCCTAAAGTCCACAACCATCTCCACTGTCTTAGAGCGTTGAGCTCCAGGTTGTGGTCCCTGCACAAGGTCACCAGATGGTCGAGATGAGTCCGATGAGGGTGGTGTCCGTCTGAACTTCAGGAGCTTGACAGACTGGTGACTGGAGTTGCAGGCTGTTGGTGTACAGGGAGAAGAGCAGAGGGGAAAGAAACGCAGCCTTGAGGGAACCGAATGCTGATGTCCGGGGTCAGAGACTGTTTCCCCAGCCTCACGTGCTGCTTCCTGTCGGACAGGAAGTATGTGATCCAGCTGCAGGTGGAGTCGGGCCCGTGCAGCTGGGAGAGCTTGTCTTGCAGCAGAGCCGGGATGATGGTGTTGAAGGCGGAGCTGAAGTCCACAAACACAGCCACCAACCTGGCGTAGGTTCCTGCTGTGTCCAGGTGCTGAGGAGGAAGTGAAGCGCTATGTGCGGCATCATCACCTGTTGGTATGTAGGTGAACTGCAGGGGGTCCCGGAGAGGTCTGTGATGGATTTTATGTGGGACATGACAGGCGCTCAAAGGACTTCATAACCACAGAGGTCAGGACCACAGGTCTATAGTCATTTAATCCAGTGATCCTTGTTTTCTTGGGATGATGGGGCGGTTTTGAAGCATGCTGGAACGTGGCAGGTCTCCAGTGAGGTGTTAAAGATGTCTGTAAACACCGGAGACAGCTGATCAGCACAGTGCTTCAGGGTGGAGGGGGAGACATGGTCCGGGCCAGCAGCTTTTCTGGTGCTGACTTTTTTGAAAAGTCTGTTCACTTCACTCTCATTGATAGAGAGAATTTTATGTGTCAGGGGGGCAGTGATGTGGGGGATGTGGGGGAGCAGGTTTAGACTGGATGTGAGACTGGAGCTGTTGGGCACACCCCGGAAGCAGACATCCGCAGCACCATGTTAGTTGTAGATCTTCAGCCTTTATCCACAGTGGTCTACAACAACAGACCTTTTTGATTCCTGCCTATATTTTCATACTACACCAATAAGTGATTTAATAATAATAATAATAATGGGTTCCATTTATAAAGCACTTCATATCTGATCTCAGATCCCGAAGTGCTACAAGTAGTCAGCATGAACAGTATAAATAAACATTACACAACACGGTAGAATTAATAAAAAGCAATACAAAAATAAAAAAATAAATAAAAGGGATATAAAAAGGTCTAGGCAAAGGCTCTTTTGAAGAGATGGGTTTTGAGGCCTTTTTAAAAGCCTCCACGGTCTGTGGTGCTCTCATTTGGTCGGGGAGAGCATTCCACAGACTGGGAGCAGCCGAGCAGAAGGCCCGGTCTCCATAGTACGGAGCTTAGTCCTGGGGGGTTTGAGGAAGTTGGAGTTGCTGGAGCGGGTGGTCCGTAAGGAGGTATGGGGGGTGAGGAGTTCCTTGAGGTAGGGAGGGGCAGTTCCATGGCACACTGGTGGGTGAGGACGGAGACCTTGAATTCGATCCTTAGTTTCACGGGTAGCTGTAGTGCTTTAAGGATGTGGGTGATGTGATCATATTTGCGCACCCTCATCAGGATCCTTGCAGCGCTGTTCTGAATGTATTGGAGCTTCTGGATGCTTTTGTTAGGGATCCCGATGAGGAGTGCATTGCAGTAGTCCAGCCTGGAGGAGACAAAGGCATGGACCAGCTTTTCGGCGTCAGACAGTGAGTGTGGGGCGGAGTTTGGCGATGTTCCTGATGATAAAAGGAGTTCTTGCACAGCTGTTTAATGTGGGCCTCAAAGGTCAGATGGGCGTCCATTTTAACACCCAGGTTGGTGACTATTGAGGAGAGGGTAATGTCCCTTCTGGAGAAGGTGATGGTGGTGATGGTGGATGACCGAACCTGGATTTAAATATTGACAGTTAGATTGTTAAAACATTGATTAAAAATGATTGAAGGGATATCATATTATTTATTTCAGATGGTTGACAACATATGACTTCAAGTATGTCTGTTCAACCTCAACAGAGGAAAGAAAGCAGCCTGAGGCTATTGTCACGGCCTGCCTGCCTCTGTGGGACGGTACTGATGATAATGTCATGTAAGTCAGCCGGGATGCAGTGTATCAGATAGACCGAGGCAGTAATGAATCATGTATTTATTCAATTTTTGAATAAATACAGTTTCCCGGTGCAGATAAAGACTGTCTGATACATACATGTATTATATTGGCAGTGGCATTATAATGCAATACATAGTGATGACAGTCACAGCTATTATTCCATCACACCCTGTCTCAGTGTTGAATGGTTGTGTCTAATTTGAACCGCTGTCATACATACTTAGCGTCAGGTCACCTTACAGCAGTGATCACTGATAGAATCAGCAACCTGACACAGCACACTGATTTATGGGAAACAGAGGAAGTGGCGCCTGCCTGCAACAGGCTTCTGCTGCTGTCTGTGCGGAAAGAGGAGGCAGCGACCGTGCCCTCCTCCTCCCCCCCCCACATCTGAAAACAGGTTTATATATTCTTATTGCCATAATATAAAAACTAAATCAACAATGTGTTAGTCAGCCCCAATACTTCCTGACCTACCCAATCGTGTTATATCTCTAAGCCAATGTAAATTTTTTTTATAAGCCAAATATATTAGCTATTGCCTCAAATAGATAGTCATTTTTTCTCAAACAGGAGAAATTGTAGACACTTTTCAGAGTTTCCAGTGGGTTTTTGGGCAGCAGGACAGGGTCTGTGTGGCTAATATAGTTTTAATAGTTTTTGAACTCCTGAGATATTGGATACACAATACTTCAATCATTGTTACTTTGGTTTTTTAAAGGAATGTGGACGGTAAGAAAATCCCTTTTTACCGGTGTGTCATTATATTCTCTTAGGAAAAACTGCAGAAGAGTGTTACACAGTAGTGCAAGACCCTGCCAGCCAATCTAAGGTAGTGTTACCTGTGGCCATGTTTGAAACATAAAGTAACTCCTTTCTCTTCAACTAACCTTGTGCAACATTACACCTATGAAGAGGCTCTTTGCCTCAGTCCCTTCTTGCATATGCCAAGATATTAACATTGTGTGGAAAAGATGTTCATCCTGACCTTTGGAGAAGAGCACAGGAAGGTCTGTTTTTAATTAGGTGTGTACTTTTTCTGGCTGCTGCTTTGCAAAAATCCTTTTTAAACTAACGTGCACCTTGAGCCCATGTACTGATAACGTTTTGGAGTTTCATATTCCCCGCTTTGTGGCCTCTATCTGCCGCACTGTGTCAAGGTGGCTTATGGAGGGAATTAGTCATGACCTTTAAGGAGAAGGAGTGCTAAAGAGCTTGTGATAACCTTTGGCATAAAAACCGGGTTAGGGCGCAAAACAGCTAAGCTGCCATCTCCTTGGATCCGGAGACATGACGGAGCCACAGAGAGAGCAGACCAATCACTCACCCTTTAGCTGATGTCAGAGCCAAGAACAGAACTACTTTGGCTGACAAGAACTTCAGGGGAACCTGATCTAAAGGTTCAAATGGAGCTTAACACTAAAGCCAAAACCCATTGAGGCGCCAAAGCGCGTGACACAGGTCTGAGTCTCTGTGCTCCCGTAGAAAACGTTTTGTCAGAGGGTGACTAAACACCGTGCTGACACCAAATCTACGTGGCAAGATGAAATGGCAGCAGCATATGTTTCGACCGTGCTATAAGCCAATTCCTGTCCAGCAACAGCTGGAGAAACGACAGCACGAGGCAGGGGGCCCAACGGGGTCCAGGATTTTCCCTACACACCAAACGGAACATTGTCCATTTGGCTGTGTAGGATGTGTGTTCAGCAGCTGCGCTGATCGAACACCTCCCTGGCGATTTATGGAGGTCGCCGCTCTTTGTTGTCTGTTTGAATCAAACACATGTTGATTGTACAGCAACAGGCGCGAAGTGCTGGATTACTTTCCAATAGTAAATTCCAGCACTTTATATGGAGATACATGTGACCCGGCCACTGTCCCCCCACTGCCTGCGACATGCACGTTCCTCAGCCTGCGAGAGATGCGTCTGTGAACACTGTGGTGTGTGACGTCACTCTGCTCAGGGGCACCCCCACTGACGTGGAGATTTTTCAGTGGGTTCAATCCAAACCCACGAAAGGAGGAATGTACACCATGCGTCTCCTCTGACGCACGGGGTCGATACACTGGCAAATAAACCACCTCTGGAGTCTCCTCACTATGAAGGAGACGCAGGGGAATCACCACTTGACCAGCTGATATCATGCCTAACAGCTGCATCACGGAGAAGGCTGTCACCGCCCCGCGGGTGTGACGCACCGGAGGAGAGCTGTCCGAGCTGCTTAAAAGCCAATAGGTTTTTAAAGGCAGCCGGTTTATGCAGCTAGCCATGCTGCCTATAACCGACAGGTCAGGGGCAGCCGGTGAGCCTTGCTGCTTATTATTATCCATCTGTCCATCGAACAACGCGCGTCGCCACTCTGAGTAATACTCTGAGAGCGTGCGACCTGCTCTGGATGTGCTGTGGTTGTCATGGTGACGAGCCACGTCAGAGGGAGCCTCCACACACTGCATCTCACACCGGCTCTCATCCTGTCTCTGTTTAGGATAAGGCTCGTAAACTGGACATTGAGGCGCGTTCACGCTCAAACCTGCTGAGGAATGAGCGGAGGTGTGTGCAGTGCTATTCACACAGTGCGTAATAACAGCCCTGGGCTCATTACGACCGTGTGTAGTATAGACAGAGGAAAAACCGTGCTGCCTATAACCGACAGGTTAGGAGCATCAGGTTTAACCGTCAAGCCCTGCTGTTTAATAACCGACTGGTTAATTACAGCTGGCTTGTGCCGCGAGCCCCGCTGCCGCGCTAACCAACAGGTTACAGCCGGCTCAAACGGCGAGCCCCTGTCTGTTAACCGACAGGTAACAAACAGCTGGCTTATGCACCTCCACATGCTGTATTACACAGCGGCTCTCCTCATGTCGCCGTTTAGGAGAAAACTCGTAAACGGACATTGAGGTTCACGCTCAAACCTGCTTGAGGAATGAGCGGAGGTGTGTGTAGGAGGCACATCTGTGACATAGGAAACTAACCCGGGCTGTCTAATTAACGAAGCTGGTTTAAAGAGCCTGTAAGCTAGTTGCTGCCTAACAACCGACAGGCTGTGAGGCAGCCGCTTATGCAGCTTTTTTATGTCATCCGGGAGGAGAGCTCTCCGAACCGGGGGAACGGGGAGATCTCATTAGGCGGCTGCCTTTCCGATATCCCTGGAGTTCCTGGAGAATACCGCCTATCGACGCAGAGCCGTGATGGCGGATAGAGGGACCCGTTGACCCGTCGTCAGCCCGGCAGCCGACCTAGGCTCGGCTACGGGCTGACCCCGGCCCCCGCCCCGTCTCCCCGCCGGAGGAGAGGGAGACAGGGCGGGGGAACCACATGGTGATCCGTGAATGGAGGGGAGGAGTCACCTGACTGCTGCCCCGCACTCGGATCCAATAAATAAAGGGCTTGGTCCACAGAGTAAAACTCCTGGACTAGCCAATCATGCCTCGGCCGCAGCAGCGAGAGCGTCCGCTCTCCACTGCCTGTGGGCCAGAGGGAGACGACACAATGAGTGCACGACACCTGGGAGTGAGAGCCGCGTTTGCATGCTCTAATCCCCGGCAAAACTCACACGTGCGCTGGTCGTAACTCATATTCGGGTTGACACTGGGCCCCCACCCTGTTTCCCCCGTCCGGAGGAGAGGGAGGATGGGCCCAGGGGAACCAGGGTTTGCTTTTTAGTAAGTAGCTCTTAAAAGAACTTGTTTGCCTGTCAATGCTTCTGCAACGGAGTGCTTGAAGGTTTGAAGTGAAAAGTTAATACAGTATTTTGGTATATTCATTTTAATGACACCTGATATATAAGATGTGTGTTGCATCATGTTATCACAAATATATGTGTGGTTTTATACATTCCTGTGTGATAATAGTTGAAGGAACAAGTACATTTTTCCTCTTAAATATAGAGAGGTTTTTTATATATTCCTGAAAACAAAGTTCCCTTTTTTCTCTTAAAAGTAAATTAGCGCAATAGTCTTTTTCTTCCACTTTTATGTGTAATCAAAAGGGTGGTTTTTTGGCTATTTTGAGTAGGTAAGGTGCAGAATTACTTCTGAGTTCTGTGTTTGAGTGAAAAGATGACCGTTAGTTTTTTCAGAAAGCCTTGTTGCAGTTCGAGGCTATGAGTTTCTTAGGTAATCATCAATGGTCTTTGCAAAATAACAGATAGAAGGCAGTTACATTCTTGTAGTTAATGATGCATGACAGGCATACCTATACAAAGGGCCTTGAGAATTGGGTCACACAATTAAGGTTTGAATTGAATGTATGTATTAAATTGTGCTGACAATGCCTGGGGTTGCATTCTATTGTCCTTCTCTGCTGTATTCTTTCATGTGTGGGTAAAATTGTTGCAACATTGTGGAGAGTTAGCTTACTTATTCCTTATCTTTCTTACAGTGCAGATGCTTTTCTGCTTGCTCCTGCCTCTGCTTACTTTTTATGGCTGATTTTCCTATTCTTATTCTCTGAAAACTTCGAGCAGCGGCTCCTAGACATTACTTATCACTGGGATAGTTAATCTTCGTAAATAGAGGGAGGGTTTCAGCCATATTTTAACATTTTTACGACGACCTCAGTCTTACAGTAGCGTGGCCTAGCAACAGCTAAAGCCTGGTAGGCTACTGCATGCTAGTTGGTAGCAAAATGCTTCCGTTCTCTACAGATGACTTCCACAAACTTATGCAGAAGATCGATGTGTTAGAAATGAAAGTGCAACGGTTGGAAGTTAACGTGGAAGTGAATGGGACTATGTCGTGGGAATGACACCCATTTTACCAGTGTTGCAAAATAATGGAGAAGGGTATGCTAACTCACAGCTAGTTAGCAGCTACAAGGATTCCAAGGAACAGGAGGGCTGTGTACCGGGTAATACATCTACAAGTGGTAGTCCTCCCTGGAACTCTCTGGGTGCAAAGCCTAAGAGTAAATCATTTCCATGGGATTTGGGAGGACGGATACAGGGCAGAGCCCAGCGCTCTGAAATCTGTGATGCGACCGGCTGGCCTGCATTGTTATCACCCAGGAAGAGCGCCTCTTCAACCCCTAAACAGCAGTAGACAGCTGCTAAAGGGAGAATTACAAACAATCCTCCTAAACCACCAAGTGTGCCAATCCAGAACAGATACGCTCCGCTGACCGAGAACCGGAGATCTCTTTCTGATGACCTGGATAACCTGTCCTCTTCACACAGCAGGGTAAGGTCCAATAGCTACTCCAAAAGTAAAAGGCTAGATGGAAAGCTAATGACTGGGCCTGAAACTCTGATTGTGGGTGACTCTGCTGTAAGAGATGTAAAAGGTCTGTGTAGTAAGAACAACACCAAAGTACTCTTGTTTTCCCAAGGATGTGGTCTCTGACTTGGCTGAGAAGACCCTGCATATTGGGGCTGAACATCCAACTGTGAAGAATGTGGTACTACACATTGGAACACATGATGTTGTGAAACAACAGTCAGAAGTGCTGAAGAAGACTTTAAATGTTTCTTGGAAACTGTCAGCTCTCTAAATTCAGAGGTGTTCATCAGTGGCCCTCTACCACCAGTCAGAAGAGGAGTGAGAGATCAGCAGATTGTTTGCACTGACCACCTGGCTTTCAACTGTCTGTACTGACCATTCTGTCCATTTTATTGACAATTTTAACTTTTTTCTGGGATCGCAGACATCTTTCAAGGCAAATGGAGTTTGCCTGAACAAGTCAGGAGTGAAGTTGTTTATCTCTAACATATTCAACTGCCTGCGTCATCAATCTGTTCCCTCTGCCAAGAACAAGCGGCAAGAGGAATCAAAACAGGAGAAAGACACAACACATCGCGCAGAAAACCCTGAAGAATTATCACTGCACCCGCCGGCGATACGCAGGGCTGGCAGCATGTCCTTTACCCCCGCTCCTCAACGACGCCCACCAAAATCACTGAAGCAGAGACCTGGGTCCAGGCTCAAGGGCGTATGGCACTCTCAACTCTTTCCAGGACATGCCGGGGCCTGCCTGCCTATAGCTTTGCCAATATCTGTGTTGATAGGTAATAGATTAAGAGCCGTAAATCATTTTAGACACAGAAAGCGCTCAAACGTTTTGTGTGAGTTTATCTAATTTAGCATTGATCCATGTCAGCCACAGCTTGTTACAAAAAACATACTGATAGTGTGTTTAATAAACTTAAAACTAGCTTTATAAATGTCAGGTCTTTGGCAGGAAAAACATTTTTAATCAATGATTTTATCACTGAGCACAATCTCGGATTTTTATGTTTTTAACAGAAACTTGGATTGAACAAAATAACACGTTGCAGTCTGTTCTGTATCGGAATCAACCACCTCCCAACTTTAGTTTTATGAGTCAGGAAAGACATGGCATAAGAAAGGGGGTGGAGTTGCTATTCTTTTCAATGATTCCCTTCATGCAGGAAGACATCTTACTGGGACTTTGATTCTTTTGAATATGTGGCCCTTCAGCTGAAATGCTCCTCTCGAGCTCTGTTCCTAAAATATCTATAGACCACCCAAATACTGTGCAAGCTTTTAATGATGACTTTACTGAACTGCTGTCTATAGTGTGTCTTGACTTTGACCGTCTAGTCATTGTTGGTGATTTTAACATCCATGTTGACAACCCCCAGGACAGAGTGGCAAAATAATTGTTTTGTGTTCTTGATAGCTATGGTAGTAGTAGTAGTAGAACCTTATTTATCCAGGAAAATCAATTAAGAACAAATTCTTATTTACAATGATGACCTGACAGGAGGCAAAGGCTTCCTGAGGGGATGGGGTTTGGGAGGAAAAATAAATAAAAAGACAGACTCCGGGCACTACAGAACCCAGGAGACAACACAAACACATAGAGCAAAGATGACAGGCATAGCAGTTAAACATATAAAACTCTAAAACAATATTGCTGTGGTTCAACCAGTCATTAAAATCAGCATCAGACAAAGCAGCTGCATGTGTCGACTGACTCAGCATGTGACGGAGCCCACGCACAATAAGGGGCACACTCTGGACTTAATTATCTCAAAGGGTCTGAATATCTCTAAGGTTTGTGGTGACTGATGTTGCACTCTCTGACCATTCCTGTGTTTTTTTGAGAGCTCTATTTCTGTTCACAAAAATGTTCAAAAAGAGATAACCACCAAAGCGATATTTAACTGAAAATACTAGGGAAATGTTTACTCAGAATTTTTCTTCCACACTTGCCCCTGCTAACATCTCAGTAAATGAGCTCGTAGATCATTTTAATTCAAAAATTAAAATGTTATAGATGCCATTGCTCCAACTAAGGTAAAGGAAGTGACTGGGAAGAAAATATCTCCATGGAGAAAGGCCATGACCGTGAAAACAGAAAAAGAGAATGTCGAAAAGCTGAACGCAGGGTGGCGAAAAACCAATCTCCAGGTGCACTTTGAAATCTATAAAGAGAGACTTGGCCTTTATAATTTGGAATTGAAAACGCACGACAATCGTTCTTCTCTGACATCATTACCAAAAACAAAAACAATGCACGTGCCTTGTTTGCTACCGTCGAAAGACTAACTAACCCCCCAGTGTCAGTAGCCTCTGAATTTTCTATCCACCAGGCGTGCAATGATTTTGCCTCCTTTTTCACTGACAAAATTCAGAAAATCAGACAAGCAGTCAGTGCCTCTGCATCAGGTACAGCAAATGTGTTGTCCCTATGTCCACCTAATATCAATTCAAACACCATGACACAATTCCATCAGATTAATGATAAAAACCTAGAGGACATTATACAACTTCTGAAATCCTCCTCCTGCTGCCTTGATATTATTCCAACAGGATTTTTCAAAGATGTTTTGCCTTGCATGGCCTCAGATCTATTTCATATAGTAAACAAATCTCTTCACTCAGGTATTTTTCCACAGGCCCTGAAAACTGCAGTCATTAAACCGCTCTTAAAAAAGAATAATCTAGATGCTTCAGTAATGAACAATTACAGGCCCATATCAAACCTGCCATTTCTAGGTAAAATCATTGAAAAGGTTGTTTTTCAACAGTTGAGTAATTTCTTGCATTAAATAACTGTTTCGATGTGTTCCAGTCAGGCTTTCGTCCAAACCACAGCACTGAGACTGCTCTTGTAAAGGTCTTCAATGACATCCACTTAAACACAGACAGTGGCAGAACTTCAGTGTTAGTATTATTAGATCTCAGTGCTGCGTTTGACACTGTTGACCACAGCATATTACTAGACCGACTGGAAAACTGGGTGGGACTTTCGGAAACAGTTTTTAATTGGTTTGAATCCTACTTAAAGGACAGAAACAACTTGTTTCTATAGGTAAATACACATCTGAGTTGACAAATATGACATGTGGGGTTCCTCAAGGCTCCATTTTGGGGCCTCTTCTCTTTAACATCTACATGCTACCACTGGCTCAGATAATGAAAAACAACAAAATAAGTTACCATAGCTATGCGGATGACACACAAATTTACTTAACAATTTCACCAGGAGACTATGCTCCAATTCAAACACTGAGTAAGTGCATTGAACAAATCAATGACTGGATGTGTCAGAACTTTCTCCAATTAAACAAAGATAAAACTGAGGTAATGGTTTTGGAGCCAAGGCAGAACGTATAAAAGTTAGCGCTGAGCTACAGTCTGCAATGTTCAAAACAACAGATAAAGCCAGAAATCTAGGTGTCGTCATGGACTCTGACCTGAGTTTCAACAGTCACATTAAAACAGTTACTAAATCAGCCTACTATCACCTAAAGAATATATCTAGGATTAAAAGACTAATGTCACAGCAGGATTTGGAAAAACTTGTCCATGCTTTTATCTTCAGTAGACTACTGCAATGGTGTCTTCACAGGTCTCACTAAAAAATCTATTGGAAAGCTGCAGCTGATTCAGAATGCCACTGCTCTAGTCCTCACTAACACTGAGAAAGTGGATCACATCACTCCTGTTCTAAAGTCTTTACACTGGCTTCCTGTGTGTCAAAGAATAGATTTCAAAATACTGCTGCTGGTTATAAAGCTTTGAATGGTTTAGGCCCAAAATACATTTCTGACCTCCTGCTAATTATGAACCATCCAGATCTCTCAGGTCTACAGGGACTGGTCAGCTTCTGTCCCCAGAGTCAGAACTAACATGGAGAAGCAGCGTTTAGTTATTATGCTCCAAATATCTGGAACAAACTCCCAGAAACCTGCAGGTCCGCTGCAACTCTGACTACTTTTTAATCCAGGCTGAAGACTTTCTTTTTGTCGCTGCTTTTAATTGAACTATTCATATCTTAGACTGCACTGTAACTTTTATCACTGTCACTTTTATCCATGTATTTTTTTTCTTTTAATGTTTATTTTACTAGCTTTTCTTTTTAATGACTGATATTAAATGCCATTTTCTTAATGTCTTTCATTTTTTTTTGTAAAGCACTTTGAATTGCCTTGTGTTGAAAAGTGCTATATAATAAACTTGCCTTGCCTAACATGTTTTATGACTCTGCATAAAAGGGGGGGGGGGCAGTTGTGCAGGACAGGAGACTAGGTGGGGAAGGGGATATTCTTCTTAAAGATTACCAACAGGTCAGGGAAATCTATATATCTTGAAGGGTATATGTGTGTTTAATTACTTTGTATTAATAATAGCAGTGTGTAAACAAAAGCTGGAAATATGAGAAATGTAATGATTATCTTTGTGAGCAAGGGGATATTCTTTGGACACAGCTCAATCCTCTGGAATGTGGCAGGAAAGGGTGTGTGTGAAAGTCTATGCCAGAATGTGAAGATAACGGACACCAGATGTATTTTGCTTCCTACCTCAGAGACACTTGTTTATTATCTGGCTGGCTCCAGCTGATTCGCTGCGACACGCCATCTTTTTACATCTCCCAATGAGATTACCTGACTCAGCTCCTCCCCGTGTTTTGTAGTATATAAGCTTGTTTTGTATTTGGGTTCGCTTTCTTCCTTCCTCCTGCCGTCAAGACGATGAGGTTCTCCCGGCATTTGGACCAGGGCAGGGGTGGGCGTACCCCTTGAGAAGTGTATTGTATTCTTCCCGTTTATCATTAAAACAGAATTTGTTTAACCCTGTATCTGGTGCTTTGAATTCCTTCCTTTATGATTTTAACAAGATGCTCACCAAACGAACACGCGGAGCCGAGGTGGGTTTTAAAACCACTAAGACTCCAACATGCTGAAGAAAAGTAGGAGTGGATTGTAGGGCCTACTTCCTATTATACAGAAGTGAGCCCGGAGGTGGGGCCCACGTCATAGGTGGGCGTGGAATAAGTCTGTCAGTGCTGCACACGTGCAGTGGGATTACCCAATAGCGATAGCCTTAGAGGGTGAAGCCTTATACGATATAGAACATATTGTTTGGTGGATGCAGTTTGAACCAGAGTAGCAGCATAGAGGTCTGATCGTCACCAAAATAAATAAATAAGTGGTCCGAAAAAGGTTAATGACACATTCCTCAGGCAGTATGTTTGTACCAGGGACAGGAGACCCCCCCCCCCCATTGATGAGAAAGTTTAAGAAATGTAAGAAATGATCGGGGAATCCCTCCGGAGTGGAGTCATGACGACTGGATCTGAATTATTTGTTTGTATTTGGCGGTTTGCGTCCCAGCTGTCGATCAGCTGAGATCCGCAGGAGCCTGTGCATCTCAACCCCCTCCTCCCCCGCAGCACCTCCACCAGTAAAGGAAATAAAACTAATGAGTTGCATTATATTAGCTGTACAATAGACCACATATGGTGTTCTTAGTTTCCATACCTCCTGTGTTTTACGAGCGATTTATCAAATCTTGACAAACGGCATAAAACACGATTAAACGTGTTAGTATATAAAACCATGCTCGTATCTACAACCTATAGAAATGCAACACAGCGTCAGTTTAGACGTAATTCTGTCCTCCTGCTTACCGCATCATTTATGAGAAAACATTTCATAACATTAACACAACATATTCGAGGTGGTTTTAAATAACATATCCGTATTTATTTATTTCTCCAAGTTATGTTTCTGTGTGCACTGAGGAGTCGCAAACAGGCGTTTGTTCAATCATTTTAAGATTGGCTTTAATCAATGTGTGAAAATGAATTCTTCATATATGATACATGGTAACATTTTATTTATGGTATTATTTCCACATATTTCTCTTTTCCTTCTGCCAACGCTGTCGCAGTTTCTTCGTGCTTTGTGCGTACGCATGGGTTAGAGTTTGCGTGGAGGACCGCACATTTTCCCGTCAAGTTAGTATTTTATAAATCGCAAACATTGCGTAGAAACTAGCGTACGCCATTTTTTGAGCGTATATCCCTTTATAAATGAGGCCCCAGCTGTTTTAGCGCAGTTCTCCAGTAAAGGGAGGGAGTCCGCAGCCGGTTGGTGTAGTTTTGGCACAATTCCGTTGTACAGACCGACGTTAACAGCAGCCCTGTCTGTGCACACGGAGACCAACTCTGTCGTCCGGTGATCGAACCGCCTTCTGGAAAAGCTTCACAAGTACGTCGGTACGCAAATGCGCTTTGTGACACAAGTGACGGTACGCATTTCAGATTACGCACATAACCTGCGTACCAGTTATGTGTTACCTGTACTACAGCAAAAGTATTCTCCATCAGGACTTCCTGCAACAACACCACGCCGTTATCTTGATTCTGATTGGCCAGAAGACATTATCAAAGATGTTCTATTGAGAAGACGATCACTACGTGACAAAAGTTTTCAAAACCGTTTCTGGTCTTCGGTATTTCCAGACAAGTGGCTACTGAAATCAATCTTACTAACTGCTGTCTGTGCACTTCTCGGCGCGAGTTGGCGGACTTTATTTGGGGCTAAGCCATTTCTTGGTATGTGTGTTGCCTACCCCAGCCATACCCTGGCGCTGTCACTGGTGGGATGTATGGGGCGGGCCATTCTGCACATGCGTTAAATATTTTAACGCAATTAATTAAAAAAATTAATTACCGCCGTTAACGCGATAATTTTGACAGCATTAGTCATAACACATTCAAAATCCATTTTTGCCAGACATCGCATACCTAACACAGTAGTGAGTGACAACGGACCGTGTTTCAACAGCAGAGAGTGGCAAGAATTTGCAGAACAGTACGACTTTAAGCATGTGACCTCAAGTCCTTGTAGGTTTCAGCGTTAAGAGTCTGTGAGCTTATTGTTTTGTGTTTGTTATTGTGGCCTTACATGTTATTTTGTTATTGACTCTACTCTCTCTTTCCAGGTGTCTACACTTCTTGTCTTTGTGTGTCACCTGCCAGCTTGTGTGTCTCGTGTGCTCATCATCACAGCCCCGCCCCTGATTGTTTTCACCTGTGCCCCATTAACTGTTGTGTGTATTTATAGCCCTGCTCTCCTTTTGTCTATTGTCGGTTCGTCTTGTCTCCACGGCGAGCCATGTCTGTAACCTTCTACACTGTTCAAGTTATCCTAGTGGAACCTAGAGATCTGGTGTAAGGTCCTAGTAGATCCTAGCGTTCTTTGTTTTTGACTCATCTTTTATTAATAAAAGATATTTTTTGAAGTCCACGGAATCGTGCATTTGAGTTCTTGTGAGTCCCTCGTGTCAGGACGAACCGACCGAACAAGATGGACTCAGCCGATTCCACCGTGTTCAAGACGGCTTTGCAAGTGCAAGGAACACGCTTGCGTCAGCAGGAGGAGCAGCTGACAACAATGATACAGGGGGTTCAAGACGTAATGCTCGTCAGCACAACTTCCAGGTAACAGTGGACAACCGAATTAAATCACCTGGCAGAGAAAATGCGGGACATACTTACGCACCTCGAGGGACGTCCTGCTATTCCTGCGGCAGAGTTTTCCGGTCCCGCAGAGGCCGGGTTTGCCCCTCCGTTGATCCCAGTGCCAATATCCATGCCATCGTCTTCACTCCGCCTCGCTTCACCGGAGAAGTTCTCCGGGGATTCGGGAAACTGTCGTCCATTCCTGATTCAGTGCGATCTCCACTTCAAACATCAGCCCGCAGCATTTCCCACCGATCAAGCTAAGGTAGCTTTCATGATATCTCACTTGACGGGAAGAGCAGGGGCCTGGGCAACAGCGGAATGGGCCCGAGACTCGCCTGTTTGCCAGTCGGTAAAAAATTTTATGGACTCAATGAAGAACATTTTTGACCAGACAGCACCTGGGAGAGAGTCAGCGAGAGCCCTGGTAAACATCAGACAACGGCAGAGGAGGGTGGCGGATTACGCGATCGAATTTCCGGACCCTGGCAGCGGAGAGCGGATGGAACTCCGCGGCTCTTTTTGATGCGTTTCTGCATGGATTAGCGGATCCCATAAAGGATCAGTTAGCTCCATTAGAGTTGCCTGTAGAGTTGGACTCACTCATTGCCATGGCTATCCGGGTGGACCAACGTCTAGCTGAGAGACGTCGGGAGAGGGAGGAGGAAGCAGCTTCCACTACACTCTTCGGACGGGGGTTACAGAAGGAACACTACGGTTGGCTGAGAAATACCCGGACTTCGTCTCCAGAGCGACCATCGCCCCCTAGCGCCGCGGAGGAACCGATGCAGCTCGGAAGAGCCAAACTCACCCCGGAGGAGCGACAGCGCCGCCTACGGGAGCGGCGGTGTTTCTACTGCGGCCAGCAGGGTCATGTTCTGGCAGCCTGTCCGGCAAAAGATCAGGCTCATCAGTGGGAAGGGGGACGCTGGTGAGCCGAATGACTTCTTTCGACCCTTCCTCGAGAAGACTGACTCAGGTACAAATGAAACTGAAGGATAAAACTGTAACTCAGGATGCATTAATTGACTCTGGGGCTGATGAGAGCTTGTTAGACTGGGAGCTGGCTAAAGAGTTGAACTTAAACATTGTCCTCTTAGATCAGCCATTAGAAGCTAGTGCGTTGGATGGCCGCCTTTTATGTACAGTTACTCATCGCACGGAACCCATAGAAATTGTCATAGATCAGGAGCACCGTGAGCATATTAGCTTTCATTTATTTAACTCAGCTCAACAGCCTCTCATTTTGGGTTACCCTTGGCTTGTTAAACATAACCCTCACATGGACTGGCTTACAGGAAAGGTTAAGGGGTGGGGGAGTGAGTGCTCTCGTTCTTGTTTAGCCTCTCATACAGGTTCGAGTAGACCACACAGACCTGGGAGCTTTAAACAGGCGTCAGATAGGGACAGTGTCACGTCTGCTAAACCATCTGACTTTCCTGACTTATCCAAAGTGCCAGAGTGTTACCTGGACATTAAGGAGGTGTTTAACAAGACACGAGCTACTTCCTTGCCTCCCATAGACCGTATGATTGCCCTATAGACCTTCTCTCGGGCTCTACTATCCCAAAAGGACGGTTGTATTCTCTTTCTGGTCCGGAAAGGAAGGCCATGGAAGAGTATATCGGATCTTCACTCAAAGCTGGCTTGATTCGGCCATCATCATCCCCAGCAGCAGCAGGTTTCTTTTTTGTAGGGAAAAAGGACGGTTCATTAAGGCCCTGTATTGATTACAGTCCACTTAATCAGATCACAGTTAAGAACAGATATCCCCTTCCACTCATCTCTACGGCATTCGAACTGTTACAGGGAGCCAAGGTATTTACCAAGCTTGACCTAAGGAATGCATATCACCTTGTGCGCATCCGGGAGGGGGATGAGTGGAAAACAGGTTTCAATACACCTACGGGACATTATGAATATTTGGTGATGCCTTTGGACTTTGTAATGCACCTGCTGTTTTCCAAGCCCTCATTAATGATGTGTTAAGAGATTTCCTGAATATTTTCTGTTTGTGTATCTCGATGATATCCTCATCTTTTCTCCAGATGAGAATATTCATGTTAACCATGTTCACCTTGTTCTTCAGAGACTCCTGGCTAACCATTTGTTTGTGAAAGCCGAAAAATGCGAGTTTCATGTGAAATCTGTGGCATTTTTGGGTTTTATGATTTCCCCTAACAAGGTGGAAATGGACCCAGCTAAGGTCAGTGACGTGGAGAACTGGCCCACGCCAGACTCTAGAAAGAAAGTTCAGCAATTCTTGGGGTTTGCTAACTTTTACAGACGGTTCATACGCAATTTCAGTACGATTGCCTCTCCTCTCCATGCCCTTACCTCTCCCCAGGTTCAGTTTGTGTGGAATCCACAGGCAGAGAAATCCTTCCTGGAACTGAAGAGGAGGTTCACTACAGCTCCCATCCTGACTGTACCTGATCGCCACCGACAGTTTGTGGTGGAAGTGGACGCCTCCAACGACGGCGTTGGAGCTATACTGTCCCAGAGGTCAGCAGGGGACAACAAGCTTCATCCGTGTGCGTACCTCTCCCGTAAGCTATCGTCTGCTGAGAGGAATTACGACGTGGGAAATCGGGAACTGTTGGCTGTGAAGATTGCTTTGGAGGAGTGGCGGCACTGGCTGGAGGGAGCGGAGCAGGATTTCCTGGTCTGGACGGATCATAAAAACCTGCAATATATCAGGAGGGTTAAGCGTCTGAACTCTAGGCAGGCCAGATGGTCATTGTTCTTTAATAGATTCAGGTTCACTCTGTCATATCGACCTGGTTCGCAGAATGGAAAGCCGGATGCACTCTCCAGAATGTATGATCCTGAGCCAGTCCCCAAGAGTCCAGATCCCATTCTACGGCCAGACCGAGTGATAGGGAGTGTGACCTGGCCCATTGAAGCCAAGGTCAAACAGGCTAACGTTGGGAATCCTGTCCCTAGAGGGTGTCCTCAGAATCGCTTGTTTGTGCCAGAGCAACTTCGAGGGCAAGTTGTTCATTGGGCCCATACGTCGGTACTTACCTGTCATCCTGGGAACAAAAGGACCCTTTTCATGGTGAGACACAGATTCTGGTGGCCGGGGATGTGGAAGGAGGTTGCAGAATATGTAGCAGCGTGTCCTGTGTGCGCCAGGAACAAAACTTCTCGGCAAGCTGCGGCAGGTCTTCTCCAACCTCTGCCCATTCCCAACAGACCATGGTCTCACATTGCATTGGACTTCGTGACAGGATTACCAACATCGGCAGGTAATACCACCATACTCACTGTGGTTGATCGTTTTTCTAAAATGGCACACTTTGTCGCCATGCCCAAGTTACCTAACGCCAAGGAAACAGCAGAGGCCATGTTGTCCCATGTGTTCAGGATCCATGGTTTTCCTAGTGATGTCGTTTCAGACCGAGGCCCACAGTTCGTATCACGCTTTTGGAGGGAGTTTTGTCGCCTAATCCAAGCCACTGTTAGTCTGACCTCCGGATACCACCCACAGTCAAATGGACAAGCAGAGAGGATGAATCAGGATTTGGAGACCTGTTTGAGATGCCTAGCGTCCGAGAAACCCACCACCTGGAGTAAGAGTCTGATTTGGGTGGAGTATGCACACAACACCTTACCCACATCAGCCACTGGTATCTCCCCGTTTCAATGTGTCCATGGGTACCAACCTCCTTTGTTTCCGGAGCTCGAGAAGGAGGTCACGGTACCATCAGCCCATGCTCTGGTTCGACGCTGCCGTCGGGTCTGGGCGGGAGTTCGCCATATGTTACAGAGGAGTGCCGTTCGCATGAAGGCATTGGCCGACCGGAAACGACGTCCAGCCCCCAAGTACCAGGCCGGACAACGAGTGTGGCTATCCACCAAGGATCTTCCTCTTCATGTCGCCTCCAGGAAGCTGGCTCCCCGGTTCGTTGGTCCTTTTCCCATAGCCAAAGTGATTAACCCTGTTGCTGTCCGTTTATGTCTTCCGAAATCCATCAAGGTCCACCCCACGTTCCATGTCAGCAAGGTAAAACCAGCCAAAGAAAGCAGACTGGTCCCCGCCTCCACGTCCCCTCCACCTCCCCGGGTTGTCGACGGGGGTCAAGTGTACACGGTGGACAAAATACTGTCGGAAAGGAAGAGGGGCAGAGGTAGACAGTTCCTGGTCGACTGGGTGGGGTATGGATTAGAGGAGAGGTGTTGGATCCCAGGCAGCTTTATTGTGGACAAGACCCTTATATCGGACTTCGATAGAGGGCAGTCTCAGCTTTCAGGGACGTCTGGAGCCGTCCGTAAGAGGGGGGGTACTGTAAGGTTTCAGCGTTAAGAGTCTGTGAGCTTATTGTTTTGTGTTTGTTATTGTGGCCTTACATGTTATTTTGTTATTGACTCTACTCTCTCTTTCCAGGTGTCTACACTTCTTGTCTTTGTGTGTCACCTGCCAGCTTGTGTGTCTCGTGTGCTCATCATCACCAGCCCCGCCCCTGATTGTTTTCACCTGTGCCCCATTAACTGTTGTGTGTATTTATAGCCCTGCTCTCCTTTTGTCTATTGTCGGTTCGTCTTGTCTCCACGGCGAGCCATGTCTGTAACCTTCTACACTGTTCAAGTTATCCTAGTGGAACCTAGAGATCTGGTGTAAGGTCCTAGTAGATCCTAGCGTTCTTTGTTTTTGACTCATCTTTTATTAATAAAAGATATTTTTTGAAGTCCACGGAATCGTGCATTTGAGTTCTTGTGAGTCCCTCGTGTCAGTCCTCATTATCCACAGTCAAATGGGAAAGCTGAAAAGGGAGTTCACATTCTCAAGCAACTTCTAAAGAAAGCTGATGAGAGTGGCTCAGGCCCATACCTCGCTTTACTCAGCTACAGAGCCTCACCTCTGGAGTGTGGACTGTCACCTGCTGAACTTCTGATGAATCGTTAGTTACGCACCACACTGCCAAGCAATTCAAAGCAAAAGAGACACCCAAAGCTGCAACACCAACTACAACAACAAAAGATGAAGCAGAAAACATGCTATGACAAAACAGCTAAGCAGCTTCCATTGCTATCAAGTAATGACACAGTCAGGATTGAGGGTCCTGATGGATGGAGAACTTAAAGCCTCTATTCTTCAGGAAGTAGCACCGCGATCCTTCACTGTGAGGACAGAGGAAGGACAAATCTTCAGACGCCATCGTCGCAGTCTTATGAAAACAAAAGAGGCTGGTCAACAGCTCAGTGAATCCATCATTGAGTCTGAGTCCACACCTTCACCACAGACAGACTGTGATACTAACACTCCAAGTGAACATGTGGTCAGAAGATCTACAAGGGAATTCAGAAAACCAGATAGACTGAATCTGTAATTGAGAGACTGGTTTAATGGATGTTAAAATGGTGTAAATGCTCTGTGTCTTGCTAACACCAATGCTCTGTTTCTATACTAAACTTACATTGTGAACACTTAGAACTCAGTAAACAGAATACTATACTACTAGACTACTACATTGTCAAAATTTAGATTGTACTTGCCTCGACTTTTACTTGTTACAGACGAGTTGAGCATGGCTTACAGTATTAAGAAAGAACAAGATGTTGTTCACATGATGTGCATTCATGTAATGCATCATGTCTGTGTGGTGGATAACAGTCAGTGTCAGTGGGGGTCTCGGGCCTTGTTGATGAGGCCGGTAGCGGAGGAGAAGAAACTGTTCAGGTGGAGAGAGGTTTTGATCCTGATGGAGCGCAGCCTCCTGCCAGAGGGGAACATGACAAACACTTTGTGTTCAGGGTGGGAGGGGTCGGCCACTATCTGCCCGCCTCAGGGTCCTGGAGGCATACAGGTTGTGGAGGGATGGCAGAGCTGATGTTCTGCTCCCACTTGAGATCCTGGGCGATGATGGTGCCCAGGAAGCAGAAAGACTCCACAGCAGTGACTGGGGAGTCACACAGACTGATGGGGAGTCTGGTAGAGTCTGGGGGTGGCTGTTGCTGCGTACTTCCTAAAGTCCACAACCATCTCCACTGTCTTTAGAGCGTTGAGCTCCAGGTTGTGGTCCCTGCACAAGGTCACCAGATGGTCTAGAGATGAGTCCGATGAGGGTGGTGTCGTCTGAACTTCAGGAGCTTGACAGACTGGTGACTGGAGGTGCAGCTGTTGGTGTACAGGGAGAAGAGCAGAGGGGAAAGAACGCAGCCTTGAGGGGAACCGATGCTGATGGTCCGGGGGTCAGAGACGTGTTTCCCCAGCCTCACGTGCTGCTTCCTGTCGGACAGGAAGTATGTGATCCAGCTGCAGGTGGAGTCGGGCCCGTGCAGCTGGGAGAGCTTGTCTTGCAGCAGAGCCGGGATGATGGTGTTGAAGGCGGAGCTGAAGTCCACAAACACAGCCACCAACCTGGCGTAGGTTCCTGCTGTGTCCAGGTGCTGGAGGAGGAAGTGAAGCGCTATGTGCGGCATCATCACCTGTTGGGTATGTAGGTGAACTGCAGGGGGTCCAGGAGAGGTCTGTGATGGATTTTATGTGGGACAGGACAAGGCGCTCAAAGGACTTCATAACCACAGAGGTCAGGACCACAGGTCTATAGTCATTTAATCCAGTGATCCTTGTTTTCTTGGGATGATGGTGGCGGTTTTGAAGCATGCTGGAACGTGGCAGGTCTCCAGTGAGGTGTTAAAGATGTCTGTAAACACCGGAGACAGCTGATCAGCACAGTGCTTCAGGGTGGAGGGGGAGACATGGTCCGGGCCAGCAGCTTTTCTGGTGCTGACTTTTTTGAAAAGTCTGTTCACTTCACTCTCATTGATAGAGAGAATTTTATGTGTCAGGGGAGGGCAGTGATGTGGGGGATGTGGGGGAGCAGGTTTAGACTGGATGTGAGACTGGAGCTGTTGGGCACACCCCGGAAGCAGACATCCGCAGCACCATGTTAGTTGTAGATCTTCAGCCTTTATCCACAGTGGTCTACAACAACAGACCTTTTTGATTCCTGCCTATATTTTCATACTACACCAATAAGTGATTTAATAATAATAATAATAATGGGTTCCATTTATAAAGCACTTCATATCTGATCTCAGATCCCGAAGTGCTACAAGTAGTCAGCATGAACAGTATAAATAAACATTACACAACACGGTAGAATTAATAAAAAGCAATACAAAAATAAAAAATAAATAAAAGGGATATAAAAAGGTCTAGGCAAAGGCTCTTTTGAAGAGATGGGTTTTGAGGCCTTTTTTAAAAGCCTCCACGGTCTGTGGTGCTCTCATTTGGTCGGGGAGAGCATTCCACAGACTGGGAGCAGCCGAGCAGAAGGCCCGGTCTCCCATAGTACGGAGCTTAGTCCTGGGGGGTTTGAGGAAGTTGGAGTTGCTGGAGCGGGTGGTCCGTAAGGAGGTATGGGGGGTGAGGAGTTCCTTGAGGTAGGGAGGGGCAGTTCCATGGACACACTGGTGGGTGAGGACGGAGACCTTGAATTCGATCCTTAGTTTCACGGGTAGCCAGTGTAGTGCTTTAAGGATGTGGGTGATGTGATCATATTTGCGCACCCTCATCAGGATCCTTGCAGCGCTGTTCTGAATGTATTGGAGCTTCTGGATGCTTTTGTTAGGGATCCCGATGAGGAGTGCATTGCAGTAGTCCAGCCTGGAGGAGACAAAGGCATGGACCAGCTTTTCGGCGTCAGACAGAGTGAGTGTGGGGCGGAGTTTGGCGATGTTCCTGAGGTGATAAAAGGAGTTCTTGCACAGCTGTTTAATGTGGGCCTCAAAGGTCAGATGGGCGTCCATTTTAACACCCAGGTTGGTGACTATTGAGGAGAGGGTAATGTCCTGGCTGGAGAAGGTGATGGTGGTGATGGTGGATGACCGAACCTGGATTTAAATATTGACAGTTAAGATTGTTGAAAACATTGATTAAAAATGATTGAAGGGATATCATATTATTTATTTCAGATGGTTGACAACATATGACTTCAAGTATGTCTGTTCAACCTCAACAGAGGAAAGAAAAGCAGCCTGAGGCTATTGTCACGGCCTGCCTGCCTCTGTGGGACGGTACTGATGATAATGTCAATGTAAGTCAGCCGGGATGCAGTGTATCAGATAGACCGAAGGCAGTAATGAATCATGTATTTATTCAATTTTTGAATAAATACAGTTCCCGGTGCAGATAAAGACTGTCTGATACATACATGTATTATATTGGCAGTGGCATTATAATGCAATACATAGTGATGACAGTCACAGCTATTATTCCATCACACCCTGTCTCAGTGTTGAATGGTTGTGTCTAATTTTGAACCGCTGTCATACATACTTAGCGTCAGGTCACCTGTACAGCAGTGATCACTGATAGAATCAGCAACCTGACACAGCACACTGATTTATGGGAAACAGAGGAAGTGGCGTCGCCTGCCTGCAACAGGCTTCTGCTGCTGTCTGTGCGGAAAGAGGAGGCAGCGACCGTGCCCTCCTCCTCCCCCCCCCACATCTGAAAACAGGTTTATATATTCTTATTGCCATAAATATAAAAACTAAATCAACAATGTGTTAGTCAGCCCCAATACTTCCTGACCTACCCAATCGTGTTATATCTCTAAGCCAATGTAAATTTTATTTTATAAGCCAAATATAATTAGCTATTGCCTCAAATAGATAGTCATTTTTTCTCAAACAGGAGAAATTGTAGACACTTTTCAGAGTTTCCAGTGGGTTTTTGGGGCAGCAGGACAGGGTCTGTGTGGCTAATATATATGTTTTAATAGTTTTTGAACTCCTGAGATATTGGATACACAATACTTCAATCATTGTTACTTTGGTGTTTTTAAAGGAATTGTGGACGGTAAGAAAAATCCCTTTTAAGCCGGTGTGTCATTATATTCTCTTAGGAAAAAACTGCAGAAGAGTGTTACACAGTAGTGCAAGACACCTGCCAGCCAATCTAAGGTAGTGTTACCTGTGGCCATGTTGAAACATAAAGTAACTCCTTTCTCTTCAACTAACCTTGTGCAACATTACACCTATGAAGAGGCTCTTTGCCTCAGTCCCTTCTTGCATATGCCAAGATATTAAACATTGTGTGGAGAAAGATGTTCATCCTGACCTTTGGAGAAGAGCACAGGAAGGTCTGTTTTTAATTAGGTGTGTACTTTTTCTGGCTGCTGCTTTGCAAAAATCCTTTTTAAACTAACGTGCACCTTGAGCCCATGTACTGATAACGTTTTGGAGTTTCATATTCCCCGCTTTGTGGCCTCTATCTGCCTGCACTGTGTCAAGGTGGCTTATGGAGGGAATTAGTCATGACCTTTAAGGAGAAGGAGTGGAGGTCCTGTCATTAGCAAGGTAGCAGGAAGACATTACCCCGCCTATGTGACCTACACTGATGCTGTTCAGATAAGCGATGAAGAATCACCACGCTGTCCCTTGAAGCCTCAGCAGGAAAATAATGTTTTCTCTGACCTGATGCATTCTTCTTCTCCATTCAGGATTTTCTCCTGAGTGTCTTCACAACATTCCTCCGGAAGCAGACATGAGTTTGAAGCCCTTCTAGGTGTGTTTGCTGTGTACTACAATACTATATTAATATGTTGTCTGAAACAGCTCCAGGTGGTATATATGTATGTTGTTTCAAATGCTTAGCAGTTAACAAATGTGGTTTGGATTGGAAATAATGCACAGTAACTTGGACCTTTTGATGAAAAGGCTTTGCAACATTTATAAATAGTTTCAGGAGTTTAGGGAGAGTGCATTTTTTCACTGCTCAGATAAACATTGTTCCACTACATCATAACTTTAACAAATAGTCGCTTGCTGCTTTATTAATGCTCTGAATTACACACTTCTTTAAAGGAAATTAAATGTTGAACAGTAAGAAAAGACTAAGAAAAGACTTCCTATTTTGTCAATTCCTAATTCATCCATAAGTTGTATTTGTTATGTATTTTTTCCCTAAGCGTATCTGACTAATATTGCGCTGCTTGAAACTTTGGGAGTAAGTTTGGAGCCTTGCATCATTGGCTCAAAATGCAAGTGATTCACTCTGAACAGCGACAGATGTAAACAACGCACTAGGGAAGCCATGCAAGACAACCAGGCCAACATGGAGGATGGCAGGGGGGCACTGTAATCATACCATCCAACTGCTTCTGACTCCCGCCTTGAGAGGGCCTCCTCTGGTGGCTGTGTGCGGGGAGCAGCCAGGCAGCATCGCCTCATCACGCACAGGGAGGAGACAGACACCCACCGTCTGCCTCCTCTTTCTGTCTGAATGCTCCGTCGCTCGGCTCCCCCCACCTCCATCCTGATAAAGCTTTCTGAGTATAATTAGTCATTAGTCAGGTGAGAGAAGAGGGAGAGATATTGTACCTGTCTCTGTACCTGAATAAAAGGTTTAAGTGTGCGTTATTTTTGTGTCGCATGGGATACTTAGTACATTTCAGCAATTGTTTGCTAATAAGATATTTAACCTCCAAAGAATGTATAAATTGTATACAGTTGTTATTAAACATGACTCCAATATGAGAAAAAAAACCTGCCATAACAATTCCTAAATAACTGTTAATTGTAACAACAGGTGGAAAGAGCAGGCCTGCTGTCGGTGTGGTCAAAGGGTCTGATGTCCCCTGTAGTGGCACATGATAAGCTATATGGTGTTACTTCCTGGGAATAAATGGTAAATGGACTGCATTTGAAAAGCATATTTCTGTCTTTGGGACCACTCGAAGTGATTTGACAACACTTCAGCATTCACCTATTCTCACACAGAGGCTGCAATACAAAGTGGCAGCTGCTCATCAGGACAGACTGATATTAACTACCACTCGCACACCGATGGCTAGACTCCTGGGAGCATTGGCTAGAGGACGCATTAACATGTTGAGCCAGCAGTCAGGAGGTTGGTAGTTGATGAGCAGCAGGCCCGGACTGGCCATCGGGAGGACCGGGAGGTTTCCCGATGGCCTGGCCTGTTAAGTGGCCTGCTGGCCTGAGGAATAATTGTTTTTATGTATTGTGAACACAACGGTGCGCAAATGTGGGTCTGACTCTGCCTCACAGAGGGTGACTGGCTGTCTACATGATGTGGCCTGCCAACATGGACACTTTCATACAGATCAAACACTAATGCCCTCGATTCGATTGGTCTCTGTGTGTCATTCAAGCTTGGGAGGGTGTGTATGTGTGTCGCGAGCGAGCGAGCGAGAGAGAAAGCGCGTGCACCGCGGTTACGTGTATTGTTGTTGTTAGCATCTGGTGCTAGCTAGCTGCGCTAACGGATATCATGAGCTGTCAACAAGGTGCAGGGAGAGTCCTCTCCTGTCAGACTGAGAGACTGATAACTACAGCTCAGGTGAGGTAAAGTGTTTAGATAGTTCTCTGTGGGTCTCAAACGGTTTGGTCACCATTTATGTAAACACATATTTCCATTTGAAGGGGGAGTGATTAGTAAAATATGGATGAATAATAAAACTAGGTGAAAAAAGGTAAGATAAACTTTAAAAACGTGTTGAGAGCTAAAACTAGTCTTTGCTGCTGCCTCAAAGAGGAGCAGGGGGAGAGGAGGGAGACAGCCAGGAAGGCTGGTTCAGGAGCACAGACATGCTCACAACTATAAATGAAACAAAAACAAATAAATAAACAAGTTTCAATGTTTTTTCATATTGGATATGGTATGTTATTGGTTATGGCCACGTTCTTATGAATTTATGATTATTTAAATGTATACAGTTCTGTTTCATATGGGTGTAGTCTCTTTATTTCCCCCTCAAAATGCACCAGATTGATGCATTTAAGTCCAACATTTAAAAAAACGAGAACCGATAAGAAAATGCCGGGTACCGGGTACCCATACAAAATACAGAATTTCGGTTCTGCTTAACGGTTCCTAAACGCGATAGACCCTGTATTCCACCGGGTCCGTCTGCGCCGCGGTGCGGTGACGGCCGGCACCGCCCTTCATTTTTTTTAAACGGCATCATGTAAGTTGCACTGACAGGTGACAGAGGTCCACAGTTGCCCCACAGCGAGGCTTCCCCCGCCCTCCCGTAGACAGTTCACGAGCTCAGTCACTTCATAACACCAAAGATGGGTCGCGGTAAATGCTCTAAAGTGAGGCTCCACTACACTAAGAAAGAAAAAGACAAGGCACAGTGTAATGCCTGTTAATAGCTTGCCACAGGCATAGCTCAGTTAAAATAAAGCACAGCTATTGTGCAATACATTTGTATTGCATGTATATTTTTTATTTGTAAAAACATCAGTTAAAGCTTAAAAGAATAAAGGTCTTTTTGTTATCTAAACGTTTGACCTCTTTCTTTTACAATTTTGGAATCGAAACAGGGAATCGATAAGAACCGGAATCGGAATTGATACATTTCAAACGATACCCATCCCTACTCCCCGGTAGGGGTGGCGCCAGGGGGGAGCTAGGATTGCCAAAGCACCCCCTAAGCACCAGCCCCCAGGAAGTGCGCCGGAGTCTGATGAGAATATTCGTGCTGGTACTACACTTCCTTTAGGTTGCTGGGCCCGGAAACACTTTTTCCCATTGACTTACATTGGGAAAGAGTGGTCTGTAACTCGTTGGATAATTTTTTTTAAACTAAATAAACTACCCAGTATGAACGTTTGTATAGCCCTTATTAAAAACATTCGTTCCTCAAGTTGTAAAAATGTGCTAATAACGTTATTCTGAGAGTTATTTCCCTCGGCATTATGAACGTGCATCTAACCCACGGGACCGCGCCGCCCGGCACGTTCATGTTACGTGTTCAGTACTACATGAGTTTCTCTTTACCCATGGATGCACAATAACAACGGACCATATCGCCTTACTGCCAGCCCACGGAGCTGTAATAATGGATATATTGCATATGTTTGCTGTAATTCATCATTTGTAAAATATTATACTACATGGGCTGTATGATGTAAATCTTGTACTGTAAATGTTGTATTAAATAAAGTTAATATTACCGACGTAGATTAACGTTCCTGTAGCTTCTTATTGCATTTGCAATTGTTTTAGTTACTTGTGGGCTACTTAACATGAATAATCACAGATACTATCCTTTTACTCCATCACATTTCAAAAATAAATAGGCTATTGTTATTTTAACTCCACCACAGTAATCCATCATCAGCTTTACCTTTTAGATAAAGTTTTAACTCACAATTGATCATAACAGGCTTCAACATATACATTTTTATATATTACCAAGTGGTTTCATGTACGACCCACACAAGTATCATGCTAAATGAAGCTCTGTTGCTTGGATATCACTAGATCCTGATGTCAGCGTAATATAAAAGTACATAACGATTGATGTGTAACTTAGCATAATTTACTAGCTAGTCGCTAGCTGCTAACTGCCGCCTCGTTAATATAAATCCAGTACCATGCTGTCATGAACGTGCGGTGCTGTTACGTGTACGCAAATTCACGTGCTTAATGTGAACGAGCCTTTTGGGCGGCGTGGTTAAAGTTGCGCATGCTCTATGAGTGCACATACGGGCACTTCTCAGGCATGCCGGGTAATCTGTGACGTTTCGCTCTCTCAAAATTGGGCCATTTTGTCATCATGTGCCATTGAGCAACTCTCATAGGAATTAATGAGGCCCGCCTCCCACGCTGTATCTAGTTCTTATTATACATCCATGCTAAGCACCCCCTAAGCACCCCCAATAAATATGTGTTTTTTTTTTTTTCTAAAATTATTATTATTTTTATTAAATTAAATTACAAAAATTATTGATTACATCAATGCATATGTGAAACAAACTCATTTTTGACCAAAAACATAAAGCCAACACAGGTGATATGATTAGGCCAATGGCCAGCACCCATTACATTTTTGACCTACCCATAGGCTAAATTACTTTGTGACACTTCAGTGACTTCCTGTTAGCTAGAGCGCCAAATTATTAGCTAACGTGGATGTTGAGCAAAGTGAAAAATGTATCGTTTTTTTGTCCTAAAACGTCCATGTGTAAGCGAGAGGGATTCTGAATCTGCACATAATAGGCATCGTGAGGCAGAGACTGAAGGTGTCACGGTCACCGACAAGGAGGAGGACCAAGAAAAGCCAAAATTGGCAAGCAATCCATCAAATGCCAAATACACTCACCATGACATACAGAACGAATTATTTAATATAATGGCTGATATGATACGAAAAGAAATAAGTGATGAGGTGGGGGAGGCAGAGTACTTTGCTGTTTTGGTGGATGAAAGTAAAGACATTAGTAAGAAGGAACAGATTTCAGTGATCGTGCGGTATTTACAACCACTGACAGAGACGTTGCATGAGGAATTCTTGCATTTCACCCCAGCAGATGGGTTAGACGCAGACTCACTACTAAACAGCATAAAGCTTACACTCAGTCAGTGTAATATAGACATTAATGGTTGTGTTGGCCAGTGCTATGACGGAGCATCTGTAATGTCAGGATGTAACAATGGAGTGCAGGAAAAGTTCAGGAAAGAAGTGCCACAGGCAATTTATGTACATTGCCATGCTCATAGGCTCAACTTGGTGCTGGGGTGGACTGTGTGCATAATGTCAACACTGCAGCAGAGTTTTTTTTTCACTACAAATGCTCTACAAGTTTTTCTCTGGGTCAGCGTTGCACGATCTGTTCATGAAAAAACAAAAGGAACTCGAGCCAACAGCACAGTGCGTAGAACTCAAGAAGCTGAGTGATACTCGCTGGGCATGCCAATATACTGCAATCTGGGCAGTCAAGAAAACTCTCCCAGCAATACTGGCTACCCTGCGTGACATCATCGGCCTGTCAAATCCACACCGGAGGACAGAGGCGAGAGCTCTCAGTGCAATCACGGTCGAGACATTTGTTGTACATCTCATTATTTTCGAAGATGTATTCAGAACAACCAAGTTCATGTCGGATCAGCTTCAGTCCGCCACTTTTGATCTTGAAGCGGCAGATGATCTGGCCCAGTCTGTTACCACTGCCATATCTGAAAAGCGGACTGAGGACAAGTGGAGGGAAATCAGAAATGAAGCAGAAAGTCTTTGCGTGAAGGCAGGAATTGCTCCACAGACGCAACGTGAGAGATGTCGGGCCCAAACATCTCGACATCTGGAGGGGTTTGTAGTGGAAGCCCCGTTAGAAAGAGCACGCTTAGAAACAGATGACCTGAGAACACACTCGTTCTATCCTGTTATAGACAGGTTGTTAATGGAGATGAAACGTCGCTTTTCAACAGAAACCAATGAAGTACTGAGAGGTGTGTCCGCCCTGAGCCCCAAACACACATCATTTCTGGACAAAAAAATGATACTGCCCATGGCCCGCCACTATGGAATCAGTGAGGAAAACCTGTCTGCAGAGCTTTACCAAGTTCACCGGCTGTTGCAAAGAAAAGAAGAACAGGGACATACTATCACCAGCACCAAGGAGTTTCTATCCCTCATGAGGCCATACAGCGATGCATTTATAGACTTGTACAAACTGATATGCATATCTCTGACACTTCCCGTGACCTCAGTGAGCTGTGAGCGCAGTTTTTCTTGTCTGCGTCGTTTGAAAAACTACCTGAGGAACACCAGTGGGGACTCTCGAACCAGTAACCTGGCACTGTTGGCCATAAACACCGTGAGAACAAGGGCCCTGGACAGCGACAGGGTGTTAATGAGTGTTCTCCAGTGCCTTTTGTCCGCTTTAAGGTGTTATTAAGGTAGGGTTAATGTTGCTCTCAAAGTGCACCAGATTGATGCTTTCAACTTCAATATTTAAAAACAAATCTTCCCGGGGGAGCATGCCCCCGGACCCCCCCCCCAGAGGAGGCGACGACCCCCCTAAAGGATGTTCGGTCCACCCCCCACTTATACAAAATAGCACTGTATCCCTGCACCCCCCGCGGGCTAAGCCCCGGATCTCCTACATCCGCCACTGTTCCTTCAACTCGCATGGCTCGCTAACCTGCTGACAGGGAGAGATGACAGTTAAGGGCACCACAGACACCGCACAAGCAGCAGAATTAACCTGGCTACATGGTTACCCATGCTAGCCTTAGCTTCGGGAACCTCTGTCGATATGCCTCAGGGACTAACTCGTATGCCTTCAGCACAGCAGTTTTAACAGTCAGATAAACCTTGCTCTCTGCCACCGTCAGAGCAGAGTAGGCTTCCTGGGCTTTACCCGTTAACACACACTGTAACAATAAGGTCCCCTCAGCATTAGACACTCTCTGGTCTCAGCTACACGCTCGAGCAGGGAAAAAAAACGATCTGGGTCTCGTTCACTAAACTGAGGCACTACCCGCAAATTACTGCCAACGTCAAACGGAGTAGCTCTACCAGAGTAATTAGAGGCCTGGCCTGCAGCCCCAGCAGTTAAATTCAACCTCCGCTCCTCTAACTCAAGCTTCCTAATTTCTACCTCCGCCCTCATTTTCTCCACTTCCAGTCTCTCCATTTCTGTCTGCAACAGAAACAGTCTCTCCCTTTGCTCAAACGTCAGGCCTGCATCATGGCAGCCAGACATATTGACACGGTTTCCGCTAGGACCAACAGTAAACATACCCCCTTTAAAAGCACCTTCCTCAAACAGATTTGCTCTAACAATCTTCCTCATGTTCTCCTTCATTCTCTTATCCCCAACATCCAGGTGAAAATGTTCAGCCACATAGATCAGCTGCTCACGTGAGAGAACCTCCAGCTGCTCCTCTGAAGGTGCCCTCAAAAAATCCGCCATACTCCCCATGTTGACAACACTGTGTGGCACGTTCACGCTACTTACACAGCATACACGCTACCGCGGCCTGTCCCTCTAACTGCCTCACAGAAACTAGCTAAACTCCCCAACTAGTCTTCAGGTGCTAGTTACGGCGGGTACTTACGCACTTTATACCGTAAGCTCAGCGAAGCGACCAGCAAACCGGCAACTCCACCTGTAGCCTCTGCGTGCTCCAGAGCTAATAGCTCTAACCACTTTCACACCACACCAACAGCCCCCCCTACGACCTCCAAGGAAGACCGTACTAAACCTGGACAGAAACCACAGTAACTAACATGACTGTGCTTGCTTGTACTCGCTGCCATACATTTCCTGTACATTCAAAACTGCAATACACTCACCCCTGTAATGCTAATCCCAAACTATCAGCTGCATTCCGCGACAACAGATGTGCGTAATCCGCTTCCACAACGAACATCCAATACCAAACGTTTCCCAGGTCCAAAGCAACGAGCCCCCATCTGTTACAACCCGGCTCCTGGGCTGCAACAAAAAGCAGGGAGGCGAGACGAAGGGTAAGAAAATAACAATTGTTTATTCTCAATAACCAATGTAGTGAAAATAACCAGCCACAGGTCCCCAAGGCTGGCACAGAGAGAGTGCCCAGAGGAATCAGAGAGCGAGACGTATCCGGCTTGGCTCCTCTTGTATTCATCCGGCAGGTGCAGCTCATCAGGCACTGGAACCTGCAATCACCCACAAACACACACACGATCAGACGGCAGCCCACGTGGTCGTCACATACTGAAGATAAAAGCATGGACAAGTTTTTCCAAATCCTGCTGTGACATTAGTCTTTTAATCCTAGATATGTTCTTTAGGTGATATTAGGCTGATTTAGTAACTGTTTTAATGTGACCGGTTTTGATCACAATTTATGTAAACACATATTTCCAAGGCACTCCTTTATAATTATTGGGATAAAACAGGTTTGAAATCATTCCAATGTATACTATAGGACAGTAAACCAGACATATCGTTTTAAACTGGAGAGATAAAAAAATATGCATAAATAAAATAGTAAAATAAGATATAAATAAAATAAAATACGTTACATGTATTTGTTATTGGCTATGGTAGGTTATTGGTTATGTTCACATACTTATTTAATTATTAAAATGTAAACCGATCTTTTTCATATGGGTGTTTAGAGTTGTACCCCCTAGATCTAGTCTCTAGTAATTCTGCTTAAAGTGCACCAGATTGAAGCATTTTACTTTAAAATGTTCAAACATTTATTCCCGGTATGCCTGAGAAGGCAGATATGCTTGTTTTTCTCAACAAGAACTGTTTTTAAATGGGTGGGGGGGGGGTTCCTTTAAAAGTTGGACTGTTGTAGCTTCAGTGGTTCTCAGGTTACAGTTACATAGCAGTGAATATAAACAGACTGATTAATGTGAATATTACTGTAAACTAACCTGTGTAAAAGTTTCTCGACTAAATGTAATTTTTTTGGTGGAAGAAGCATGTATCATTTTTTTACCCTGCCCCTCAAAGAATCGGAATTGAGAACCGTTAAGAACCGGAATCGAAAAGTAGAATCGGAATCGGAATCAGAATCGTGGAAATTCAAACAATACCCAACCCCAATTATCTGAGCCAGTGGTAGCATGTTGATGTTAAAGAGAAGAGGCCCCAAGATGGAGCCTTGAGGAACCCCACATGTCATATTTGTCAACTCAGATTTATATTTACTTATAGAAACAAAGTTTTTTCTGTCCTTTAAGTAAGATTCAACTGTTGATGAAAGTCCCACCTGGTTTTCCAGTCGGTCTAGTAATATGTTGTGGTCAACAGTGTCAAACGCAGCACTGAGATCTAATAATACTAACACTGAAGTTCTGCCACTGTCTGTGTTTAAGTGGATGTCATTGAAGACCTTTACAAGAGCAGTCTCAGTGCTGTGGTTTGGACGAAATCCTGACTGGAACACATCGAAACAGTTATTTAAATGCAAGAAATTACTCAACTGTTGAAAAACTACTTTTTCAATGATTTTACCTAGAAATGGGAGGTTTAATATGGGCCTGTAATTGTTCATTACTGAAGCGTCTAGATTATGCTTTTTTAAGAGCTGTTTAATGACTGCAGTTTTCAGGGCCTGTGGAAAAACACCTGAGTGATCTGAGGTCATGCAAGGAAACACATTTTTGGAATGATATCAAGGCAGCAGGAGGATTTCAGAAGTTGAATAATGTCCTCTAGGTCTTTATCATTAATCTGATGGAATTGTGTCATGGTGTTTGAATTGATATTAGGTGGACACAGAGATAACACATTTGCTGTACCTGATGCAGAGGCACTAACTGTTTGTCTGAATTTGGTCAGTGAAGAAGGAGGCAAATTCATTGCACTCCCTGGTGGATTGAAATTCAGAGGCTACTGACACTGGGGGGTTTGTTAGTCTGTCGACGGTAGCAAACAAGGCACTTGCATTGTTTTTGTTTTTGGCAATGATGTCAGAGAAGAAAGACTGTCGGGCAAATTTCAATTCCAAATTATAAAGGCCAAGTCTCTCTTCATAGATTTCAAAGTGCACCTGGAGATTTGTTTTTCGCCACCTGCGTTCAGCTTTTTGACACTCTTTTTTCTCTGTTTTCACGGTCATGGCCTTTCTCCATGGAGATATTTTCTTCCCAGTCACTTCCTTTACCTTAGTTGGAGCAATGGCATCTATAACATTTACATTTTTGTAATTAAAATGATCTACTAGCTCATTTACTGAGATGTTAGCAGGGGCAAGTGTGGAAGAAAAATTCGGAGTAAACATGTCCCTAGTATTTTCAGTTAAATATCGCTTTGTGGTTACCTCTTTTTGAACATTTTTGTGAACAGAAATAGAGCTCTCAAAGAAAATACAGGAATGATCAGAGTGTACCCCTTATTGTGCGTGGGCTCCGTCACATGCTGAGTCAGTCCGTAGTTATCAAGAACACAAAACAGTTATTTTGCCCCTCTGTCCTGGGGGTTGTCAACATGGATGTTAAAATCACCAACAATGACTAGACGGTCAAAGTCAATACCCACTATAGACAGCAGTTCAGTAAAGTCATCAAAAAAGCTTGCACAGTATTTGGGTGGTCTATAGATATTTAGGAACAGAGCTCGAGAGGAGCATTTCAGCTGAAGGGCCACATATTCAAAATAATCAAAGTTCCCATAAGATGTCTTCCTGCATTGAAGGCAATCATTGTACAAAATAGCAACTCCACCCCCTGTCTTATGCATCCTTTCCTGACTCATAAAACTAAAGTTGGGAGGGGTTGATTCGATAAGAACAGCTGCACTGTTATTTTTGTTCAATCCATGTTTCCGTTAAAAACATAAAATCGAGATTGTGCTCAGTGATAAAATCATTGATTAAAAATGTTTTTACTGTCAAAGACCTGACATTTAATAAAGCTAGTTTAAGTTTGTTGAATACACTATCAGTCAGATTTTTTGTGACGAGCTGTGGCTGACATGGAATCACTGCTAAATTTGATAAACTCACAGAAGCTTTTGAGCGCTTCCTGTGTCCAAGCTGATTCACCACTCTTAATCTATTATCTATCAACACAGATATCGGCAAAGCTACAGGCAGGCAGGGCCCCGGCATGTCCTGGAAAGAGTTGAGAGTGCCATACACCCTTGAGCCTGGACCCAGAATTGAGTCAGTGTTTGCATTTTTTACACACACATTCTTATCAGGCTTCGGAGACAGCAGTCTTGAAGGGGGGGGAGGACGTTTTGGTCCAGATGATTGTGGTAGGCATGGTGACCGGGGTGTTGGTGCGAGTCCAGGGGGAGGAGGTGGTTGACGTAGGCACGGTGACGAAGACGGGGGAGGTGGTGCGCGTCTCTGCTTCAGTGATTTTGGTGGGCGTCGTTGAGGAGCGGGGGTAAAGGACTGGCTTATCTATAGCCAGTTGAGTAGCACTTGAAATGTTTGGCTCTATGATACCTGATGTACTTATATGATTCTGTTTTCTTCAAGGTTGTGTCTTCCTGGTCGAATGTACCTATTGTAAGTCGCTTTGGATAAAAGCGTCAGCTAAATGCAATGTAATGTAACATGCTGCCAGCCTAGCGTATCGCCTTAGTTTGGTCATTGAACTCCAGGAAGGAATCAGTGCCAACCCTCTGTATTGCCTTCATGTGTTCAGCGATCTCCAGGACGGTGGGCGAGGGTGAAAGGGTGAACGGGGAGTAGAGAGAGCTGTGAGGTGAAGGAAGAGTATCCTCAGAGGTGATAGGGGGGTTGAAGGCTGGTGGAGACTCCTCCATTTGTCTCACATAATCAAGACATTCCTCGGGTGCAGTGATAGATTTTCAAGGTTTTCTGATCAATGTGTTGTGTCTTTCTCTTGTTTTGATTCCTCTTGTTGCTTGTCTTTGGCAGAGAGAACAGATTGATGGGGCAGGCAGTTGAATATGTTAGAGATAAACAATTTAACTCCTGACTTGTTCAGGCAAACTCCATTTGCCTTAAAAAGATGTCTGCGGTCTGTTAGAAATTAAAATCAATGTTTTATGGCATAATTTAGTTTAAACATACTGTCAGCTTAAATGCTGTTTTATTCTGAAAAACCAGAAGTTCTCGCAAACAACTATTCTGAAAATCCTTCATCTCCGGTTAGCATTTAGCATGTGGCTAATATTCCTTTCCCTATGAAGGTGAATATAGAAGTGAAATGACACGGAGTGTTGCACACCGAAACCTACTGATTTTTACACTACATCTATAGACGTCGAGATATTATTATTGCTGAATATTAAATGAAGGTAGAGTTTATTTGAATAGGTTTTGTTTACAGACGTGGGAAGCATATGACAACATCCGGAACTACCGGAAATGATAACTGCCGTGAAGTATTACCAGTATTATTAAAGTATTGATTTGAACCGTTAAAATGCAATAAATGAAAAATCATGAAAGACAATATGAGGAGAAAAGGCGTGTTTAGTTATATATTGAATGTACAATGTCTGAATCCTCTGTTGTGCGCAACAACGGACATTGAAGACGAGTGGAGGGCGGACACCCAGCAGCGCCAACCGGCATACGAGGAGGGGCCATCGGAGGATACTTAAAACAGCTGATGTGTGTGTTTCGGCCCTTTTTCCTTCACCCCCGGCACCCCGAGGACACAGCTGTCTCCTCACGGAACAATATTCTGCTTGTAACATTACCGCGCCATTTTAATTAAAGTACCCATTTGAACCTTATTCGAGACACTCCATTGGTCTCATTTATCCTAAGCTTCTCTCCTGGACGCGAGAATAACGAACGAAAGCTTATAGGTCCCAGAAAAAGTTAAAGTTGTCAATAAAATGGACAGAATGGTCAGTACAGGCAGTTGAAAGCCAGGTGTTCAGTGCAAACAATCTGCTGAATCTTTCCACTCCTCTTCTGACTGGCGGTAGAGGGCCACTGATGAACACCTCTGCATTTAGAGAGCTGACAGTTTCCAACAAACATTTAAAGTCTTTTTTCAGCACTTCTGACTGTTGTTTCATAACATAATTTCATCCAATGTGCAGTACCACATTTTTTACAGTCTGAAGTTCAGCCCCAATATGCAGGATCTTCTCGAAAACGTTGGTGTTGTTCTTACTACACAGACTTTTTACATCTCTTACAGCAGTCACCCACAATCAGAGTTTCAGGCCCAGTCGTTAGCTTTCCCTCTAGCCTCTTACTTTTGAGTAGCTATTGGTCCTTACCCTGCTGTGTGAAGAGGACAGGATATCCAGGTCATCAGAAAGAGATCTCCGGTTCTGTGTCAGTGGAGCATATCTGTTCTGGATTGGCACACTCTGTGGTTTAGGAGGATTGTTTTTAGTTCTCCCTTTAGCAGCTGTCCACGGTTGTTTCCTAGTATGAACAGGGATTGAAGAGGCGCTCTTCCTGGGTGATAACAATGCAGGCCAGCCAGTCGCATCAGATTTCAGAGCGCTGGGCTCTGCCTGTTGTTCGTCCTCCCAAATCCCATGGAAATGATTTACTCTTCGACCTTGCACCCAGAGAGTTCGAGGGAGGACTACCACTTGTAGATTTATTACCTGTAGATTTATTACCCGGTACACAGCCCTCCTGTTAATTTTAATCCTTGTAGCTGCTAACTAGCTGTGAGTTAGCATGCCTATGTCCATTATTTTGCAACACTGGTAAAGTGGTGTCATTCCAACCTAGTCCATTCACTTCCACGTTACAGGGTTCTTACGGTCATTAAAAACCTGGAAAAGACATGGAAATTCAAAATGCTAATTCCGGGCCCTGGAAAAGTTATGGAAAACAATATTTTTCCCAAAGTTTTGGAAAAGTCATGGAAATGTCACTAAAGTTGCATCAAATATAATTTATATTCTATCTAATCATCGAAATAGTAATACTATAATGATAATAAATACTGTATCGTATGAAACATACAATGGCATTTAACCTCTTAAGCCCGAGGGTCCCCCCAGTGGACCCCTCCCACCGTTTTTTTACGAGACTATGTCTCAGGGCTTCTTAACATTTATGAAACTATTAATGTTCCATACCCTTTTAACGGTAAGAAACTCAGCTAACTGACAATGTGAACCATGTTTAGCTAAAAGAAACACAAGAGTAATACCAAGCCTTTGAATTAGCATGGAGCGAAAAAATGCTAACTAATGCTAACGGACTTTTGCACAGCACTCACGGTAGAAATGTATGGAGCTAATTTCCTGCCATAACTCCACAAACAAACTAAACAGGTTTTACAAATGCCTCATGATTCACTAACAAACACAATGTGGTTTGCAAATACAAAAAACACCATCTACATCCTTAGTTTTGCAAAGAAAAAACGTATCTATCAAATAAACACATACCATTTTTCTAATAAATCATGTTTCAGAGACAAATTCAGCTTAGGTTTTACAAGTACAAAACTTTTTTTTACAACTACAACACTTTTTTTTACAACTACAAAACTTGTTTTTACAAGTACAAAACTTTTCTTCTCACGGCGGAATATTACTGCCAAAAGTCACGTGACTTTTGGCAGTAATATTCCGTTGTGGCTGGCACATGCTCCACGGCAGCAGGGGGCGCTACTGAGTCCATTGGGGAAAGCGGGAGCCTCCCGCCGGGAGGTTGAGCAGAGCATGGAACAGCCCTTGCCAGCCTGATGACAGCGGTGTTTCTAGCGATCCAGCGATCTGGGTCAGTGTTTGAACAAGGTGAATTGAGCGATCACAACGAAAACAGCCAAGACACATATTGAGCCCAGAACACTAATGTTATTAGGGCTGTAAATATAATAAGCCTTTGTCTAAAATGGACAACATTGTAACTAAGGAGATTTAAACCATACAGCGATTCTGCCCTCTTCATTTTCTTTCCTGCTATATTCAATGAGTGATACAAATATGTTTTACCACAAGTTCTTAATAAAACTGACACTGTTGGACTATAGGCTACTAGTTGACTGCTCCCAGAAATAAAATGAAGTACTTTACTGTGTACTTTGTAAGTAATCCTCTGTCAGAGTCCCCTCCATAATGCATGTTTTCTGCTATCTTTGATGAATGATAAAAAATAAAATGTTACCATTAGTTCATAATGAAATTGATACTGTTTGACTTTGTATTAGTTAGCCTACTACTTACAATACATTGAAGTACTTTTACTGTGTATTTATTGAGAAATCCTCTGTCAAAGTCCCCTGCTGAGAACAAAATCAAGCCACTTCTTCTAAGTTTGATGAGGGAATTCTTTTTTGTTGCCATTAGTTCTTCGTGAGATTGATCCTGTTGGACTCAGTACTACTGAAACTACCCCCACAAGTACTATGAAGTACTTATAGTGTATTTTAAGAGGATGGTGGACATGATATCAGCAATACTTCCAGTCAGTACCCCGGCAGCAACATTTTTACACCTTGGAAAGTCTTTAGAGACTGGCCTGGATAGCTGGTCACAAATATCCTTCAGCAAAGTGACAAACCCTTGTGACTCATGTTGGCCTCTTATGGGGCTACTGTCTTTTAATATATAATTATTCCTCTGCCGCTAGTTCGTACCTCGCAGATTCTTCAGTCTCATCATCCTCATCCTTCCATCAGGCCCAGTCAACGCCTCCAGCACACTTCCGGTGTCTGACTCCATATGATATTGTCCTGATGCTGTAAGGGTAGGGGTGTAACGGTATCCGTATTCGTCCCGTACCGTCACGGTTCGGCACATGCAGTCAGACGGCGAATACGCCTTTTTTTACGAGTGGGAAAAAAGTCTGTCACTCAGGGCAGTATTACACTATATATAATCCAGGGGGCGGTATTCCGCCTAAAAGCCAGCCGCCCGTAAATAACAAATGAAGAACAAGAACAAAACACAACAAACCGAACACAATACATGAAGAAGAAAAGTTAGCTATGGCGAGTTCACACAACACACAGGAGCTAGAAGACCCACCTGCATCTTTTAAAACAGGTGTGTGGGAACATTTCGGGTTCCCTGTGGACTACAACAATGATGGGGTGCGAGTTGTGGATCGGACGAGGACGGTGTGTCGGCGTTGTTCGACAGCGGTGCGGTATGCTAGTGGTAACACCTCAAACATGCTCAGTCACATCCGAGTCAGTCTCAGTCCCCAGCGAGAGGGTTTTCTCGACAGCAGGTGACATAGTTACCGCCAACAGATCTGCCCTTACTGCTGACAACGGAGACAAACTCATCTTTTTGAATAAAAGCTTGAAAATAGAGTAAAGCTTGAGTACCTTTATTTAGGCATAATGGCCTCATACACTCACAAGTTAATTACACATGTTAGACATTGCTCCTAAAGGTACAGATTTTGTTTTATATTTATCATTGTATTTATTTTATATTTTGACATCAGGAGATGTTATACAGTTCTGTATTACTTTTTATTGATTGTGATTCAAACACTTTCTTATTATTTATTTTAATATGTTCAAGACATTCTTTTTAGTTATACAGCTTATTTAACCTTTTTGTTTGACATCAGCCAATATAATATAGCCATCTGAGTGTTACTTTACATTACATTACATTTAGCTGACGCTTTTGTCCAAAGCGACTTACAATAAGTACATACGACCAGGAAGACACAGCCCTGAAGAAAACGGAATCATATAAGTACATCAGGTATCATAGAGCCAAACATTTCAAGTGCTACTCAGCTGGCTATAGATAAGCCAGTCCTATATTAGTATATAAGTGCTTTGTTAGTAATTCTATCGCTCGAAGTGGAGTCGAAAGAGATGAGTTTTCAGTCAGGATAGCAAACCCACGTGTTTTTGCTGATGGGAACTTGGGTCCCCCTCGCAGCGAGGTTGCAGCGAGTCGTTTGGCTGATGCAGAGCGGAGTGCACACGCTGGGGTGTACAGTTTAACAATGTCCTGGATGTAGGAAGGGCCAGATCCATTCGCAGCATGGTATGCAAGTACCAGTGTCTTGAAGTGGATTCTAGCAGTTACCGGGAGCCAGTGAAGGGAGCGGAGGAGCGGAGTGGTGTGGGAACATTTTGGAAGGTTGAAGACCAGACGAGCCGCTGCATTCTGGATGAGCTGCAGAGGTCGAATGGCACATGCAGGTAGACCAGCCAGGAGGGAGTTGCAATAGTCTAGGCGTGAGGTGACGAGAGCCTGGACCAGAACCTGGGTGGCTTTCTGTTACTGTTTGTGGTTTGTTTTTAACTGTGTAATACAGTTAATGATTCCAAATGTTAGAGTTCCTTATTTTCATACCAAAACTTGCACTACTGTTAAAAATAAATTACAGCAAAAAAAAATTATGCATTTGGGACTTTTTTTTGCTTTTCCTTGTTGTACCGAAACCGTACCGAACCGTGACCCCCAAACCGAGGTATGAACCGAACCGTGACTTCTGTGAACCGTTACACCCTTATGTAAGGGTGATGCCCCATGATCACAAAATTACCCCTCTAAAGTCTGAGTGCCAAGGACCTCAAATTATGTCTGGCATTAATGTTACATCACCCATTATAACAATTATTTTTCCTTTTTGCTCTTCTCTTAACTAAATAGTCCTGTCTTTAAGTATAACCCAATGTAAAGTCCTTTTCCTGCACCATTTTAAGGCTTCAAAACAGGCATTTTTACTGTATGTGTTTGGAGAAATGACACAATCAATGACCCAGAATTGTACTTTATAAACTATGAATCTTGTGGTGCTTGAAGAAATACAGACTGGTTAAGCCGGCCAGGCTATATTTATATGCCTTTTTTGGAGCCCTTTTTTTTCAATATTTATTCAAATGTCACTAGTTATTTAAACAAACCACTATCTGAGGATAATACAAGCAACCATAAAACGCCCTTTATCTAGAGAGCCATTGAAGCCCATGAATAACTTTTTCTTTCCACAAATCTTTTCAACTGCTGTATTAATAAAGATGCCACGTGTTTTCAAATTCAAGTTAAGCCACTATCTGTGCAAAACATTACAAATATTCTTCATTTGCAGTATTTCAAAAGTGTTCAGAAAGACTGCATCAATTATATGCTATATGTCTATATAATATCAATATTGTTATTAACTTCAACCAAAGTCAATTTAAATAGCGGGCAAAAGTGGGTTAATTGCCATGGATGTGGTGTTTGATATAGTTTACATTGAATTTTAACTATTTTAGGCAGAAAAACGTATATTGACGAAACCTTTTTTAATAATTTACTATAATTTAGAAAGGTTTTTATCCATCCATCCATCTTCTTCTGCTTATCCATGGTCGGGTCGCGGGGGTAGCAGTTCCAGCAGAGAGCCCCAAACTTCCTTTTCCCTGGCGACATCAACCAGCTCTGACTGGGGGATCCCAAGGCGCTCCCAGGCCAGCGAAGAGATATAATCCCTCCACCTGGTCCTAGGTCTACCCCTTGGTCTCTTCCCAGCTGGACGTGCCTGGAACACCTCCCTAGGGAGGCGCCCAGGTGGCATCCTAACTAGGTGCCCGAACCACCTCAACTGGCTCCTTTCGACGTGAAGGAGGAGCGGCTCAACTCCGAGTCCCTCCCGGATGACCGAACTTCTCACCTTATCCCTAAGGGAGAAACCAGCCACCCTGCGGAGAAAACCCATCTCGGCCGCTTGTATCCGTGATCTCATTCTTTTGGTCATGACCCATCCTTCATGACCATAGGTGAGGGTAGAAATGAAAATGGCCCGTTAGACAGAGAGCTTTGCCTTCTGGCTCAGCTCCCTTTTCGTCACAACGGTGCGGTAAAGCGACTGCAGTACCGCTCCCGCTGCTCCGATTCTCCGGCCCATCTCACGCTCCATTGTTCCCTCATTCGAGAACAAGACCCCGAGATACTTGAACTCCTTCACTTGGGGTAAGGACTCATTCCCTACTTGGAGTGGACAGTCCATCGGTTTCCTGCTGAGAACCATGGCCTCAGATTTGGAGGTGCTGATCCTCATCCCAGCCGCTTCACACTCGGTTGCGAACCGATCCAGTGAGTGCTGAAGGTCGCAGACCGATGAAGCCATCAGAACCACATCATCTGCAAAAAGCAGTGGTGCAATCCTTAGTCCACCAAACTGCAGACCCCCTCCCCCATGACTACGCCTCGAAATCCGATCCATGTATATTACAAACAGGATTGGTGACAAAGCGCAGCCCTGGCGGAGGCCAACCCTCACTGGAAATGGGTCCGACTTACTGCCGAGGACCCGGACACAGCTCTCGCTTTGGGAGTACAGAGATTGGATGGCCCTGAGTAGAGACCCCCTCACCCCATACTCCCGCAGCACCTCCCACAGTAACTCCCTGGGAACCCGGTCATACGCCTTCTCCAAGTCCACAAAACACATGTAGACCGGATAAGCGTACTCCCAGGCCCCCTCCAGGATCCTTGCGAGAGTAAAAAGCTGATCCGTCGTTCCACGACCAGGACGGAATCCGCATTGTTCCTCCTCAATCTGAGGTTCGACAATCGGCCTGACCCTCCTTTCGAGTACCTTAGAGTAAACTTTCCCGGGGAGGCTGAGTAGTGTGATGCCTCTGTAATTGGCACACACCCTCTGATCCCCCTTTTTAAAAAGGGGAACCACCACCCCGGTCTGCCACTCCTTCGGCACTGTTTCCGACTTCCACGCAATGTTGATGAGACGTGTTAACCATGACAGTCCCTCAACACCCAGAGCCTTCAGCATTTCTGGGCGGATCTCATCCACCCCCAGGGCTTTGCCACTGTGGAGTTGTTTAACAACCTCAGTGACCTCCCCCCGGGAGATTGGTGTTGATCCCCCGTCATACTCCAGCTCTGCCTCTAACATAGAGGGCGGAGTTGTCGGGTTCAGGAGTTCCTCAAAGTGTTCCTTCCAACGCCCTAACACTCCATCAGTTGAGGTCAACAACGTCCCATCCTTACTGTACACAGCTTGGATGGTTCCCTGCTTCCCCCTCCTGAGGTGTCGGACAGTTTTCCAGAACAACTTTGGTGCCGCCCGAAAGTCCTTCTCCATGTCTTCTCCGAACTTCTCCCACACCCGCTGCTTTGCCTCGGCCACGGATGAAGCTGCTGCCCTTCGGGCCTGTCGGTACCTTGCCACTGCCTCGGGAGTCCCCCGGGATAACAAATCCCTGAAGGCCTCCTTCTTCAGTCGGACGGCTTCCCTGACCACCGGTGTCCACCAGGAGGTTCGAGGGTTACCGCCCCTTGAGGCATCTAGGACCTTGAGACCACAGCTCCCCGCCGCGGCTTCGGCAATAGAGGCTTTGAACACCGACCACTCTGGTTCAATGTCCCCAACCTCCACAGGAATGCCTGAAAAGCTCCGCCGGAGGTGTGAGTTGAAGGCCTCCTGAACTTGGGCCTCCTCCAGACGTTCCCAGTTCACCCGAACTACACGTTTGGGCTTACCAGGTCTATCCAGAGGCTTCCCCCGCCACTCGACCCAACTCACCACCAGATGGTGATCAGTTGACAACTCCGCCCCTCTCTTTACCCGAGTGTCCAAAACATACGGCCTCAGGTCCGATGATACGATAACAAAATCGATCATGGACCTTCTGCCTAGGGTGCTCTGGTACCACGTACACTTATGAGCATCCTTATGTTCGAACATGGTGTTTGTTCTGGCCAATCCATGACTAGCACAGAAGTCCAGTAACAAACCACCACTCCGGTTCAGATCAGGGGGGCCGTTCCTCCCAATCACGCCCCTCCAAGTGTCTCCATCATTGCCCACATGTGCGTTGAAGTCTCCCAGCAAGACTAAAGAGTCCCCTTCAGGAGCCCCATACAGGACTCTTTCCAGGGTCTCCAAGAAGGCCGTATACTCTGAACTGCTGTTGGGTGCATAAGCACACACAACAGTCAGAGTTTTTTTAGGGAGGCGACCCTCTCGTCCACTGGGGTAAACTCCAACAACGAAGCACCCAACCAGGGACTTGTGAGTATGTATCTGGCTCTAGAAAGGGACTCCGGGCTTCCTCCGGGCCGGGTATCCTCACTTCTTGTTGTTTCTTTCATGAGGTCTTTTGAACCAATCTTAGTCTGGCCCCTTGCCTGAGACCAATTTGCCATGGGAGACCCTACCAGGAACACAAGGTTCCAGACAACACAGCCCCCAGGTTCATCAGGGCACACAAACCTCTCTACCACGGTAAGGTGCTGGTTCTTCAGATTTTTATGAGAAATCATTTCAAAAGTAAATTTTGATTTTATTCATTTTATATTTCAATTTGAAATGTTTGCACACCACATTATTAATTTCTACATTTTTATAAATGTTTTAAATATGAATCCATTTATTGTATTTCCATGAGGCTGGGGAAGATATCCAGCATGTGGTTCAACATACGACAAGTAAGTATATGTACAACATGGAAAAGTAAATAAAATAAGTTTAATAGGATGTGGATTTATTTTCTCACCTTGTAATTACACAATCAAACAATCTATAATTTAGCTCTGACCTTCCCAAAAACATTTTGTTGAATTGGACACATTTTTCGAAGCTCAATTGAATGACATGCAATGACTGGGACTGATGGAAGAATCTGAGAGGAATGAACTATAGGAGCAGAGAAATAATCATATTTTAAAGACAGCATTGTCATAAGAGGCCAACAGGAGTCACATGCGGTTCTCACTTTGCTGAAGGATATTTGTGACCAGCTATCCAGGCCAGACTCTAAAGACTTTCCAAGGTGTAAAAATGCTGCTGCTGGAGTACTGACTGGAAGTATTGCTGATATCATGTCTACCATCCTCTTAAAATACTCTGTCCAACAATATCAGTCTCATAAGAAAGGTGTTTTAACGCTTATTCAAAATAGCAGAGAAACATGCATTATTGTACTCAGGAGGGGACATTGACAGAGGATTACTCAAAAAGTACACAGTAAAAGCACTTCATAGTACTTGTGGGACTAGTACTGAGTCCAACAGTGTCAATCTCACGAAGAACTAATGGCAAAACACATTTTTTTTCCCTCATCAAACTTAGCAGAGGTGGCTTGATTAGGTTCTCAGGAGGGGACTTTGACAGAGGATTTAAAAAATACACACACACTAGAAGTACTTCAATGTATTGTGATAGTAGGTGTAAGAATACTGAGTACAGCAGTCTCAATATCATTAAGAACTTATGGTAAAATAGTCTTTTATCACTCATCAAAGATAGCAGAAAACATGCATTATACGGAGGGGACTCTGACAGAGGATTACTCACAAAGTACACAGTAAAGTACTTCATTTTATTTCTGGTAGCAATCAACTAGTACGAGTCCAACAGTATCAGTTTTATTCAGAACTTATGGTAAAAAATATTTGTATCACTCATTGAATATAGCAGGAAAGAAAATGAAGAGCTGCTGATTGACCGAGTGCAGAATCGCTGTACAGTTTAAATCTCCTTACAATGTTGTCCATTTTAGACAAAGGCTTATTATATTTACAGCCCTAATAACATTCATTTTCTGGTCTCAATATGTGTCTTGGCTGTTTTCGTTGTGATCGCTCAATTCACCTTGTTCAAACACTGACTCAGATCGCTGGGTCGCTAGAAACACCGCTGTCATCAGGCTGGCAAGGGCTGTTCCATGCTCTGCTCAACCTCCCGGCGGGAGGCTCCCGCCTTCCCCAATGGACTCAGTAGCGCCCCCTTGCTCTTATCTTTCTTACAGTGCAGACGGTTTTCTGCTTGCTCCTGCCTCTGCTTACTTTTTATGCTGATTTTCCTATTCTTATTTTCTGAAAACTTCGAGCAGCGGCTCCTGGACATTAACTTATCACTGGGACAGTTCATCTTCGTAAATAGACGGAGGGTTTCAGCCATATTTCAAAATGTTTACGACGACTTCAGTCTTACAGTAGCGTGGCCTAGCAACAGCTAAAGCCTGGTAGGCTACTGCATGCTAGTTGGTAGCAAAATGCCTCCGTTCTCTACAGATGACTTCCACAAACTTATACAGAAGATCGATGTGTTGGAAATGAAAATGCAACGGTTGGAAGTTAACGTGGAAGTGAATGGACTATGTCGTGGGAATGACACCACTTTACCAGTGTTGCAAAATAATGACCTGGATGACCTGGATAACCTGTCCTCTTCACACAGCAGGGTAAGGAACAATAGCTACTCCAAAAGTAAAAGGCTAGAGGGAAAGCTAACGACTGGGCCTGAAACTCTGATTGTGGGTGACTCTGCTGTAAGAGATGTAAAAGGTCTGTGTAATAAGAACAACACCAAAGTACTCTGTTTTCCCAAGGATGTGGTCTCTGACTTGGCTGAGAAGACCCTGCATATTGGGGCTGAACATCCAACTGTGAAGAATGTGGTACTACACATTGGAACAAATGATGTTGTGAAACAATCAATCAATGTTTATTTATATAGCCCAATATCACAAATGTTACATTTGTCTCAGTGGACTTCACAGTTTGTACAAAATATCAGTATGACAATACGACACCCTCTGTCCTTAGACCCTCACATCGTACAAGGAAAAACTTCTGAAGAAAACCCACAGTTTAAAGGGAAAAATGGGAGACACCTCAGGGAGAGCAACAGAGGAGGGATCCCTCTCCCAGGACAGACAGTCGTGCAATAGATGCCGTGTGTAAATTGAAAAGATAATACATTTGCAACATAGGTAGTCCAAATGTTTGGAAATGCATGTGTGTGTAATAGGAAGATAGATCCACGAGGATATCCATCCAGGACCTATGATCCAGGACCACAGCCACGACTCAAGATCCAGGGCTCGTGATGCAGGACACAGGACCGCAGGATCATCCATGACTCCGGATCCCAGCGTATATAGACACCAAAAAGAAAGACATTTGGGGAAGCTGGGTTAATCGGAACATGGGAGTACACAGGTATAGACAGAGAGAAGGAAGAAGTAAGATGTCCCCCGACAAACTAAGCCTATATCAGCAAAACTAGGGGCTGAATCTAATCAGCCCTAACTATAAGCTTTATCAAAAAGGAAGGTCTTAAGCGCACTCTTAAAAACGGATAGGGTGTCTGCCGCCCGAACACAAACTGGAAGCTGATTCCACAAATGTGGAGCTTGATAAGAAAAGGCTCTGGCTCCCATTGTACTTTTAGAGACTCTAGGAACAACCAACAACCCTGCATTCTTGGAACGCAATGCCCTAGTAGGACAGTAGGGTATAATGAGTTCTTTAAGGTAAGATGGCGCCTGCCCATTAAGGGCTTTGTAGGCGAGAAGAAGAATTTTAAATTCTATCCTGTGTTCTATAGGGAGCCAGTGTAAGGCAGCCAGAACAGGAGTAATGTGGTCCCTTTTCCTAACTCTGGTTAGTACACGAGCTGCAGCATTTTGAATTAGCTGAAGCGACTTGACTGACTTCTTGGTACACCCTGATAATAAAGAGTTACAATAATCCAGCCTTGAAGTAACAAATGCATGGACTAGTTTCTCTGCATCGTTTGAGGCAAGATATGCCTGATTTTTGCAATGTTACGTAGATGGAAGTAGGCGGTCCTTGAAATTGATTTTATGTGGGCGTTAAAGGATAAATCCTGATCAAATATAACACCAAGATTCCTTACAGTCTCACTGGAGGCCAAATTAATGCCATCCATAGTTAGTATATCTTTAGATAATTTGTTTCGTAGATTCTTCGGGCCAAGTACAATAACTTCAGTTTTGGTCGTGTTTAACATCAAAAAGTTTAAGGTCATCCACGTTTTTAAGTCCTTGAGGCAGTCTTGAATTTTATTTAGATGATTAATTTCATCAGGCTTGATTGATAAATATAGTTGAGTATCATCCGCATAACAATGAAAATGTACAGAATGATTCCTTATAATATTGCCTAACGGAAGCATATATAATGTGAACAAAATAGGTCCGAGCACTGAGCCCTGTGGCACTCCGTGGCTAACTTTGGTTTGCGTGGAAGATTCATCATTGACACGTACAAACTGAGAGCGTTCAGATAGATAGGACCTAAACCAGCCTAAGGCAGTTCCCTGTATGCCAACTAAGTGCTCTAGTCTTTGCAATAAGATATCATGATCGATAGTATCAAATGCAGCACTGAGATCGAGCAAAACAAGAATAGAGACAAGTCCTTTGTCAGAGGCTATTAGAATGTCATTTGTGACTTTGACCAGAGCTGTCTCTGTGCTATGATGTGTTCTAAAGCCAGACTGAAAATCTTCAAATAAATCATTGTTTTTTAAGTAATCACACAGCTGTTTTGCGACTGCTTTCTCAAGAATCTTTGAGAGGAACGGAAGATTAGAAATAGGTCTATAGTTGGCTAAAACCTCTGGATCGAGGTTGTGCTTTTTAAGAAGCGGTTTTATCACTGCTACTTTGAATGATTGTGGAACATAGCCTGATAATAAAGACATATTCATAATATTTAATAAAGAAGTGCTAATTAATGGAAAAACTTCCTTCAACAGCTTAGTTGGAATTGGGTCTAATATACACGTTGATGGTTTAGAAGAGAGAATCATTGAATTTAATTGTTCAAGGTTTATGGCTGAGAAGCATTCTAGTTTACTATCTAGTGTAATATTAGAACTTACGTTTCCGGGAGTTGATAACACTATACTGGTCAAAGGCAAGAGGTCATTAATTTTGTTTCTAAGAGTAACAATTTTATCGTTAAAAAAGCACATAAAATCATTACTACTGAGTGCTATGGGAATAGAAGGCTCAATCGAGCTATGGCTCTCTGTCAGCCTGGCTACAGTGCTGAAAAGAAATCTTGCATTATTCTTATTCTCATCTATTAGTGAAGAGTAGTAGGCTGCTCTCGCTTTACGCAGTGCTTTCTTATATTCATTGAGAGTAATATGCCAAATTAAACGAGATTCTTCAAGTTTAGTGGAACGCCATATCCTTTCAAGTTGTCTCGACTTTTGCGGGTTTCGGCATTATGCCATGGAGCTAATCTATGTTGTTTTATTTTCTTCTTTTTCAAAGGAGCAACAGAGTCTAATTTTATTCGCAGCGCATCTGTAGCACTATCAACAGCATGATCAATTTGGGGTGGTGGACATTTTGTATAAGTTTCCTCCCCAACATGCAGACCTGCTATCGAGTTAAGCATTGGTGGAATCTCTTCCTTAAATTTGGCTATAGCACTAACAGATAGGTTTCTGCTGCAGGAGCTTTTGACGAATGCTTTGTAGTCTAGTAACAGTACTTCAAAAGTTACTAAGAAATGGTCGGATAAAGCAGGATTATGCGGTTCGACTAATAGTTGCTCAATTTCAATACCATAAGTCAGAACAAGGTCGAGAGTGTGATTATAGCAGTGGGTTGGTTTATTTACACTCTGACAAAAACCAACAGAATCTAATATAGAGTTAAATGCAACAGTAAGGCTATTTTTATCATCGTCAACATGAATATTAAAGTCACCTACGATAATTACTTTATCTGTTTTAAGAACCAAAGTTGATAAAAACTCAGAGAATTCTGATAAGAATTCTGAATAAGGACCTGGTGCACGGTACACTGTAACAAATAAGATTGGCTGCAAAGTTTTCCATGTCGGATGCGTAAGACTAAAAACGAGACTTTCAAAGGAGGTATAATTTAATTTTGGTTTAGTATTGATAAGTAAACTTGAGTCAAAGATTGCTGCAACTCCACCTCCTCGGCCCACGCCTCTGGCAATGTGAGTATTGATATGGCTGGGTGGAGTGGCCTCATTTATGCTGACATATTCTTCATGTCTCAACCAAGTTTCAGTGAGACAGCATATATCAATATTATAATCTGACAATTAAATCATTTACCAATATTGCTTTAGATGCTAGAGATCTTATGTTTAAGAGACCACATTTAATATTCCTGTTTTGTTGCACTGTAGTAGTTGTTACATTTACTTTTATTAGGTTATTATGTATGACACCTCTATTAGGTTTTACCTTAAATTGTCCTTGGGCAGACACACACACCGCTAATATTGGGTATTTTATTGGGTTCGGGATTCCTATGGATGACTGCCTAGGAGAGAGCGCAGAGAAGCGTGTAAGACTGCGCCTCCGCCTCCTGGTCTCAACTCCAGTTTGTCATGGATTAAGTCCACAAAGCCCTGAAATGTTTGCCGAAATGAGATTTGCACCTTCCAAAGTAGGATGAATGCCGTCTCTCTTAATCAGACCAGGTTTTCCCCAGAAGGCTGTCCAATTATTTACGAAGCCCACATTGTTTGCTGGGCACCACCAAGACAACCAGCGCTGAAATGATGACATGCGGCTATACATGTCATCATTGATCAGATTGGGGAGGGGACCAGAGAAGATTACGGTGTCCGACATTGTTTTAGCATAACTACACACCGACTCCACATTAAGTTTGGTGCATTCTGATCGGCGTAAACGAACATCATTACCACCGACGTGAATAACAATCCTACTGTATTTACGTTTATTTTTAGCCAGCAGTTTAAGATGCGCCTCAACGTCGCCCGCTCTGGCCCCCGGAATGCATTCGACTGTGGAGGCTTTGGTCTCTAACTTCACGTGTCTCATAATAGAGCTACCAATGACCAGAGTTGGCTTCTCAGCGGGTGTCTCGCTGAGTGGGGAATATCTGTTAGACACGTGAACGGGATGGTGGGGACCTGCGGGTTTCGCGTTATGCCCCTTCTGAACAGTCACCCAGTCTCCCTGCTGCTCGTGAGTTGCCGGGGGACGGCTAATAGGAGCTACCTTTTGCCGGTCCGCACTGGCTAACATGGGCTTTACTGTAGCTGAGTTACTTTCTAAGATGCGGAGCCGGGCTTCTATGGCTATGATTCCCGCCTCCAACCTAACAGCTATACTACATTTAACACATGTATCGGTACCAGTAAAGGAGGTAGGGGAGTAACCAAACATGAGACAGGAAGAGCAGGAAATAGCACCAGAAGGTGGGGAAAGAGCCATGGCTAGCTATCAAGCTAAAGTAGCTACCGTTAGCAAACCCGAAAAGAGTGTAGGCAACTGTGGAGTTACAGTCGCTAAGAGACGGAGAGTTGTGAGTGCTTAAGCTGTAGTAACGTGTGATTACAACGTCAGGCAGTTGCCGTGATCAAGAGTTTTAAAACGATCGATTAAGTTAAGATAATAAGCTATCAGCAGCAGAACAGGCACACGGGATACCCGGAGATGACAATGACAACAACCGGAAGTTACAACATGCTTACCGCAATAGTGGTCCGTGTAGCAACAAGGTGTCAACAATAACGTTAAACAAGAGTCAGAAGTGCTGAAAGAAGACTTTAAATGTTTGTTGGAAACTGTCAGCTCTCTAAATGCAGAGGTGTTCATCAGTGGCCCTCTACCGCCAGTCAGAAGAGGAGTGGAGAGATTCAGCAGATTGTTTGCACTGAACACATGGCTTTCCAATGCCTGTACTGACCATTCAGTCCATTTTATTGACAATTTTAACTTTTTCTGGGATCGCAGACATCTTTTCAAGGCAAATGGAGTTTGCCTGAACAAGTCAGGAGTGAAATTGTTTATCTCTAACATTTTCAACTGCCTGCGTCATCAATCTGTTCCCTCTGCCAAGGACAAGCGGCAAGAGGAATCAAAACAGGAGAAAGACACAACACATCGTGCAGAAAACCCTGAAGAATTATCACTGCACCCGCCTGAGGAATGTTCTGATTATGGGAGACACATGGAGGAGTCTCCACTGCCCGTCACCCCCCCCCCCCCCCCCTGACAACGCCCTTGAACACATGAAGGCGATACAGAGGGTTGGCACCGGATGTGTGTGTACAAAATGCAACAATCTCTTACTGATATGTGCTGGGTCCAGGCTCAAGGGCGTATGGCACTCTCAACTCTTTCCAGGACATGCTGGGGCCCTGCCTGCCTATAGCTTTGCCGATATCTGTGTTGATAGGTAATAGATTAAGAGCGGTGAATCATCTTAGGTACAGGAAGCGCTCAAACGTTTGTGTGAGTTTATCTAATTTAGCAGTGATTCCATGTCAGCCACAGCTTGTTACAAAAAACATGACTGATAGTGTGTTTAACAAACTTAAACTAGCTTTATTAAATGTCAGGTCTTTACATTTTTAATCAATGATTTTATCACTGAGCACAATCTCGATTTTATGTTTTTAACAGAAACTTGGATTGAACAAAATAACAGTGCAGCTGTTCTTATCGAATCAACCCCTCCCAACTTTAGTTGGACCAATCCGCGGACTTCCTCACACACACACACACTCAATCTTTTCTCAGCTGCGCCGATTTCTCAGCCTGAGACAGCGGGACGCGGCGAAACTGTGAGTCTGTGTGTCCACTGGGCTCACAGGGAGGGGGGGTGGCAGGAGCTCCAACAAGCCGTTTAGGACAGAGAGTGAATACTGGTGAATACTTTACAGAGATGCTGTATGAGAAACCAATGTGAGTTTGGAAATTGCACAATACAAATCTATTTTAGTATACCTCAACAATGGAATTATGATCGAGAGAGAGAGAGAGAGAGAGAGAGAGAGAGAGAGAGAGAGAGAGAGATAGAGAGAGAGAGAGAGAGAGAGAGAGAGAGAGAGAGAGAGAGAGAGAGAGATAGAGAGAGAGAGAGAGAGAGAGAGAGAGAGAGAGAGAGAGAGAGAAGCAGGGACCATGTTGTTGACTCTCTGAGTGTTTAGATAGTTAACTTTAGTCTAAGTTATCTACAGTTCTGTTTCATATGGGTGTTGGGAGATGTATCCATAGATCTCTTAATGTTGCTCTCAAAGTACCCGAGATTGATGCTTTTCACTTCAATATTCCCCCTAGAGGAGGTGAGATATGCCCCCCACTCATAGAAAATAGCACTTTACCCCTGCCCTGCCTATATGCTGATTATGCTGATTATATATATATATATATATACACATATATATTATATATATATAGCTGATTATCGAGCCTTCATTGTATCAGTCGTGGGTGTACTGTGTATGTGCGTGTGGGGAGTGTTGCAGTAGAAAATTCCACTGTAGCGCCGCAGACGCCGCCACTGTGGGCTGAGCCCCGAATGTTTTCAGGTCCAGGCAACGCCCGTGCTGAGGAGGTTCAAAATGGATTCCAGGATACTCTGCAACTTCTACAGGTGCACCATATATGAGAGTATCCTGACTGGCTGCATCACGGCCTGATACGGCAGCTGCACCGCCCTCAATCGTAAGGCTTTACAGAGGGGGATGAAAACTGCACAGAACATCACCAAGACGGAGCTGCCATCCATGGAGGACTTTTACTCCCAGCGTCTCAGGAAGAAATCCCTCAGGATTATAAAAGACCCCCATCACCCCAGCCACAAACTGTTCAGTCTGCTGCCGTCTGGCAGGCGTTACCGCAGCATCCGGACTAATACCACCAGACACAGAGACAGCTTCATCCCGCAGGCAATAAGACTGCTGAACAACTGAACTGCTGAAACAATTTCATAACATTCATCTGCTATTTAGTAATCATGTATCTATTATCTAATATATAATTCCAATAACTTGTATATAGACTCGTATTGCACTATTCCACATTTTTTTCCTCACTTTTTTTAAAACTATTTTTCTTTTTGTATTACTTTTAATATAGTATATTTTAATATTGTTTTAATATTGTCTGCTTATCTGTATTATTGTGTTTCATTGTTGGAGAAGCCTGTGACCTAAGATTTTTAACGACATAATTACTCTGTAGCTATGTCAGTTTGACAATAAAGAACCTTGAACCTTGATATATGAAAACTCAGTTTTTTCCATAAATATGACGATGGATTATCAGTTATCATTTCAAAGTGACACAGACACATTGTATTAACCTGTGGATTAACCTTCAGCAGCATTTTTATTGTTTTAATGCCATTGAACACAACTTTGGATCAGAACAACAGCTACGGTAAGACAATGTCCCGTTTTTGCTCCGTAAAGCTCTCTGTTGTGATGTTTGCGTTTGCTTCCCCTGTCGCGAGCTCTGATCGCTCAGTGATGATACTTATACCCCTAGAATCTGTGTAATCTCAGATTGCTAATCGATATCTTCTTTGTGCAGATCCAATATGTAATAAGGGTATTTATTCCTAGAGTTATGTGCTAAGTGTGTTAGCATTTTTTAGCTCAGGGCTCATTTAGACGCTTCTTGTGAGACTTGTGTTTTTTTTCGGTAAAAACTGTTCATATCGTGAGTTTCTTCCCATTAAGTGGGTATGACACAATCATAGGTTTTTAAATTTTAAGAAGCCCTGAGACACAGTTTCGTGTCTCAGTTTCATGTCCGTAGGCCCCCGCGGGCCTGTGTGGCGCTACCTAAACCCTCCTGTTCTTTGGATGACAGCGTGCGCATCGACGCACTCCGTGAAGGTACTTCATGGTCAGGGTCATTTGTTTTTGGTCTAACCTTGCTTCTTGCAAGTGACAATTGTTGTCCTCTTCAGTGAGAACGTTTTTTTCGCTGTTCTTTTGCCATTTTGAGATTTTAATTTCCAGCGGAAAGCTAAACCAGGAAGTGTTTTAGCACACCACGTGACGCATCTGAACAAATCACGTTGTCAGAAATTGACACCAGTCAATGAGATTTCTTTTTTTTGGTTTAAGACCCCTTTCACGATTGGTTGCTGATACAAAGGGAATGACAATATTTGGATCCGATGAGATTGTGCAGGAGAGGAGCTTTCCAACGATACCAGTGATGACATGGTGCAAACAGCGGTCGCGGTACTTTATGTTACGTTAGAATGCTAACTTTTGGTGAATTTAGGAGAAATCTACAGACACAAATAGACAAACTATAGTAAAATAATCATCTAAATGTGTATTTTGTACGTTTTCCTCCCAAAAGCCTGAAAGAAAACATGTTATAGTACAAAATCTCAAAATTGACTAGTGCATGAAAATTGTTTTTTGCCTGCCGTGTAACAATTCTGTACAACGATAAACTGATGTTTTTTAGTTGATGAGTACTGCAGATATCACTGTAAAATCATTTGACAGTAAGGGGAATACTTCCAGTTTTACTATGAAAACTTCGAGACAGGAAATACTATTTTCACCCCGTGAGGGTTGACACTAACTTGACATGGACGCTGGTCAATAGAAATGAATAAGGGGAAAGATGTAGTATATTCACGTTCTCCTGGCAAGACCTCAAATAATCCTCGTAATATCTATCAAACTATGGATCCTACACATCCACTGGAAGTAGATTCTAAAAGTACAATATACACTTCTCGCTAGAAATAGAATCAAAAAGCATTTTAATTAGGGCTGTCAAGTTAACGCGTTAATAAAAAAAAATGAACGCCACTAATTATTTTAACGCGATTAACGCATGTGTATTTTTTGTCCTCGGCCGCCCCGTAGTTTCAGAGCGCATCTAGTTTAAAATACCATCTACAAGCTGATGCTGACAGCCCCGCTGATGCTGACAGCCCCGCTGATGCTGACAGCCCCGCTCCTGCCGCCCGCTTGCAGCAGACCACACTTCCACGCTCACCGGCAGGCACCGACTGGCTATTGGGAGGACCGGGAGGGTGTGTGTGTGTATGTGTGGCCCGAGCGAGCGAGAGAGAGACCTTACGTGCATTGTTGTTGTTAGCATCTGGTGCTAGCTAGCTGCGCTAACGGATATAAGGAGCTGTTTAAATGAAAACAGAGGAGCGACATTTCGCTACAACTGCGCCGAGCACTTGACTTTATGCAGGAAGCCAGACAGCGGGACATTGTACGAAAAGTCAGCACACTCAGCACGGATAGTGCGCAACATGATTGCAGCGTCCAGGCAGCTCCCGTTCGAGCATATGCCTTGAGTTGCACATAGCTCCAACGATCCAACACACACACACACACACACACACACACACACACACACACACACACACACACACACACACACACACACACACACAAACACACACACACACACACCATTTGTATTGTATTATTGTATGAGAGAGGTTCCAGGTTGAATTGAGGCGAATATTTGTAATGTTTAGAGGTTGTTGTGTTTAATATTCATGAGAATATTTGTCATTGTTCAAATGATAATAAACATTAGCCTAAAGCATATTTGTCCACTCATATGTTGATAAGAGTATTAAAAACTTGAAAAATATTCCTCTAAGGTACATTTACAACAGATCAAAAATGTGCGATTAATTTGCGATTAATCGCGATTAACTATGGACAATCATGCCATTAATCGCGATTAAATATTTTAATCGACTGACAGCCCTAATTTTAATACAATACAATATTTTAATTTTAATACAGACATTACTCACACAGATGACTGTGTGAGTAATGTCTGTACAAAGGGCTCGGTTCACTAGCAGGGACCACGTAACAACAGTGTGATGTTTGTAGGTTTATTGTAAGAAGTAAAAACGAATTGATATGGAAGGGGTGATGAGATGTTCTGGTCTGGGAGCACGTGCTGGTCCGTGCAGAGAGAGATTGAGAGTGGTTCCGTAGGGGGGGTTCTGGGGCAGATGACAGTGGCTGAGCATTGGCAGAGTCCGCGTCAAGGGCGTAGGCCGCGGCGGGGAACGGCCTGGAGGGCGGCGGGACTCTTCTGGAGGACGGCCTGGAGGGCAGGTGGGACCCATCTGAAGGACGGCCTGGAGGGCGGTGGGACCCATCTGCCAACCCAGTCTCATGGCATTTCGTGTTCACCAACACGATTTTTAATCTATTGATTCGTGTTCACCAACGCGATTTTCCCCTTTTTTTCGTGTTGCACAGCACGATTTTAAAAGCAATGTATTTCTACTGGTAATGACGCTCATGGAAGGACGGCATTCGTTTGTGTCGGCTGCCCTTAAAAGGCCAACATTCTCATTGGATAACGGAGAATTGTACACCCGGAAGTAAGTATTCCCTTTACTGTCAATTGATTTTACAACATTTTACAGTGATATCTGCACTACTCATCGACTAAAAAACACCAGATTATCCTTGTTAATTACACAACATTGATTGGTTTAAATTGTGTGCAATGCTTTTGTATTTTTCCCCTTCGATTCGGAGAAACAAATATTTTTTCGGGGTAAAGGATACCAGAAGACACTACACTACCCAGAATCCCCAGCTATCGTTTGGACTACACCATGTGGTCTGTTTGACAAACCCCGTTTTTTTTCACCATTCATTCCAATGGCTGGCGTCTATGGGCCCTTCTCACTTCTCTTATTTTTCATTTCCTCGCTCCTCGGTCTCGGTCTCACCGGAAGTTGATTAGTCTGCGCCATCTTGAGTACCGTCCCAATGGCCTTATTTTTGCCAGAGGATCGAGGAGCGAGGAGCGATAATGGAGGAGCTATAACCGAGGAACCACCAGACCATCCTCCGATGAAATCCTCAGACACTCGCCCAGCCCCTTACTGTGTATCGCTCACTGATTGGACAATGCAGCGCATGCACGGATCTGATGCTTCTTGACAGATTTTGAATTTTATTCATTTTTTGGAAACATTTTCATGATCGCTTTTTTCGTTTTACATTTTCATTTATTGTCATTTCCATTCAGTCAGTCATTAAGTGCTATTTAAAATGTTAATTTGATACATATCCAAACAAACAAACAAAGTGTGCAATCCAATGAATGTTAATCTAACTGGGTTTTGATAGATAATATCTCTTTTTTCTTCTCTCAATTATTTTATTTCTATTGTGCACTCTAATCAATATTAATCTAACTATTGTTCGTTTATACATTTTAAGAATGGCGTTTATCTTTTTTGAGAATTAGTTCTTATTGTATTTTATTTATTTGGGTCTACAACAGATGATACAAATGTTTGTGTCAGTAAATGTGTACTAACAGAGGCGGGGGTGTGTGTGAAAACAACGGGGACAGAGCTGCTGTCAGACGATCAGCTGTGCAGCGTCATCACAAACGGACGTTGCTTCACGTGACGCTCCGGAGGAAAGGACGTCCCATTGCTCTTAAAACTCATTTCCCTGCTTCTCGTGGTTTCCTTGCGTCTCTCCATGCTTCCCTGGTGGGAGGGACTAGTCGCAGGGAAACGACGCAAGTGAGGGACGCAAATAATCCATTTAACCGAAGTGAGAAGGACCCATAGTCACGTGATCTTCAAATTTCTCCCTGCAGAAAAAAAAACATGGCCGAACTTCGTTTTATTCTCGGTGGAAAATGCCTATTTTAAAGTTAGTTTGGCCATTAAAATGCGTTTTGATGTCATTTGATGCCAGAAATATGAGTTGTTATTTCAGATTATGTGTGCAGTGGATGTACATGATCTTTAGTTTGCTAGTTATTACGAAGATTACTTCAGGAAATTACGTTTTCATTGTTACAGTACAGGAGCTAAAGGGGGGGAAGGGGGGAGTATCTAACTGGGAGTGACAGATGGGGTGAGGAGGAGGAGTAAAGTAAGGGATAGGAGAAACATCTCACATATCTACCCATAGTAGAAAGGACTAAATGCATCTCCATTATACATAACCAAAGTATTTCACTAAATAGGGACTTCCGTTTTCGTTTATATAACTTCTGAAGATTATGTGTTTTAATTTTTTCTAATGAATATTGGATGCTGATAACCAGATTAAACCCTTTTCTCCCTCAGTATGTGCTTACACTGCTTTCTTAATGTGGGAGAGAAGATATTTTTCAGGCTTTAATTGAGTTACAATGAGACACACAAACACTCAGTGATAAGTAATCTAATAAGTGTCTAGTAAGTATTTTAGCTCTAGAATTAAGAAAAAGTTCAGTGCCTAAACTATTATTTTAAGCTTTAATGCTGTGATTTTAAATATATATGGTTTATACATAATGAGATATTTCATTAAGGAAATTCTGAGCTTTTGAGTTGGATGTAATTTTGTCAAAATGCAAATCAGCTTGAACAAGTGCTTTGGGTTTAATAAAATGTTTTCCATCATCCATCCATCCATCCATCTTCTTCCGCTTATCCGTGGTCGGGTCGCGGGGGTAGCAGTTCCAGCAGAGAGCCCCAAACTTCCTTTTCCCTGGCGACATCAACCAGCTCTGACTGGGGGATCCCAAGGCGCTCCCAGGCCAGCGAAGAGATATAATCCCTCCACCTGGTCCTAGGTCTACCCCTTGGTCTCTTCCCAGCTGGACGTGCCTGGAACACCTCCCTAGGGAGGCGCCCAGGTGGCATCCTAACTAGGTGCCCGAACCACCTCAACTGGCTCCTTTCGACGCGAAGGAGGAGCGGCTCAACTCCGAGTCCCTCCCGAATGACCGAACTTCTCACCTTATCCCTAAGGGAGACACCAGCCACCCTGCGGAGAAAACCCATCTCGGCCGCTTGTATCCGCGATCTCGTTCTTTCGGTCATGACCCATCCTTCATGACCATAGGTGAGGGTAGGAACGAAAATGGCCCGGTAGACAGAGAGCTTTGCCTTCTGGCTCAGCTCCCTTTTCGTCACAACGGTGCGGTAAAGCGACTGCAGTACCGCTCCCGCTGCTCCGATTCTCCGGCCCATCTCACGCTCCATTGTTCCCTCACTCGAGAACAAAACCCCGAGATACTTGAACTCCTTCACTTGGGGTAAGGACTCATTCCCTACTTGGAGTGGACAATCCATCGGTTTCCTGCTGAGAACCATGGCCTCAGATTTGGAGGTGCTGATCCTCATCCCAGCCGCTTCACACTCGGTTGCGAACCGATCCAGTGAGTGCTGAAGGTCGCAGACCGATGAAGCCATCAGAACCACATCATCTGCAAAAAGCAGTGGTGCAATCCTTAGCCCACCGAACCGCAGACCCCCCCCCCCATGACTACGCCTCGAAATCCGATCCATGTATATTACAAACAGGATTGGTGACAAAGCGCAGCCCTGGCGGAGGCCAACCCTCACCGGAAATGGGTCCGACTTACTGCCGAGGAGCCGGACACAGCTCTCGCTTTGGGAGTACAGAGATTGGATGGCCCTGAGTAGAGACCCCCTCACCCCATACTCCCGCAGCACCTCCCACAGTAACTCCCTGGGAACCCGGTCATACGCCTTCTCCAAGTCCACAAAACACATGTAGACCGGATAAGCGTACTCCCAAGCCCCCTCCAGGATCCTTGCGAGAGTAAAAAGCTGATCCGTCGTTCCACGACCAGGACGGAATCCGCATTGTTCCTCCTCAATCTGAGGTTCGACAATCGGCCTGACCCTCCTTTCGAGTACCTTAGAGTAAACTTTCCCGGGGAGGCTGAGTAGTGTGATGCCTCTGTAATTGGCACACACCCTCTGGTCCCCCTTTTTAAAAAGGGGAACCACCACCCCGGTCTGCCACTCCTTCGGTACCGTTTCCGACTTCCACGCAATGTTGATGAGACGTGTCAACCAAGACAGTCCCTCAACACCCAGAGCCTTCAGCATTTCTGGGCGGATCTCATCCACCCCCGGGGCTTTGCCACTGTGGAGTTGTTTAACAACCTCAGTGACCTCCCCCCGGGAGATTGGTGTCGATCCCCCGTCATACTCCAGCTCTGCCTCTAACATAGAGGACGGAGTTGTCGGGTTCAGGAGTTCCTCAAAGTGCTCCTTCCAACGCCCTAACACTCCATCAGTTGAGGTCAACAACGTCCCATCCTTACTGTACACAGCTTGGATGGTTCCCTGCTTCCCCCTCCTGAGGTGTCGGACAGTTTTCCAGAACAACTTTGGTGCCGCCCGAAAGTCCTTTTCCATGTCCTCTCCGAACTTCTCCCACACCCGCTGCTTTGCCTCGGCCACGGCTGAGGCTGCTGCCCTTCGGGCCTGTCGGTACCTTGCAACTGCCTCGGGAGTCCCCCGGGATAACAAATCCCTGAAGGCCTCCTTCTTCAGTCGGACGGCTTCCCTGACCACCGGTGTCCACCAGGAGGTTCGAGGGTTACCGCCCCTTGAGGCACCTAGGACCTTGAGACCACAGCTCCCCGCCGCGGCTTCGGCAATAGAGGCTTTGAACACCGACCACTCTGGTTCAATGTCCCCAACCTCCACAGGAATGCCCGAAAAGCTCTGCCGGAGGTGTGAGTTGAAGGCCTCCTGAACCTGGGCCTCCTCCAGACGTTCCCAGTTCACCCGAACTACACGTTTGGGCTTACCAGGTCTATCCAGAGGCTTCCCCTGCCACTCGACCCAACTCACCACCAGATGGTGATCAGTTGACAACTCCGCCCCTCTCTTTACCCGAGTGTCCAAAACATACGGCCTCAGGTCCGATGATACGATAACGAAATCGATCATGGACCTTCTGCCTAGGGTGCTCTGGTACCACGTACACTTATGAGCATCCCTATGTTCGAACATGGTGTTTGTTATGGCCAATCCATGACTAGCACAGAAGTCCAGTAACAAACCACCACTCCGGTTCAGATCAGGGGGGCCGTTCCTCCCAATCACTCCCCTCCAAGTGTCTCCATCATTGCCCACATGTGCGTTGAAGTCTCCCAGCAAGATTAAAGAGTCCCCTTCGGGAGCCCCATACAGGACTCTTTCCAGGGTCTCCAAGAAGGCCGTATACTCTGAACTGCTGTTGGGTGCATAAGCACACACAACAGTCAGAGTTTTCCCCCCCATAACCCGCAGGCGTAGGGAGGCAACCCTCTCGTCCACTGGGGTAGACTCCAACAACGAAGCACCCAACCGGGGACTTGTGAGTATCCCCACACCCGCCCGGCGCCTCACACCTTGAGCAACTCCGGAGAAGAATAGAGTCCAACCCCTATCCAGAAGTAAGGTTCCAGAGCCGACGCTGTGCGTAGAGGTGAGCCCAACCAGATCCAACTGGTACCGCTCCACCTCCCGCACAAGCTCCGACTCCTTCCCCCCCAGAGAGGTGACGTTCCACGTCCCCAAAGCCAGCTTCTGTCGCCCGGGTCTGGTCCGTCGAGACCCTCCGCTTTCACTGCCACCCTTCTGGTAGCGCACCCGACCCCATCGTTGTTTCCCGTAGGTGGTGGGCCCGCGGGATGGAGAAGCGGAGGTGTTGCCCACGTTGCCTTTTCGGGCTGGGCCCGGCCGGGCTCCGTGGCAAGCCCGGCCACCAGACGCTCGCCGACGAGTCCTCCTTCTGGGCCTGGCTCCAGAAAGGGACCCCGGGCTTCCTCCGGGCCGGGTATCCTCACTCCTTGTGTCGTCTTTCATGAGGTCTTTTTGAACCAATCTTAGTCTGGCCCCTTGCCTGAGACCAATTTGCCATGGGAGACCCTACCAGGAACACAAGGTTCCAGACAACACAGCCCCCAGGTTCATCAGGGCACACAAACCTCTCTACCACGGTAAGGTGCTGGTTCTTCAGAGAGGTTTTCCATCATGTTTGCAGTTTTCTTAGCTTTTTATTTATTAAGTGATACATTTGCCTAAATCTCAAAAACCTTTTTGTGGGTAGCTTTTTGTGGCTAGCAAGAAACCCCACTGCAGTCTGCATGTCGTTGTGTCCCTGGGCAAGACACTTCACACCAAATTGCTCCTGTGGGGATTGCCCACAGTACTGAGTATGTAAGTCGCTTTGGATAAAAGCGTCTAACAAGTGACATGTAATGTAATGTAATGTTACCAAGGTGGTTGCTAGGGACGCTGCTATCGATATTATTTCTGTTATGTTGTGTAACTGTTTAATGGTGTTATCTTTATTGCTACCCCCTTCCCCGTCAATGTATAGTGTTGGTCCACAGCGCAAACATATTAGTTTAACCAAATCCGCATCTAAAGATAGCCTACGTTATTTTCCCCTGTGCAATTCCAGTCTCACATCTCACAGCACATCGTCATTAACAAATACGGGAAACAGACCGAAAACATTTTTAAAAAATAAAATAATACTTTATTCCGAGTGTGCTTGCTTTTCTCTTTGAAAGTCATCACATAACGGCATTGTAATACACGGTTCGGCTGCATTAAATATTACATATCTGCCGTAGTTCTGTATTTATAGAGCCCTGATGAGAAGACTTCCAGACAAACATGAGGAACTGAAAACGTGACGTGGATCATAAATATATCAGCAATTAAACAACATCTTACATTTCTTTTCACACAATACGTCTCCTTGCAGTATCAACACTAATTCGGCTGACTTTTATATTTGATCCAATTGGTAGATAGGCTGTATTTACACCATAAAGGTGCACAGCTGATATAAAGGGACACCTAGTGGTTAAAGCATGTTATTGAATTTCATTATTTTTATTATTACATATTAATAGGATCCCTATAAAGTATATTCATTACTCGTTATTCTCTACTAATAGTTAATTAAAGACTGTATATAATGACTATTTTGCACATCCCTTTCAAGATTTTCTAAGGTTTATTGACATATCATATAGGCCTAAACAACTATGGTGTAGTTATGCATTGAATGAAAAACTTGGGTCGCAGGTTCCTCAATAGTGCATTACAAGACATCTATCAATATTTGTGCATACCTCCAGCAATGTTAACTATGTTGAAGCACTTATTTTAACTGATATTATAATGTATTATACTCTTATAAGATGTATGTAGATATTTCATCTCCGGCCTTGTCAGGTATTGAACAATCAATAAATAAAGAACACAGAATTGTTAAATATAAAACACAGAATTTGTGTGATTATACTAAATGATTTACAAATAAACACCCCTGCATATTTACAACTGTTACACATGCAACGCAAATGTTCCAACTTGGGATCAATAAAGTATATCTTATCTTAAGCTGATCGATGGCTACTGCCATATTTGCAAAATGTGCCTCTGAACCTTGACAAGTGCATGTTTCAGGCTTATCAATTAATGTAATGTAATGTTATCAATTAACAACAGGGGTCACAAACATAAGACCAGCTGTTAAATAAAGCTCTTCTGACCTTAGCTGGCATGTGTGTATATATATTAATGCTGCCCATTATGGGCACAAGCAATTTTCACCCATTTATTAATTATATGTTTTAAATGTGAGTGTTTCCTATTCCCTAAACCTCCAGGGATGTACACAGTTTAATACTGGCAACTTCTTATTATGGGAAATACGAAAACGTCTTTTAAAACTACAACTCCCAGTAGAGACGTGCCATACATAGAGAACATGTTGCGAAACAGACTAGCCAGCATGTGTAGTTCTGGGGACGGGGTGGGGGAGGGGGGGACGCGGTGGACCCGTTCAAATCCAGTTTTGGACAGTCTGCCGTGGTTCCATCCCATTTCAAGTGCTGTTCGAGGCTTGGCATAACCCTCGGGGCACACTCTCCAATCACAGAGCTTGAGGACTATCACGGGGTTCGTCAAACAGAGCAAATGGTGTAGTCCAAACGATAGCTGGGGATTCTGGGTCGTGTAGTGTCTTCTGCTATCCTTTACTCCGAAAAAATATTTGTTTCTCCGAATCGAAGGGGAAAAATACAAAAGCATTGCACACAATTTAAACCAATCAATGTTGTGTAATTAACAAGGATAATCTGGTGTTTTTTAGTCGATGAGTAGTGCAGATATCGCTGTAAAATCAATCGACAGTAAGGAGAATACTTACTTCCGGGTGTACAATTCTCCGTTATCCAATGAGAATGGACACTCACATTGCCTTTAAGGGCAGCCGACACAAACGAATGCCGTGCTTCCATGAGCGTCATTACCAGTAGAAATACATTGCTTTTAAAATCGTGCTGTGCAACACGAAAAAAAGGGGGAAATCGTGTTGGTGAACACGAATCAATAGATTAAAAATCGTGTTGGTGAACACGAAATGCCATGAGACTGCGTTGCATCTGGAGTGTGGCGGGACCCCTCTGGAGTACAGCAGCGGGACCCTTCTGGATGCAATCCTGGAGGACCGTGGGAGCGCTGGGAGCAGGAGTCGACCGGGGGATGGGAGCAGGATAGCCAGGCCCCTTGATATGACGGGAGGAAGAGTCGGCGGGACCCCCGATGGAATAGGAGAAGGAGTCGGCGGGGTTTCCGAAGGAACAGGAGCTGGAGCCTACGGTCTCCAAGAATGCACAAAAGATTGTAGGATAAATCATAAAGATCATCCTCAAAAGGTCTGCTGAGTCCATCTTGGCGAGTTCGTACTGTCACGGGGAGGGTAAGGATGCAGGACCCAAACGCAGTACAAAAACAGGTGATTCGGAAATAGGAATATAAACAAAAAGCGAGCTTTATTATATCAAAACTGGTACAAAACAAACAGCAGGCGAGGTTGAACAAAAGTAAAAGTAGCAAACAAAACTATAAAACAAACCAGGAACACTTAGAAGACACAGGAGGGCAGACGAGGGACATCCAAAACATGAGATCAGGAACCAAACCAAGGTAAAAACGATGACAAACTCACAGAGAACACTAGGGAACGCAAGACTAAATACACACAAGGGTAATCACAAGACAAGAAACAGCTGAGGGGAGGTGAAACACAGGGGCAGCAGGTAAATCACTTTACAACCTTTACCAATAACGCTTGTGTGACACCAGAGAGACAATGCACAGGGCAAAGTTATCACTTTACTCTCTTCATCCAAACTGGACCTCATATAAGTGGGAAATTGGACATGACTACTTCAACCCCGATGTGTTTTACCTCACACATCTTCTTGCTGGGATTTCGGCCCACCACTGAATTCTAAATTAAATCAAGGGGCCAGTTTCACAGTTGCTTTTGGCTCATACTCACCGCGCTTTGAACCGAAACCACTGAAGGACATCAGGAGCTAGACTAAATACACACACTGAGTCCCCATGGGCTAGCTGGCAAGCTTTTTTGTTTTTCAAATATTTTCTCTCTGCATGAGCCAGGGGCATGGGAATCCTATGCTACAGCATTTATTGATCCAGTGCACGGTCCCCGAGAGCCCCTGCCTCGCTTCACATTAACCACACATGAACTAACAAAGGCGCTGCAGGTTTTCATTATGTGAAATGTAGATGTGATTGAGAAATCCTGCCACTACGGGCCAGATTGTGGAGCTGAAGAAAGGGCCTGAAAACCACACTTTGAAAGCATTTCTGAAGAACTCACAAAATGTAAAGCAAAAATGAAATTGCTGACAGACCCTCCACAGATTGGAGATAACACTTGGCGTTTGTATAAACACTGACTTGTCATCACCTTTACACCCTGGTGACAACGTGTTTTATATTAACGTACTTCTTACCCCGGATGTCTCCTTTTATTTTTAAAATCATTTTGCAGCCTTACTTTATTATTGGCACCACACAGACCCCAAAATACCTTTGTCCAAATCAAAATGCCTCTGGGACATTGTGTTTTGTGAAGCAAAAGATTAAGCCAGAAAGTGCATCATTCTAGTAAAAAAGAGGTAACAGAAGAAGGGCACTCAGTAGAAGTAAAACATAAACCCCATATATATATATATATATTTACTGTTTATATGCATTGCTTTTACATTACAAAGATCATCACACCTTACTTGGGGTTACAGATGGGGTCCAAAACTAGCAAGCCACATGAATGTCTGAGAGCAAATAAAAAATGTTATGCGACACAAATATGGCCAGGATCCTTTGAATTTTCAGAATATTGGGTTACAGATTAGAATTGTCCAAAGGGGGGTTAATTTAGCATGAAACACTTGAAATAACTAAAGGATAAGTTAAAAATGAAAGTAGAATGAAAGTGAGGTCAAAGAAAACTATATCTGCTAAAAAGTTAGCAATGATTGAGAGTCAGACCTAAACATTTCAGATGTGTGTTTCTCACAGTGGCGAACCGTGTCTATCACAACTGGACCTTCTGTAGACACACACACCCGTTTGAATTGTGCCACGAATTACACATATGATGTTTATCAATTTAAAAGATAATTTTACAAGTCAAAAAAATAAAAATGTGTCGTAAAATTGTGAAGTAACACTTTTTTTGGTGTGAACCCGCTCAATGAACTACAACTCTGGTCTCGCACCACACACCAAGACGGCCGTCACGTTGGCACATTTCACTTCTTTCTTTCAGAATGAGGCGGAAAGTATTAAAAGAGGTGAAAATCACTACAAGTCTGGGCACGTGGAGAGCTGTACATACACACAAGAGGAGTTAGTCAGTTCCGTAAGAGCCAGCATGCGGGACATAGTCTTATATTTCAACAGTTTTACGACAAACTGACTTTTTTGACATGGAAATTATTTTTTAAGATTGACAAACCTCATATGTGTAATTCGTGGCACAATTCAAACGGGATTGAAAGATAATCTTTCTCTCTCCATTGACTTCTGTTATCTGTGTAATAATTCTCGTGTCCAGGAGAGAAGCTTAAAAAGGAGACTAAATGGAGTCTCTGAGATGGTTTCAAATTGGTACTTTAATTCAAATAAAGGCGCGGTAATGTTACAAACAGAATATTGTCCGACAGAAAAACAGCTGTGTTTCTGGCCCTCTGCCAGGTGAAGAAAGAGCCCGAACCCCGAAGGTCTCGCTGTATTTATATCCTCTGCTGGCTCCTCCCTGCATGCCGGCTCTCCAACGTTTTAATGTCCGTTGTTACGCATATCAGAGGATACAGACATTGTACATTCAATATATCTAAACACGCCTTTTCTCTTCCTTAACTCTTTCATAACTTTATATGCAATACATGTTAACGGCGTCAATAGCCACTTTAGTGATAATAATGGACGGTAGTCCCGGATGTTGTCATGAAGGATTTTCAGAATAAAAGCTTGGTATTGAGAACTTCCGTTTTTTTCCAAAATAAAATAGCATTTAAACTGACGGTATGTTTAAGCTACATTATGCTATTAAACATTGATTTTAATTTCTAACACTTCGATACAAACTTTTTCCGAAATAAAGTCCCATGAGTCACACCTGAAGGGGAGGGACTTCGCCTCTCTATATCAGGGGTCGGCAACCCCTGGCACGCGTGCTACCATTGGCACGAAAGCACTGCTGCTGTGCCGGCACTTCCAGTGGCACACTAGGAATAAGTGTGCAAAAATATTTTAATTGTATTTTCGAATCCTGAACGAGACCGCCGCCAGAGCGCATCTCCCCGTTACCTGCAGAAGGAAGCCATGCACGCAACGCAGCCCCGCTCTCTTTAACTCCAGGTGACTTTCTGCCACTTTCCTCCGTGGTGCAGTGCTGATCGTTTCACCACGGAGGAAAGCACTTCACAAATTGCAGTACCCATAAGGAGCTGTACAAATGCCGCAGTTTTTGCGTGGCTGTGTCTTTATTTGAAAGCCCAGTGGTGATCTGCTCATCTCTCATCGAAAATAATATGCTACACAGGGGCGGACTGGCCATCTGTGTGTTCTGGAGAATCACAGAATGGACGGTCCATTATTATGAAAAGAAAATCGGTCTCAGTGCCTCAGAATACTGAAATCTGTATTTGTTTCCCCTTCTAATTTGTTATTATTTGATGCAGGCACGAAACATACTACCAATAGAAATACATTGCTTCTAAAATCGTTATCACATTTAAAGTAAATGGACAGAAGCGTTGAAGTTTCAACGCACGCCGCCGTGTGGACGGGCCGTTATGGGGTATATTTATCAGCTACTTGATTGCCAGTCAGGCAGTGAATACTTTCCAGCGGACCCTGTCGTGAGTTAACGGTAGACTAAACTCTGCCGTGAGTTAACGGTAGACTAAACTCCGGTGGACGAGCAGCACTGCAGCGGTCGGTAAATGCCGCTGAACCACATTAATAAACAATGAACCACGGCACTCTGGAGAAAAGTACAAGGGTTGAGAAGTAGTTTAATTTAATTTAATCTTGCTTCGTCTGATTAAAAGCAACACGATCATAGACCCAACGCAGTCCCCCATTGTTTTTGTTGTGAGCGGCGTTGGGGAGAAAATCAGCAACGTAAATGGTGATATCATGACGCAGCACGAGTCGGGCTGTGAGCAGTGGAAACACAAGTGGTGCTAAAGAGAAGAATCAGTTAAGCACAAGAAAAGCACAAGAACGGATCTTGAACCTGAACCGGTTTGTTGGAAAAGGGGCTACATTCACATCTTGTCGTTAGTCATTCAATAATCTCGAATTATAAATAATTACTTTTGCTTAATTATGAAGGTAGCCCAGTTAGTTTGAGGATATTTTGCCCACCGCTACTTTGCTACCACTGTATTTACGTTGATTAGAACGTTGATTTTGCCCACTAGTGTTCTGCAGGCGAACACTTGTTAACACACCGATTACTCCTGTGGGTAACGTTAGCTAAGTTACCTTATGATCCTACTCATCCTAGGTTGTCTATTAGCATTATTTAGCTTACTTGTTCACAAACGCTAGTATTAAATGCCATGCAAAATACATCAATACACACCAGTAAAGAAGCAACCATTCATAGCTTAAACATACTTAATCATGAACGCCAATATACTTCTACTTGAGGCGATAGATCCTTTCAAACAGTTATTTTCAACTAGAAAATGCATTTCCTGCTAGAAATGCGTGCAAATGCTGTAAGCTGGGCAAATGTGTTGCTGAACTTAGCTAAAAATGTAAAAAAAGCTTGGTCGACTTTTTGTCACTCAGATCACTATTGGGCCCGAATGGTCTAATGAAGGCATTTAGGCAAACCAGACTAATTTTGCTACTGAAATCTTTTGAAATTATTTGAATAGAGTGTATATTTTGGGAATGAGAGCAGCTTTAAAATATTTTTTAGACCCTCTACACCAGGGGTGTCAAACTCAAGGCCCGCGGGCCAAATCCGGCCCGCAACCTCATTTTATTAGGCCCGCGAAGAATATAAACAGTTTATTATACGGTTACATGCTGCTTAAGCACGTTGCCCATAAACTACATGTCCCAAAATGCATTTCGTTTTGTGACATGCGCACTAAAGTGACTTCCTATCAGCAGCGGCACTCTGAGACTAGTGACCAGTGTGTGAGTGACACAGAGCTGAAGGAACAGAAGTTACAACGGCACAGAGACACCAAACCAGTGGCGACGCCAGAGATTTTCTCTAGAGGGTGCTGTGAGGTAGCTTGATGTTTCGTAGAGGGTGCTCAAACATTAAGGGTTTCCGATTAATGCACCAGCGCTACAGTTGAATTTTCTACTGCAACACACCCCACACGCACACACAGTGTACCCGCGACTGTTCAATGAAGGCTCGATAATCAGCTCACGGCATAGAGGTGTAAGCAGGGGTAAAGTGCTATTTTTACAAGTGGGGGGTGGACCTCACCTGCTCTAGGGGGGTCCTTACCTCCTCTAGTGGGGTCCGGGGGCATGCTCCCCCGGGAAGACTTTTTTAAATATTGAAGTTAAAAGCATCAATCTGGTGCACTTTGAGAGCAACATTGAGAGATCTATGGATACATCTCTCAACACCCAGATGAAACAGAACTGTCAACAGATTTTCTATTTCTTTAAAGATATTTTACAAATCACACACCCTTTTAAAACAAACCGTTTGAGATCCACTGAGATAACTAGACTAAAGTTAACTATCTAAACACTGAGAGTCCTTTACTTCACCTGAGCTGAGGTTATCTGAGACTCTCCGTCTGACAGGAGTGAGTTCTCCCTCCACCTTGTTGTTGAAAAAGCTCCTTATATCCGTTAGCTTGGCCAGACCCAGCGTCATGGGCCGAGCCCGCCCATCCAGGATTTGGGCCTGCCCATCCAGGATTTGGGCCTGCTGTTTTAATCAGGGCTGAATACAACATTTTAATTGTTTTCAGCATGTCAACTCTTTCACCTGTGGAGAAATTGCAGGATTGGCTCCAGGTCGCCCTTTTTATTTACTACAAGATAAATGTGCCTTTTTATTTCATACAGTTCAATTTGGATTGAGACAGGGAAATAATCTAAACCTCACGCGTGGCGTTTCACTGTCAAGGGGAGCGTGTATGTAATTACATTGCAAATACTGACTTGAGCCCCACCACTATGGGTTAGCCCTACCATAGATTACCCAACACAAACACTCTGGAGCCGCCACTGATTATGTTTATTGTTATTTGTAGGGCTTTGTCTAAATATTTATTTTTGTTTTAAACTATGTTGAAAGATTAGTTTAATATCGTTTTTTAATTTTGCTATGAAATTCTGAATGAGGCTGCGCACGAGAGTGGTTTTTCGCTGGGTTGAGTCGTGTGGGGTCTTGAGTGAGATGCGGCACAGCAGCCTGTCAGTTTACTCTTGCTAGGTTAGTTTGGCTATTATCATTTATATTTATCTGCAACAATGGATATCAGGAAGTGGTTCATGAAAGGAATATGGCAACTCAGCGCCAGATGCAGGCACATTGGAAGAAATCAGTTACGTTACCAACGAGCTAGCAAGCCAGCCAGGGACAAGGGAGGCTGGCAATCAATTCTATTTTGAAGAGAAATTGACTCTCAAGCCGGCTCTCTCACAAACTCCTGCTCTGTGCGCAAGCAGACCGCTGCACATGCTCTCTGCCTCTCTCTCTCTCCCTTTCTCTCTATTGCTCAACCTCACTCCACCTCTCCACCCTGTGTGCGCTCAGGTTTGCCTGCGTGCTGCCCAAGTTAGCACAGCGTTACAAATGTGCCACAAAACCAACCAATGGATGTAGCCTATAATAAGACCGTCAACAGCGTAATGGCAACCTAAACCCCCCACCCTCCCCGTTGACAAATCTCGAGCGTCTAACAAAAATCGAATGGGTTGCTGGCCATTGGCCTAATCCTATCACCTGTGTTGGCTTTATGTTTTTGGTCAAAAATGTGTTTGTTTCACATTTGCATTGATGTAATCAATAATATTTCTAATTTAATTACTTTAATTTGTCTCTGTACTGTATCTTCTTCCCTTCTTTTCATTGCGCAGTGGGCCTTTCTTGCTCTAGATCTCGGTCACAACATTAAAGTTTATACTAAATACCTAAACATTTAAAGCTGATAGAAGGACAGAACAGGAAAGATGACACTGTGTCCTATACAGCATGTACCCATCATCAGTGTGTGACAAGCCATATAATCCTCCCGCTTTCGTTCCCCCTTTTCTCCCCCTCATTCAGCCACTGTGTGGTGCTATTGACATTATGCCTTTTCTTAGCAGATGTGTATTTAGAACCACTGTAAATCCAAGTAGAGTGTTTTTTATTTTACAGATGACACAATTGTAATACCTTGAGTCTGTACTCGAGTTTCATCAGGCAGCAGTTGAAGAAGGTAGGGTGGAGCTGTGGAGGGATACTCAAAACTTTGGTTATAGTCAAAGTGCTTTCCGCTGGAACAGCGTCTCCTTTCGTAAAGAGGACCTCATTTGTGTGCACTATTCTCTTTGTCTGAGCAACAAAGGTTTGCTTTTCACTCAGGTAGAATTTGGGTGTTACCGCACGTGCAGAGTCATTGAGTACCTCTATAGAGATTCCAATTGCGTCACCTGAATTTGGGAGCAACAATACATCATTAATATTTTAGTAAAGGCCATTCAACAAATATATTCTTTATAAAGTCTATTTAACTTGCTTTACTCCCATTTGTTCTGAAGTTACATTCACAGTAACCTTTGAGGAGCCATAAAATGATATCCTGGTTGCATATTGTTGTTCCTACAAAGGAAGCACATACTCTGTCAGGAAATGAATCGTAAACTTAAATAGGAACTGACAGAAAACCTGAAGTCAACTGAAAAGCAATTCCAAACCTTTAGTCCGATGATTATCATATCTGATTTGGAGGCAAAGGGAAACTCAGACTTGGTCAGAAAAGGGACCTCAGTCTAAGTTTTGTAGACAAGCCAGATGGACTGAGTCAGCTTTGCTCGCAAACTGTATGTAATGGTGCCCCATTTCCCCTTGTAAGATGAAGGCATATCTCTGTAGGGGAAAACATCCAAATACATATTATAGGAGAACATTTATTTAACCAGCTGGTACAACGTTTTTACTATAGATATAAATATTCCGTGCAAAGTGTTAGCTTAAATTAGCACACCCACATATTTGGAATCACAAAGGTGAATGGATAGACATTTCTCCCATGGCGGATGATTTCTGAACCTTAAAAAAAAGAAGGTTTTTAAGATGCAAATGCATTCATTGTTTAACAGACTCTAACAGACAGTATACATCAATTCAAAAGGTATTTCCTCCATTTTTCCCAATAGAGAGAACATACTAACCATCTCCTTTGTGTTTATCCTGAAGAATAATATGTTCAAAATAAAAGTATTTTTTGTGGCTTGTCCTTCTTGGTCCTGCCATGTCACCTTAGTTTTTCCTTTGGCTTTGACCAATAAGCTCTGCACTTTGGTTTCCTTGTTGGTCTCAGCCATCACCCTGCCAGAGAGGATGTCCCCGGGAGAGAAGGTGCCTCGTTCATTCACTTTTTTGTAATCCACCGAGAGATGCTTTACAGTCATGATAGGGCTGCATCAAATAATCATCCCAAAAGTAATGGTGTTAAAGTACGACAACGATCCTCCTTTTTGTACAAAATGACTCCTGTGAATGCACTGGAAGCAGGTCTGAATCGAAGTGAGGCCTGTTGTTGATGAATAAGGATCACCTGGTGTACGCACTGTAGCAGTGAATCTCCTGAAGCTGTATCTGTGTCAGATCACGTGATCAAGAGCTGCAGGTTTCACTTTCACACAGGTAACTCTAGCCACCAGACTTGGAGCCTAAAGTTGGCCAAAATAATAAAGATGAAATTAAAGAGGACATATTATGCTTATTTTGAGGTTCATATTTGTATTTTGAGACTCTACTGTGACATGTTTTCAGTCTTTAATGTCCAAAAGGTGCTTTATTTTTCTCATACTGCCTGTGCTGCAGCACCTCTTTTCACCCTCTGTCTGAAACCCGAGCCCAGTCTGCTCTGATTGGTTAGCTGTCCGGCTCTGTTGTGATTAGTCAACCGCTCAGAGATGTCCCGCCCCTTAGTCTATTGCTTACAATGTGTTGGAGCACTAGCCAATAGAAGGGCAAGTGTTACATAGTGATGTCACGTGACAGAAGTAAACAAAGGAGTGGAGGCGTTTCAGGCAGGGGGGGTGGGGGGGGGGGGGGGGGGGGGGCGTCGTGTGTGTGAGAGAAAATCCCTCTGGCATGAACTTTGTAGACCATTTAAATGCACAAATACAAATAAACAAATACATTTGTGAGATAACATTTTATGAATCATGTTGAATTTCCCGTCTCATTGAAGACTGTCCAAAGTTGTTGGACTGTATGTTCAGTATTTACATAACACTCAAATTATGATCAATTCACAAACAAATCACAATAACATAGACACACAAAATGTGGCATCAACATGAATGGAAACTGACAAATAATCCTATTGCCACTGGAATAAGCAGTTTGATGTCAAGAAGCCTTGATACCACAACATCTCCAAACAAATGTATGATGCTTGAGCCAATAATAAAGGTAGTAGCCTATTTGTGGTAAACAAAGACAACATCATTCATTCTTCTGTATGTAATGTTGATACTGTGTTTAACAGTCAATCATGACAATATTATAGAAGAGCAATGCCAAATTGTTGCCGTATTTACTTTCCAGTCCAGTATTGGTTAGCGGGGTACATTGCATATGCTGCATAGGGAGGTGGGGGATCCATAGCACTGGCGGCTGCTGCTGGTTGGTGTGGTGCCGGGCTCCAGGGGGCTTGCTCTGGGTTCCCAAATCCATCAAACCCAAAGCCAGCATCAGAAGGTTGTTGTTGTTTAGGATTATCCTCAGAGGCAGGTAGGATCACTATCGGGAGTGTGATCTCTGGGTCTGAAGCATATTTAACATCTAGATGGACCTGTGAAAACAAATGTTGATATTATATAGTAATCATATTTTGTTTCTACTTCTGTTTCTTTACATCATGTGCCCATAATCAACTCTCTTGGCAAACACCATGAACAATGCAACAACTCCTCCGACTCATACGAACAAGTAGGTCGTGTTCAAGCCCTTATTACGACCTATAATCACGTTTTAAAGTTTTTCGACCTCTAGTGCTCCTGTTGACTGCAAACGCTCCGGAGGCTCGTATATTCACAAATAACCCTCTCTGGAAAATCCTAAATTGTAGAATAGTTTGGCCATTAAAATTCTTTTTGATTAGATTTCTAGCGAGAAGTGTATATTGTACTTTTAGAATCCACGTCCAGTGGATGTGTAGGATCTATAGTTTGAAGATGATTTGAGGTCTCGCCAGGAGAACGTGTAACGGCAGCGTCCATGTAAAGTTAGCGTCAACCCTCACAGGGTGAAAACAGTATTTGCGGTCTCGAAGTTTTCATAATCAAACCATATTCCCCTCACTGTCAAATTATTTTAAAGCTATATCTGCAGTACTCATCCACTAAAAAACATCAGTTCATCCTTGTTAATTACACAACATTAATTGGTTTCAATTGTGTACACTGCTTTTGTGTTTTTCCCATAGGTTTTTCCCTTTAGATTCTGAGAGACACATTTATTTTTTCAGAGGTTTTGATAAACATACTACCCATAATGCTCAGCTATTGTTGAAGCTCGGTGATTGGATGTTTTAGCTGAAATGCACGTTGGGATATGGTGTTTATGCGATGTGAAATCCGAAAACATAAAAAAGAAAAATAATAATACTTTATTCCGAGTGTGCTTCCTTTTCTCTTTGAAAGTCATCACATAACGGCATTGTAATACACGGTTCGGCTGCATTAAATATTACACATCTGCTGTAGTTCTTTATTTATAGAGCCCTGATGAGAAGACTTCTAGACAAACTGGAAGAACTGCCGCCGAAACTGAATACGTGACGTGGATCATAAATATATCAGCAATTAAACAACATCTTCAATTTCTCTTCACACTCATACGTCTCCTTGCAGTATCAATAGTAATTTGGCTGACTTTTATATTTGATCCAATTGGTAGATAGGTTATATTTACACCACAACGGTGCACAGCTGATATAAAAAGACTTGTAGTTTTCAAAGATATTACTGATTTTCTTTGAATATAAGAATGTAAATACTGCGTTGAGAGAATAGTCAGGGGTTTTGGGTGATGGGAGACACATCTATGGATCACAATTTCAATAGCTTACCATTAAATGACGGATATACCTTTCTGTCTATGATGTTTTACAAATCAGATATTAATGTGTAGAACTACAATATGTGAAATAGTATAGCAATATCCTGTACAATTATTGAAAACATGAAAGAAAAAACTACACATCTTCAGATGTTATACATACATAAGTGTCCTACACTAATAATAAAAAGCTATTATGGCATTGTATGCTGTGTGTTATTTGTAACATCTTCAGAAACTACCTTTCCAACTCCTCATGCAGTTGACTGTTAGGGGTCTATACAGGTTCATGGTACAATGCGTAAGCTTCAAATCGAGAGACTGAAACTGTATTTTTCGTTACCGTTCCGTTTTAATTTCACAATAAAGTTAATAGTAATATTATGTTTGATATTATTATGTTTTATTTACTAGACCACTGGGTCATGTTTGGTGTTACAAATATCAAAACAATATATGTGTGGATAACAAAATAAATCCGTCATAAACTAAACGGGAAATTATACTGGAAAGTATAATTTATTGTGTTAACACTGTACACTGTAAACGTTTTTTAACCCGAACCACCTAGTGGTTAAAGCACGTTATTGAATTTTTATTGTTGAATAAGTTATATTTGATGACATTTTTTAAATATTAAGAGTAGCCTACATACAAAATAGGGGGAAAATAGAAGGTCAATGATAGAAATATAGAATAGAAAATATCAAGAAGATATTGTAAGTTATCTCTACAATAAAACAGTTTAGTGCAGGACGTACAAAGATATTAATAGGAGGATGTGCAAAACAGACAAACTAATAAGGCTTTATTTAAACATTAAAGAATACTTTAAGTTAAAGGTGTAAGTTTGAGAAACCGGCTTGAGATAAACTTTGTGTTATATTCCATGGAATGCTCTTAATATCCCGATAGCAATGAATATCTTAAGTGCTTTGACAAAAAATCTTGACAATCACCTTCCCTGAATTTTACTCAGGTGTAACTATAGTCTGATTTAAGGGTTGTTTATATTTCACATCATTAATCAGAATCTGCAAAGTAACTAAAATAAATGTAGTGGCGTAAAAGTACCAGGTTGACCTCTCAACTGTAGTGGGGTAGAATTACAAAGTAGTGTTTTACATGCTGCTGTAACAAAAACATTTCCCAACTTGGGATCAATAAGGTATATCTTATCTTATCTTAAGATGATCGATGGCTACTGCCATATTTGCAAAATTTGCCTCTGAACCTTGACAAGTGCATGTTTCAGGCTTATCAATGAACAACAGGAGGGGTCACAGACATAAGACCAGCTGTTAAATAAAGCTCTTCTGACCTTAGCCGTCATGTGGGTATATTAATGCTGCCCATTATGGACACAAGTGATTTTCACCCATTTATGAGTCATATGTTTGAAATTTGATAACACCACTGTGTTTTCGTATCCCCTAAACCTCCAGGGCTGTACACAGTTTAATACTGGCAACTTCTAATTGAGGGAAATACGAAAACGTCTTTTAAAACTACAATTCCCAGTAGAGACGTGCCATAGATAGAGAACATGTTGCGAAACACAATAGCCAGCATGTGTAGTTCTGGGGGCTGTAATCTACTAGTTTACAGCCAGTGAAGAAAAGGGTCCACTTTGTCCATTTGTATATTACACAGTATATCATGGGAAAGCAGAAATGTTTTCCTGTTGTAAATCACTGGAACTAATTAATTTGTATGTCACAGAGGGCGGAGAAAATGAAATCTCATGCGCTTACCAAAAGTAAAAAAAACAACAACAATGTAAGCATGGAAAAGCCCTTCATGCTGAGTAGCTATTGTTACAAAGCACCATATGAACAAGAGAAGGGCTCAGAAAGAGGAGATTACAACCCACAAAGTACATGTAGTTTACCTTCAGCCTGTACTCCAGTTTGATGATGCTGCAGTTTAAGATGGAGCTAGGTAACTCTCTGGGGATGTTCATCACCTTGACCACAGTCTCTTTGTTAGAGGATGTGACAGCCTCCATCTTCTCCTTAAGGATCTCCTTTGTGGAAACTCTCCTGCGACCCTGGGCGAAGAAGCTCTTCTTCTCATACAGGATGACTTTAGCCTTCACTGAACGACTTGAGTTGTTGACGATTTCAACCGAGACTTTGAGATCTCTACCTGTAAAAACGAGAAATGAAAGCTATTTTAATTATAAAACCAATTAGTAGTCAGAGAAAGGTTTAATAATGTAAGAGTAACTTACACCAGGCTTTGCATCGATGCTATAATGTACATGCCGTGGAATATCTTTCTGCATCACATTAACAAAGTGAGGAACAACTGGAATAAAAACAAGATTTCTAGCTGCTGCTAAGTCTCTTAAAGAACAGGAAAAATAAAAAATTGTTGAACTCAATCAATAAGGAGGTTTCATTGTGAAACCATTGCTATATAATCACACATAGACCCATTCCAAGGTAACCTGCATATTATAAAAGCAAATAAATATAAAAATGGCACAAACATTACTGCTAATGTGATAAATTGCCCAGGAAATATGTATTGCAAATATTACGTTTTTGTGGACATATGAACCAGTAAGAAAAACTTGAAGAAAAGCCAAACTAGCTTTGAGGTCATTTAGAAAAAAATGAAAATAAATATGCAGCTTTTAATAGTGATTCTTGTGCAAAGGGGTACATTTTCCAAGACATTCCCCAAACTGAAAATAAGACTTGTGAAAGTCAAAAGAGCCACAATCCCTTCCCATAATCCGATAGAGAGTCCCTAAAGGTCCAGCTTCATTAACATCAACTTCACTTGGCTGGAAAGGCTATAATGTTGAATGCTGGTTTAACCTTTACTTGCACAGAGGCAAAAGCTTGTAAGACCTGTTGTGTCCCTTACACACTTGACAACGTTTGTGCACAGTGCACTTCCTTTATGCCATTATGAAACGGTTGCAGCATAAATTCATTTCAAAGTTGAACGAAACAACAGTTTGTATCAATAGTGAGTTAACAAATAGCTACTATTCAAAACATGATGTGTAGTTAAGGAAAGGCAGTGAATTTCTACCAGACTAGATTGTTACCTTGTTTGTATCCCATTCGCTTGGTCTGAACATCCATTGAAATAATTCCAGAGCCAAATACCTTGACAGATTTGTCCTTGCTACCATACTGAGGTTCCTAAAAAATCAAACCCAAACCTCAGTTAGATCAATTTGGCTCAGACATTGTCATTAAATGTGCAGGTTTATAGACTAATGATTTCTTACCAGAAGTCCAGGAATATCCATGTCTGCTTTTGACACAAATGTGAAGTGGGTTTTGGCCTTTTTGGTCAGCTTCATTGATTGTTTGAGCTCTGCCTTCAGTTTATGATGAATGTTGCCAATGCCAGATTTGAAAGACGATGGGATTTTGCTGTCAAGTACAATAAAAGAAAATGTAATGACATTTAAAGAAGATAACGATATAAAACATACATTTAAAAAAAACATTTAAGAAAAGATGACTCACTTGTCAGGAATCTTGAAGGAAAAAGGGAATACATGTCTCCCTTTACCGATAACTTCAGTGCCTGGAAGAGAATTACTTATTATGAGTCCTTGAACTTCATTAAAAATTGTTATTTATCTCAAAGTCTTTGCATTAGCTACAATGTACAACATATCAATGATTGTATTAATTTAACACGTTACCATCTTGTCTTGACTCTCTCAAGATATGATGTTTGATATCATAATATTTCTCATCAGCCCAGTACACATGATGTTGATGTTGCCCGTAATGTTCACTCCAGCGGACCCGAGCTTTTCCTTTTGCTATAAAAATTAGAGACTGGACTGTGGTTTCCTTAGAAACCTCCACGATGATTCTCCCATTGATGGTATCTCCATTTGTAAAGGTGTTTCTGCTGTTGATGGCATCATATTCTATTGCAAAGTTGTTGATGGTCATTTTTTACAAAGAACAAACAGTAGAAAATCCAAATCTCCTGTAAAACCATGGGGAAATCCAAGGCTCGTTTACCCTGGGCAGTTGCTTTGCACTACTTGTAGGTTATCTAAAGCATGTAAATCCTGTTCAACCTGTTTAACTCAGCTGAAAGACACACATGTGCACCCAGTGACAGGGAGCATGCAGCGCTGGGAGCATACTCTCTTAATTACAGTAGCGTGGCGTGGGGAAAAATGTAGGGGAATCCCTTGGCATGGCCCTGACCAATCACAGGTTGGCAGGGGCATCACGTGGGCCTCATCTGATTGGTCAATCCCTCCATTTTTTTTCACCAAGGGAAGCCAGATTCGGCTGGCCTCCTCTCGCAACAGTGAATGCAATCTACTGTTTCACCATAACATCTAGAGGGGCGCTGTTTGTTTCACTCTTTGTAAAATACTCAATGAGAATGGGGAAGAGACGGGCCGGCAGCAACACACAGCAAAGGAGAATTATCGAAACAAAACAAAGTGTTTTTATTTATTTATTTAAATTATAACTACAATCCGAAAAAACAGGGGAAGCCTGGCTTCCCTTGGCCTCCGGGAGAAAACGCAATTCTACAATTGACAATGCACTTTTTCTCCCAGAAGACATTTTTGTACACAGAAGTCACATAAGAGCAAGCAGACACATCTTTGTTGACATATGGATGCTTACCCTGAGTCTGTGCTCTGCTTTGAGGATGCTGCAGTTGAGGATGGACGGCTCCACATCGAGTGGGATGGAGAGGACTCTTGTGACATTTTGGTTAGAAGACGGAGGGATGGGCTCTCCCACCTCTTTATACAAGTCTTTAGTTGAAACTCTTCTGTTTCCTTGTGCAAAGAAGCTATGCTTTCTTTACACACAGTACTTGGGTTTGATCTCGCCAGATGAGTTGTTCTGAATGCAGGCCATAACCTTTAGTCCTTCTCCTAGAAACAGATCAGAAGTGTCAAAACAACACTTAGCATGTGTGTAACAAGAGTTAATATAAGTGTTAGGACTCTCACCTTGGAAGAAACCTGTCTTTTCAAGATTCACATCCATGGCTACTGTTCCTGAGTTGAAAAACTTCATTTTCTTATCCTTAGACTCATGCTGTGGTTCCTGAAAGAAGATCAGACGGCAAATCATTTAAACGACTGACAGAAAACACTTAACCTATTAGCTTTCATTCTGGTGTATCAAATGCCCACATCAACTGCCGACAGAAGCTGTGCCAATTCAACAGGTGAACTACTGATTTGTTAAGTGGTACATTATATTGTGATGGTTTGGTAAATGCATACTCGGTCAAATTGTTTTTCCCTGTTGAAATTACAGGTACATGAGTGTTACTCAGCACATACCATCAGCCCAGGGTCACGGTTCAGGTCTGCATTCGTAACATAGTTGATGTTGATTGAATCTGTAGTTGGAGCCCTCACTGATCTGCTCAGCTTGGCATTCAGCGCGTACAAGATGTTACCACAGGAGCCTTTGAAGGAGGAAGGCATATCCCTAAAGCACAAAAGCAAAAAGCCAGAAAAACATTATAACATTTCCTGGATCTATTAAAATGAACTACTGAAAGCTGAGGTTGATCAATAAAGATGTTTTTTTAGAAGATGTTTGCGAGGATCATACATGTATTCATCCACTGGAGAGGGTAAGGGTATTTGCAACTCATTACAGAAACATTATAAGATAGATTACTTACTGGAAAGGGATCTGAAAGGTGAATGGGTAAATATGGCATCCTGGGGCAACAACATTGTCTGAAAAAAGCAAAAATACATTTTTAAGACGAACATGACTCTTTCACAACCCTTAACAAATAACTTCCTTTTGATGAAATAGCTCTGTCCTCATCAATGGCATAGAGACAGAAATACTTACATGTTTTCCCAATGTGGTTTGTCAGAAGTGTTTCATTGTCCCCTCCTGAGGAAAAATCAGCACATTAACAGCAATTAAAATGTGTAACTTGAGCTATTAAACATGTAGTCTAATAAAAAACTCAGAAAATAGTGGAACATGTATATCCTAATCTCAGGGTCACACCCAAAACCCCCACAAGTTCAGTTGGACAAATTAGAGCATCGAATCCTTACAATTGAGAGGCTGGAATGCAGATTTTATTGGCACATACATTTGTTTAAAAGTAGTACATTAACAAAAAAAAGTTGTTGATTCCTGTTGATTGAATAACTAATAATCTACAAATAATCTCAGTTAAAATCATTTATGTATTTTATTTTGTTAATATGATCATATTGAGAATGATAACAGGAGACATACATATACATATATATACACATACATATATATATATATATATATATATATATATATGTATATATATATATATGTGTATATATATATATATGTATGTATGTGTATATATATATATATACATATATATATATGTATGCGTGTGTGTATATATATATATATAGTTGTAAGTCACTTTGGATAAAAGCGTCAGCTAAATGAAATGTAATGTAATACCGTGTTAAATTCAACATGTATATGTCTTGTTTATTTCAACAAGGCAAGGTAAGGCAAGGCAAGTTTATTTATATAGCACCTTTCAACACAAGGCAATTCAAAGTGCTTTACAAAAAACGAAAGACATTAAGACAATGGCATTTAAAATCAGTCATTAAAAAGAAAAGATAATAAAATAAACATTAAAAGAAAAAAAAAATACATGGATAAAAGTTACAGTGCAGTTTAAGATGTGAATAGTTCAATTAAAAGCAGCGGCAAAAAGTAAAGTCTTTAGTCTGGATTTAAAAGTAGTCAGAGTTGCAGCGGACCTGCAGGTTTCTGGGAGTTTGTTCCAGATATTTGGAGCATAATAACTGAACGCTGCTTTACCATGTTTAGTTCTGACTCTGGGGACAGAAAGCTGACCAGTCCCTGAAGACCTGAGAGATCTGGATGGTTCATAATTTAGCAGGAGGTCAGAAATGTATTTTGGGCCTAAACCATTCAAAGCTTTATAAACCAGCAGCAGTATTTTGAAATCTATTCTTTGACACACAGGAAGCCAGTGTAAAGACTTCAGAACAGGAGTGATGTGATCCACTTTCTTAGTGTTAGTGAGGACTCGAGCAGCAGCTATCTGAATTAGCTGCAGCTTTCCAATAGATTTTTTAGTGAGACCTGTGAAGACACCATTGCAGTAGTCCAGTCTACTGAAGATAAAAGCATGGACAAGTTTTTCCAAATCCTGCTGTGACATTAGTCTTTTAATCCTAGATATATTCTTTAGGTGATAGTAGGCTGATTTAGTAACTGTTTTAATGTGACTGTTGAAACTCAGGTCATAGTCCATGACTACACCTAGATTTCTGGCTTTATCTGTTGTTTTGAACATTGCAGACTGAAGCTCAGCGCTAACTTTTATACGTTCTGCCTTGGCTCCAAAAACCATTACCTCAGTTTTATCTTTGTTTAATTGGAGAAAGTTCTGACACATCCAGTCATTGATTTGTTCAATGCACTTAATCAGTGTTTGAATTGGAGCATAGTCTCCTGGTGAAATTGTTACGTAAATGTGTGTGTCATCCGCATAGCTATGGTAACTTATGTTGTTGTTTTTCATTATCTGAGCCAGTGGTAGCATGTAGATGTTAAAGAGAAGAGGCCCCAAGATGGAGCCTTGAGGTACCCCACATGTCATATTTGTCAACTCAGATGTGTATTTACCTATATAAACAAAGTGGTTTCCGTCCTTTAAGTAGGATTCAAACCAATTTAGAACTGTTTTCGAAAGTCCCACCCAGTTTTCTAGTCGGTCGAGTAATATGTTGTGGTCAACAGTGTCAAACGCAGCACTGAGATCTAATAATACTAACACTGAAGTTCTGCTACTGTCTGTGTTTAAGTGGATGTCATTGAAGACCTTTACAAGAGCAGTCTCAGTGCTGTGGTTTGGACGAAAGCCTGACTGGAACACATCAAAACAACTATTTAAATGCAAGAAATTACTCAACTGTTGAAAAACAACCTTTTCAATGATTTTACCTAGAAATGGCAGGTTTGATATGGGCCTGTAATTGTTCATTACTGAAGCATCTAGATTATTCTTTTTTAAGAGCGGTTTAATGACTGCAGTTTTCAGGGCCTGTGGAAAAATACCTGAGTGAAGAGATTTGTTTACTATATGAAGTAGATCTGAGGCCATGCAACGAAAAACATCTTTGAAAAATCCCGTTGGAATAATATCAAGGCAGCAGGAGGAGGATTTCAGAAGTTGTATAATGTCCTCTAGGTTTTTATCATTAATCTGATGGAATTGTGTCATGGTGTTTGAATTGATGTTAAGTGGACACAGAGACAACACATTTGCTGTTCCTGATGCAGAGGCACTGACTGCTTGTCTGATTTTCAGAATTTTGTCAGTGAAAAAGGAGGCAAAGTCATTGCAGGCCCTGGTGGATAGAAATTCAGAGGCTACTGACAATGGGGGGTTAGTTAGTCTGTAAGGCAAAGGCACGTGCGTTGTTTTTGTTTTTGGTAATGATGTCAGAGAAGAAAGACTGTCGTGCGTTTTTCAATTCCAAATTCTAAAGGCCAAGTCTCTCTTTATAGATTTCAAAGTGAACCTGGAGATTTGTTTTTCGCCACCTACGTTCAGCTTTTCGACACTCTCTTTTTTCTGCTCTCACGGTCATGGCCTTTCTCCATGGAGATATTTTCTTCCCAGTCACTTCCTTTACCTTATACCCCCTTTCCACAGAGCCGAGACCGTTGAGAGACCATCAAATTCCCCCCCAAAAGTGAGAGATCTCTCAACAGTCTTTCAGTGAGCTCTCAATGATCTCTAAGGTCTTGCATGGTTTCTCAATGATCTTTCAGCGGTCTCTATGGTCTCCGTGGTCTCCATGAAGTTTTGAACCTGCCCAAAACAGTCTCTCAGCAGTCTCCGAGGGAAGCGATCTTTCAATGGACGCTCAGCGATCTCTCGACGAGCGCCCAACGGTCTCATCGGTCTTTCAATGATCTCTCAGCAATCTCTCAACACACGCAACGTTTTTGGCGAATAGCTGCGCTTGAGCATGCTAGTGGGCCATATAAAAACGGGTGTAAACCCCTCGACAGTATTCCATTCTAGGAGACACGACGCTACCATGCCTCCCCTCAAAAACACGACAAAGGGAAAGAAGAGCCGAGGACGCCAGAGATATGCCGCTCAGGCTGCCACTGCTCCTGGGAGTGGTCCTGGTTCTGCCAATGGTCCTGGTCCTCAGAGAGATCCTACCGTCACTGCTAACCCGGCTCCTGCTGAGGCTCCTCAGAGACATCCTCAGAGAGATGCTAGTGTCACTGATGACCAGGATCCTAGTGTCACTGCTGACCCGGCTCCTCAGAGAGATCCTAGGGTCACTGCTGACCCGGCTCCTCAGAGAGATCCTAGGGCCACTGCTGTCGCTGCTCATCAGAGAGATCCTAGGGCCACTGCTGCCGCTGCTCATCAGAGAGATCCTAGGGCCACTGCTGTCGCTGCTCATCAGAGAGATCCTAGGGCCACTGCTACACAGGGTTATAACCTAACCCTAACCCTAACCCACAGGAGGAGGGCAGCATGTATCAAAGCTTCGTTGTTCATTTCAGGAGGTCAGAGAATGAGGCAGAAGCACCAGCATCAGCTCATTTTTATACCCTTGCACACATGGTCTCCCAAGATCACACAGGTCGCCCGAGGATTTTTCAATGGTCTTTCAGTTGGTCGCAGTTGGTATCTCAGGGATTTCTAGTGGTCGCAGCTGGTCTCTCAGGGAACTCAGTTGGTCTCTCAGAGAGCACCTTCTGTCGCACAATGAGCGCTCAAGGAACTCTCAGTAGTCTCTGTCGGTCTCTCAGCGATCACCAAGGTCTCTCAGACGTCTCCGTAGATCTTCATGAAATTTGCTGAAAATGTAAATTTCGATCCCTCAATGAGCACCCAGGGGTCTCCAGAGCGTTTCCACAGAGACAACTTTTTCCAGGTTCTTGGAGACTGCTGAGAGATCTTGCCAATTTTTGGTCGCTCAATGGTTGCCCAAAGGTCTCCAACCTGTGGAAAGGGGGCATTAGTTGGAGCAATGGCATCTATAACATTTTTAATTTTTGAATTAAAATGATCTACTAGCTCATTTACTGAGATGTTAGCAGGGGCAAGTGTGGAAGAAAAATTCTGATTAAACATTTCCCTAATATTTTCAGTTAAATATCGCTTTGTGGTTACCTCTTTTTGAACATTTTTGTGAACAGAAATAGAGCTCTCAAAGAACACACAGGAATGATCAGAGAGTGCAACATCAGTCACCACAACCTTAGAGATATTCAGACCCTTTGAGATAATTAAGTCCAGAGTGTGTCCCTTATTGTGCGTGGGCTCCGTCACATGCTGAGTCAGTCCGTAGTTATCAAGAACACAAAACAGTTCTTTTGCCCCTCTGTCCTGGGGGTTGTCAACATGGATGTTAAAATCACCAACAATGACTATAAGATCAAAGTCAATACACACTATAGACAGCAGTTCAGTAAAGTCATCAAAAAAGCTTGCACAGTATTTGGGTGGTCTATAGATATTTAGGAACAGAGCTCGAGAGGAGCATTTCAGCTGAAGGGCCACATATTCAAAAGAAGCAAAGTTCCCATAAGATGTCTTCCTGCATTGAATGGAATCATTGAACAAAATAGCAACTCCATCTCCTCTCTTATGCATTCTTTCCTGACTCATAAAACTAAAGTTGGGAGGGGTTGATTCGATAAGAACAGCTGCACTGTTATTTTGTTCAATCCAAGTTTCCGTTAAAAACATAAAATCAAGATTTTGCTCAGTGATAAAATCATTGATTAAAAATGTTTTTCCTGCCAAAGACCTGACATTTAATAAAGCTAGTTTAAGTTCGTTAAACACACTATCAGTCAGGTTTTTTGTAACAAGCTGTAGCTGACATGGAATCACTGCTAAATTAGATAAACTCACACAAACGTTTGAGCGCTTCCTGTATCTAAGATGATTCACCGCTCTTAATCTATTACCTATCAACACAGATATCGGCAAAGCTACTGGCAGGCAGGGCCCTGGCATTTCCTGGAAAGAGTTGAGAGTGCCATATGCCCTTGAGCCTGGACCCAGCAGATATCAGTAAGAGTTTTGTACACACACATCCTTATCAGGCTTCGGAGACTGCAGATGCTTTCTTGAAAGGAGGGGAGGTGGTTGACGTAGGCACGGTGATGGAGACGGGGGAGATGGTGCGGGGGTAGAGGACATGCTGCCAGGGGGGGGAGGTGGTTGACGTAGGCATGGTGATGAAGACGGGGGAGATGGTGCGTGTCTCTGCAGTGATTTTGGTGGGCGTCGTTGAGGAGCGGGGGTAAAGGACATGCTGCCAACCCTGCGTATCGCCTTAGTTTGGTCTTTGAACTCCAGGAAGGAATCGGTGCCAACCCTCTGTATCTCCTTTGTGTGTTCAGCGATCTCCAGGAGGGTGGGCGAGGGTGAAAGGGTGAACGGAGAGTAGAGAGAGCTGTGGGGTGAAGGAGGAGTATCCTCAGAGGTGATAGGGGGGTGAAGGGCGGTGGAGACTCCTCCATTTGTCTCCCATAATCAAGACATTCCTCAGGCGGGTGCAGTGATAGATTTTCAAGGTTTTCTGAGCAATGTGTTGTGTATTTCTCTTGTTTTGATTCCTCTTGTTGCTTGTCCTTGGCAAAGGGAACAGATTGATGACGTAGGCAGTTGAATACCTTAGAGATAAACAATTTCACTCCTGACTTGTTCAGACAAACTCCATTTGCCTTAAAAAGATGTCTGCGGTCCCAGAAAAAGTTAAAGTTGTCAATAAAATTGACAGAATGGTCAATACAGACAGTTGAAAGCCAGGTGGTCAGTGCAAACAATCTGCTGAATCTCTCCACTCCTCTTCTGACTGGCGGTAGAGGGCCACTGATGAACACCTCTGCATTTAGAGAGCTGACAGTTTCCAACAGACATTTAAAGTCTTTTTTCAGCACTTCTGACTGTTGTTTCACAACATCATTTGTTCCAATGTGCAGTACCACATTCTTCACAGTCGGATGTTCAGCCCCAATATGTAGGATCTTTTCAGCCAAGTCAGAGACCATATCCTTGAGAAAACAGAGTACTTTGGTGTTGTTCTTACTACACAGACTTTTTACATCTCTTACAGCAGAGTCACCCACAATCAGAGTTTCCGGCCCAGTCGTTAGCTTTCCCTCTAGCCTTTTACTTTTGGAGTAGCTATTGGTCCTTACCCTGCTATGTGAAGAGGACGGGTTATCCAGGTCATCAGAAAGAGATCTCCGGTTCTCGGTCAGCGGAGCGTATCTGTTCTGGATTGGCACACTCTGTGGTTTAGGAGGATTTTTTGTAGTTCTCCCTTTAGCAGCTGTCCACGGCTGATTCCTAGTATGAATAGGGGTTGAGGGGCGCTCTTCCTGGGTGATAACAATGCATGCCAGCCGGTCGCATCACAGATTTCAGAGCGCTGGGCTCTGCCTGTTGTTCGTCCTCCCAAATCCCATGGAAATGATTTACTCTTCGGCCTTGCACCCAGAGTTCGAGGGAGGACTACCACTTGTAGATGTATTACCCGGTACACAGCCCTCCTGTTCCTTGGAATCCTTGTAGCTGCTAACTAGCTTTGAGTTAGCATGCCTTTGTCCATTCTTTTGCAACACTGGTAAAGTGGTGTCATTCCAACCTAGTCCATTCACTTCCACGTTAACTTCCAACCGTTGCATTTTCATTTCCAACATGGCTATCTTCTGTAGAAGTTTGTGGAAGTCATCTGTAGAGAACGGAGGCATTTTGCTGCTAACTAGCTTAAGCTAAATAGCATGCAGTACCAGGCTTTAGCTGTTGCTAGGCCACGCTACTGTAAGACTGAGGTCGTCGTAAAAATATTGAAATATGGCTGAAACCCTCCGTCTATTTACGAAGAATAACTGTCCCAGTGATAGGTTAATGTCCAGGAGCCGCTGCTTGAAGTTTTCAGAAAAGAAAAATAGAAAAAGAGCATAAAAACGTAAGCAGAGGCAAGCAGAAAAGCGTCTGCACTGTAAGAAGGCAAGGCAATATCCCAACAAGAACAAGAAACGGCATGAGTGTGTGAAAGAACATTATATCACAAGATGGATGCCGTCGTGTTATTGTCATGTGTGTGAAATTACTATAGATGAATACACTCTTACACCAAATAAATATGCGTGACGAGATCACTATCTTCCGACGGAGAGTCCTGAAATACGATGTCCAATGCCTCCTCGACGGACAAAAAAGTCTTTTTCTGGCTGCCATTGTTACAATGAAGACAAAGAAAACAAATCCTGCTGTTTCGCTGATCGATCTGCCGTTCTCTGCTCTCCTGTCGTCGCGGGACATGCTATGCTATAGTATGCTGTGTAACAAAAGTGGGGTGTGCGTAAACCAGCTATACTGCCTGTATTTACACTTACGCAAGATTCTATCTCTGGAACCCATTGGTCGATTTGGGTGATTGACACCTCTTTTGAATCGTTAGAGCCAATCGAATCGTGTGGCAGTTTCAAAATATGTAAATACGTTATGCCTGCTGCAGTAGAATATTTGAATGTATTCATGTTAGCTCCAAATGTATAAGTTTAAAAATGAGTGATTTGGGTTAAAACTGTGACCTGGATTTTGAGCCCAAGCACATGTGACTTTTGAGAGACCATGTGGTGTTTGAGGACAAAGGACCTTGCGGGGGAGGGGGCAGCATGTGTTGACTTGCACTGTATGCAAATGCTCTTGCCACCTGAGAATGGAGAAACTCAAGATTTGGGGTGATGGGGACATTTGCGCTGCCAATCAAAGTAGAGAGATCGGATGACCCCTCCCATTGCTTCAGCATATAGTCAGGACACACAGCGGTGTTCAGTCTCTTTCTGCTGGCCGGCTGACGTGATCACCAGGTTGTATGTATGTTTTGTGTTGTGTGTATTTGTGTTGTATGTGTTTTGTGTTGTAAGTATTGTATTATTGTATGTATTCTTGTATTGAATGTAATGATTTCTGGTGCATTGTGATATTGCCATTAAAAGTAGAGTATGGTTGACTTGGTGGCACTGAATTCCTTCCATATACACAGCTCAGAAGGACGCGGGGATATTAGAAACGTGGAGCGTAAACCCATTATAATATCCTAACAGATGGTGCCCCCGACGTGCAAGATAACGAGCTGAGGAGGGGTTCAGACGACCGGATTGGGTCGAGAATAAGCGCTTTTAAACACCTCAGACAATCACGAGGGCCCTTCACAACTCAAAGGTATTTCAGACTCCTGTTATGTAAATCGATTGTCTGTGATTGAATACACTAAAATGTTAGGATTGTCTGAAGGCGTTTCACAGTGTTTTTAAAGTTTAAATGGGATATACAATGCATATTTAGAAACATAGTCGTTGATCGCAGGTAGATATGAGTCCGGCGTGGCGTACATAGACATTGTTATTGATTACAGTTTGGCGCGGATCTACAGGTAGATAAAGTCCTGAGTGGCGTACATAAGAACGGTTTAGCGCGGATCTGTGGTAGTCTAGTCCACAGTGGCGTAAGAGACGGTGCAGGCTGGGGGTTGTGAGGTTTGATTCCCACACGCCAGACCTGGAAACCCGATATTTCAGATCGGGTCGCCGGCTAGAACTGAGGGGTTTTACAGCACAGACGAACGCTCTTTAGCTAAGGGCCGGAGTTCTGTGGTATGGTAATTACTCAATATTTATAGATCTCAATGAAGCTCTCGGATGAGTGAGGCTCATTTGTGGTCTGCTGCTGCCATCTAGTGGCTGAAAGGGGGTAGTACACCTTTCACATTGTTATATGAATTTAGCTTCAAGCGCTG